>JAOSBK010000008.1:29435362-29449338 GCA_027568895.1 Erythroxylum shatona | reverse complement strand
ATCATGTGGGAATTTGACCTAGTTAGAGGTAGAATTTGCTTCTAAGTTCTTCATGAGAATTGTAGAATGTGTTCTGACCTTTCCATTGATATAAAGCATGGAATTTGTGGACAATAGGATAGGAAGTTATGATTTTTTAGAAGATTGTGGTACTATTTAGGATAACATTTAATGAGCAGTAACTTTGATTAAGATTTTGACTCCCTTAGAGATGGAATTGGTTTTTGAGTCCTGCATAGAAATTGTATGGCTTTCTTTTATCTTTCCAGGGATACCAAATTTGTCAACTTTGGACTTCTAAGTGAAAAGTTATGCTTGTTGGAAGAAAAGAGGTAATAAGTGGAAAAATAAAAAAAAAGGCAGTGGCCTCGCGATTGCGAGCCGTCGCGATCGCGAGCCGGCCAGCTAGCTGTCGCGTATGCGGCGCAGCTCGCCGGCTCACCTGACCTCTCTCCACTCTTTTGCTTATAACTTTTTCGTCCGACCTCCGATTGACCCGATTTTTGAAGCCTTGGATTCCTAAGACATTCCTTTACCTCTCTATGAGAATTTGTTGATTTTAAGATTAAATTGAAAAATATTGAGCGAATCAAAGTGAGAGGATCGATTAAAAGAATACGAATTGGTTATTTTTCGGAACATACTTCAGTATTTTGGCAATATCTTGACCTACAGAAGTCCAAATTGAGTAATTTTGGTGTCTATGGATTCCTGAAACATAGGGGAACATTTATATTAAAAAGAGATTTCCTAGGTCAACTTATGTTGACTATCTCATTAATTGGGAGCAGTAGACCCAAAAGTGTGTGTTTTAGAAAAATTGAAATAAGTTTATAAGTAATAAATTGCGAGTTTAATGATCTTAGTGCAGCTTAAACCTAGGAATAAATGAGTTTTAAAATTTATGAAATGATACCGGGATTGTAACAAACATGCATTGTACACATTTTAATTCCTGCATGTGCATTGTTATACATTTCTGATTGCACAATTTGTGATATATGTGTATTTTATTTGTTATAGAGGCGCATTTGAAACGTCAACCCATAGACGTTGCCGAGACTTCCAAGCACTAGCTTCGGAAGCAGTTGGTGAGTAACTTAGACGATTTCTCTCAATTATTATTTGCTTATGATTCTGTGGTGGATAATGGTGGCTTGTGTTTTGGATTGTGGATTCCGGATAGAAAGTCCGATGACTGTGTACTGGGGAGTTGTGTTATTGAAGTGTTACTTGTATGTGAATGTGAGACCTACATGCTTATGATGTGATTGACCGTAACATATGCATGCATGCTTATAATATAATTGATTGTGACATATGCTGATCGATTATGGCATATGCATTTCATTCATGAATGCATACTCAGATAATGACAGTTGTGACCGGAGCAGACATCGATTAGAGCTTAAAGCTCAACGAGTGAATTTGAGCCTCGAGCTCAATAGTGATTTAGAGCCTTAGGCTCAATGGTTAATGAGCCCTATATGGGACAGTTCAGGCGCTCAGTCTCAACACCGTAATAATTGAAAAGTGTCTCACAAACATTTCATATGCATTTTGTCAAATGTGTTTGATTGAGTGAAATGTAAAATTTCTTATGTCTATGTGACAGTGTGTTAATTATGATAAATGTGAAATTGTGCTATAATTGTGATATGAATTGTTGTGTTGCATGGATTGAGTGAACCATCGATGATGGTTACCTCATTGAGTTCGCAAAACTCACCAAAATTGCAACGTTATCTTTTCAGGACCGAGAGTAGACTCCTAGCTTCAGAGAGACTTTTCCAGCCGTGTAGATTGTGTCTGGCAAGAGAAGTCATGGCTCAAAGGTCGGTCAGCTGGGACTTTTGGATGACTTAGATAGATTTGTTACTTTTTCCTCTTTCATGTAGTAGTTTTGTACTAGGTTTTTGATTGATGTACAGACAGTAAAGGATGATAGACGTGTAAACTTTTGATTTTGATGGAATGAAATGAGGAAAAAGTTGGTTTCAAAATATTGTGGTTTTCTATTAATGCTTTATAGATGAATAATGTTATGATGCCATGTGAAGTGAATGTAGTGATCGAACGTAGCTCACCCTTATCGTAGGATATATACCGGAATGACCTGCGGGCGTCCCGGTGTATACCCTACGGTAAGGGGGCGCTACAATCTGCTTATGAATAGTTAAATTTAGATGTTAATTTCCATTTTAGCTCTGTGCCATTTAGAGGAACAATTGGAAGAGCTCATGGTAATAGCTATAAGTTATGGAATCCAGTCTATATATATGAAATATATGACTTGAATGAATAGCATACAGTTTGGCATTTTTGGAAATGATGTTGATAATTTATAAAGGATGAGCAAGGGAAAGAGATGTATGAATATTGATATATCTCCATTTTGTGATTAGAAAGTGAATCCTTATTTTCTAGGGATAACAATAAATTTAAACAGTTCATTGTTATGCTCTGTACATCCCTTTTTTTTGTTTTTTCGGCTATTATTAAAAGCATTTCTTGTAATTATGAACAAGTTAAACCTTGTTTTAGATGAAGAGGCAAGCATACGGTTCTCGTAGCAGGCAGTTGAGTCTGTAGTATTTGTTCTTTATGAGCAACCTACAATGGAGAGTGTTCTTTCTTTATGAAATAGAAAGATGCATCCAATGTGTTTTAATTCAATAAAATCATTTGTTAAGGTCAAGGATGGTGCATGTTTTTAACACTTTTCTCTCTTCATCAGTATATATTACAAATAAGAAAAGAAAACCCTTTTCTTTCTTTTGGCTCTTCCTCACCACATCCCATATGTTTTCTTTTTAGTTTTTTCCAACATTGCCTTTTCCCCTTTATCTTTTATAAATCAAACCTGATCCATATCCTTTTTTAGCCTTAAAAGCTTCAAACTTGTGGCATATTTGGGTTTAGAAACCATGTCAACCTGATAAGAGAAACATAGGACAAAGTTATGATATGAGAGCACTCTTTTATACCCTTTTTACCAATTAAGAAGTACAATTATGATATGAGTCGTGCATTCAAGATCGAGCCCATTGTTGCTTAGAACTCCTCAAATATTGGGGTGTTGTTATTGAACAAGTATCTGCTTAGCAACTATGGGTTCAAGTACCCAATTTTCCTTACTTTGTGTCACATATTGGCTTGTTCAATGTTGAATTATGTTGGCATTGTCGGTCTCATGATCAAGCCTTTATAGGTCCCAAGGTATCGGTTGCAGTTCCTTAAGATTCATGCGCTTGGGATCATATTTTGCAGTTCAATTGTGACCGAGAATGTGTCACTTAAGTATCTTCTGGTGTCCTTAACCAAGTTATTAGAGCCATCACACCTTTTGTCATGGCAATTTTTGCTCATTTGATGACAATGAAAAGGGAGGGTTGGCTCACCTATGCGATGCTAATTCCTGTTGTCAGTGGTGCTATCATTACTAGTAGGGTAATCTCTCCTTTTTCTTTGTTTTGCATTTTTTGTTTCCTTATTTTTCTCATTCAAATTTTAGGAAGTTTGGCATAGATTCTTGTATATGATTTGGTTGTTTGTTGAGTTTGGACGTTTTTACATATTTTGTAAAGGAAAATTTTGGAACTTGTTACTTGTTTCATTGTCATTGAGTTCATGTATGTGTAGTGTTCAGACCGTTGAGTTGTTTAGTTATTAATTTCATATTTTATTGCCATTGAGTTCATGTTTCATTGTCATTGAGTTCATGTTCGTGTGGTGTTATCATTGCTAGTGGGGTAAATTCTCCTTTCATCTTCCTTTTCTTTGTTTTGTATTATCCAGTTCCTTATTTTTCTCATTCAAATTTCAGGAAGTTTGGTGTACATTCTTGTTTATGATTTGGTTGTTTCTTGAGTTTGGACATTATTACATATTTTTCAGAGGATAATTTTGGAACTTATTACTCATTTCATTGTCATTAAGTTCAGGTTCGGTTCGTGTAGTCTTCAAACCATTGAATTATTTAGGTAATAGAAAACGAATCCCTTCACTTCATTGGTAGGAGTTGCTATGACTATCTTATTTATGTTTTCGATACTTTCTAGAGCAATAGATATCGACCACTTGGTTTTTGAGTAGTACAAGTTAAGTTGTTTATGATTTTCTTTTTCTAGGTGACATAACCTAACTTGGATAAATAATTCGAAAGTGAATTTCAGTGGTCACAGTATTTGATATCATCAGGCTGATAACTGATTTCATGCTTTTTTATGTTGTGACTGAAGGGAGAACCAAGCTTCCATCTCTTTGGATTTGTAATGTGTATTAGTGCTACTGCAGCTCGTGCACTTAAGTCAGTGCTTCAAGGAATTCTTCTTTCTTCTGAAGGATATTAAGCATCTAAATGTTTATTTCAACCTTGAATTTTATGTTCCATGATTTTGCTTTGTGGATCTGATCGCTTCTTATATATGTCAAACTTGATAGTGAGTAACCTCACTTTAGTTAATAAGATATCTTTAAAACATGTAGCTAAAGCAAACCACATTTCCTTAGCAGTTTCATATTTTCATAACTCATACATTATATTTTCTATACTATTCAGTAATGTAATACAAGCTAATGAGTTACTATTCAATAATGTAATACAAGCTCATTAGTTATTCTTCCTCCATATTTGATAAGCATTATGATTCCTTTTGTGTTGAACTAAATTGACTTCCCCATAAACATTCATCGTTATATTTAATGGTTTTAGAACCTCTTGTTCATCTAGTACATATTGGATTTTCATGCTCCAAATTTCATAATTGTCGTTATTCAATTTCCCAACTTTATTGAGTTCAACGATAATATTCTTTAATGCAATAGCTTAATTGAAATCTAATTTTTCTACAAGAAGAAATAAAAAGCATACATGCTCGTTAATGTCATGTCATACATATATATAATGAATAATTTGACTTTAATTACCTATGAAACTGAAAGATAAAAAATGTTTTCAATCATCATTAATATGAAAACTGAGTACTAATTATTATAGCCAAGTATAATTGTCAAATAAAGATCATATAAAATATGTACTGATAAAATATTAAGCTTGGCATACAGAAATGAACATAATTTATATGGTTTAATACAACTTAGTTCAACGCAAAATAATTACATAGCATGAACATTAACTAAATGTAACAAACCCTATGTGGAATGGAGTCGACTAATTCACATGATAATATCCTCGAAGCTCGATATGTGATATTTCTAATTAGCTCGATTTGAATGCTAATAGGGTACAAAATCCTAATCAATTCTCTTTTTCAAAATTATCTCATAAACATTATCACTAACTGACTTTACATTTTTGGATTAGGTAAATCTAAATTCCAGAGTATGTTTAACAATTCACTTTCTTACCAATAACCTTTGAAATACAACTCTTGTGTTAAGTTATTAACAATAATAACATATTGTGTTAGAATCTTCTCCAAGCAAGTATCGAATATGAATAATTGCACTAACAAGATGGTGATTTGTGATGGAGATCAACTAGTACTAACACTTATTTCTAAGCGTTCTTAAGATTCTTTATAAGGAATTGGAGATCCAACGAAAAGGGTAAAAACCAAATGCATGAAGATAGCTTCACAATGATTAATCGTGGAGATGTAAGAAAAGGAGATGGTTTAAGATGAATTAGAAAAGGAGATGGTTTAAGATGAATTAGATGTATTGTTTTTGAGTTATATGGAGCCCAATGTGCATTATTAAAATGTATTTAAGGGCTTTGTTTGTTTTGTATTATTATTTAACATATTTTATTATAACTGGGCTAAAACTTAATTATAAAACTCAAAGCTATATGAAGTTGTTTTCTAGTTTTCTATTTGAATTAGCATTTGTTACGAGGTTAATTTCTAATCTGATTAGGACCAATTGAATTTTCCTATGACATTAAAGATATAAATTGAAATAGAATTCCTAGAGTCCTAATTAAAGTAGTATTAATAGTAAGTATTTCAATCCATATTACACTTAACAAAGAATGTTATTTTAAAATTTAATTTGAGAGTTTCCGCAGGTTTAATATATTTCCATAAGTTAAGGATTCTTTGTCCTATTTGAATCAAATCTTCTTTACTGTTTCTTGTCCTATTTGAATGGTATTATATTTTGAATTAAACTGAAACTCTATAAATCTTGAAAACATAAATAACTGGTAATACGGTAATGATAACCCACCTATCTGTGCATATTATGACTTTCGTAACATTAGAAATCCCTCTCTTATCCACCTCAGTTCCGTTCCGAGTTACTTTTCCTCTCTCCGTTACAAACCCAATAATCTGTCATATTGCTTAGTAGTCCCCATCTTAAGTTGAAACACAGTAGTCCGTATCTGAAATTGAGGTAAGAAGTAGTTAGTATCTATCTTGCCTATCAACTGCCTATGCACACATCTCTTGGACGGTTTTACACAATAAAGGACAACCTAACCTAACCACACGCTTGCCAACAAGGTTGCAAGACCCGAGGAAAACATCAAAGTTTTAACGGCTTTCTTCTCTCCGAGTTTACCTCCTCAAAATCTCCTTCTCGGTTGGTTATCTGTGTCTTTGTCTCTGTTTCCTGGTTCGGAACCTAAATCCATGAAACCCTGCGGTAAAAATTAGACAGAGAAGAGTTTCTGTGATCTATATATTTGCTGTCACTTCTCCCCCCCTCTTTTCTTTCTTCAATCCAATAGCAAGCATTCGACATTCCATCTAAAATCAACAATTTGATATTGTTTCTCTCCCTCCCTTACTCAGGGCCTCTTTATAATCTCTGGATAGACCTGCATTGCCTTTTTCCCTTCGTCTTCATATCCTTTTTCAGCCTTAAAAGCTGCAAACTTGTGGCATTTTTGGGTTTAGAAACCGTGTCAACCTGATAAGATAAACAGAGGACGAAGTTCTGATCTGGTAGCACTCTTTTATACTCTTTTTACAGATTAAGAAGGACAATTCTGAGATGAGTCGCGTATTCACGATCGGGCTCATTGCTGCCTGGTACTCCTCGAATATCGGGGTGCTGTTGTTGAACAAGTATTTGCTTAGCAACTATGGGTTCAAGTACCCTATTTTTCTTACTCTGTGTCACATGTTGGCTTGTTCAATGCTGAGTTATGTTGGCATTGCCGGTCTCAAGATCGTGCCTTTACAGGCCCCGAGGTCCCGGTTGCAGTTCCTTAAGATTTCTGCACTTGGGATCATATTTTGCAGTTCGGTTGTGACCGGCAATGTGTCGCTTAAGTATCTTCCGGTGTCCTTTAACCAAGCTGTTGGAGCCACCACGCCGTTTTTCACGGCGGTTTTCGCTCATTTGATGACAAAGAAAAGGGAGGGTTGGCTCACCTACGTCACGCTAATTCCTGTTGTCAGTGGTGTTATCATCGCTAGTGGGGTAAATTCTCCTTTTATCATCTTTTTCTTTGTCTTGCATTATCTGTTTCCTTATTTTTCTCATTCAAATTTCAGGAAGTTTGGCATAGATTCTTGTATATAATATGATTTGGTTGTTTCTTGAGTTTGGACTTTTTTACATATTTCAATAGAGGATAATTTTGGAACTCGTTTCATTGTCATTGAGTTCATGTTCGTCTAGTCTTCAGACCGTTGAGTTTTACTTTAGGTAATAGAGAACGAATCCCTTGACTTCTTTGGCAGGAGTTGCTATGATTATCTTATTTATCTTTTCGGTGCTTTTTAGAGCAGTAGATATTGGCCACTTGGTCTTTGAGAAGTACGAGTTAAGCTGTTTATGATTTTCTTTTTCTAGGTGACATAACCCAACTTGGATAAATAATTCGAAAGTGAATTTTGGTGGTCACATTATTTGATATCATCAGGCTGATGACTGATTTCGTGCTTTTTTTATGTTGTGACTGAAGGGAGAACCAAGCTTCCATCTCTTTGGATTTATAATGTGTATTGGTGCTACTGCAGCCCGTGCACTCAAGTCAGTGCTTCAAGGAATTCTGCTTTCTTCTGAAGGGTAGGAAGCATCCAGATATTTATTTCAACCTTGAATTTTAAGTTCTATGATATGTTCAATTGAATTGGCAGGTTTTTCACATTTCTGTTGAATAGCTTTTCATCCTGCAAATTTGAAATCCTTTCTGATAATTAGAATTGAGTGAACAAATTTTCCTACTTTCATTTTTTGCTCAGGGAAAGACTTCATTCCATGAACCTTTTGATGTATATGGCTCCGGTAGCTGTTGCCATACTTCTTCCTGCAGCTCTTATTATGGAAAAGGATGTGATTGGAATCACTGTTTCCCTCGGAAGAGACGATCCAAAATTTTTATTTTATCTGATATTCAATTCGTCACTAGCTTATTTTGTGAATTTGACAAACTTCCTGGTCACTAAGCACACTAGTGCATTGACACTTCAGGTATTTACCACCATTTTTTATGCACATATTTGTGGTTCAATTATAGAAGTTGCAAATGTGAAATTTTGTTTTACTGCTTAGGTTAAACTCCTGTTTTAGAGAAGCTATCCATGTCTGTGACTAATGAATTGTTAGCTAGCTCCAATAAGAGGGCCCTATGTTCTTCAACATTGAGGCAAAAGGCATAACCATTTACTTCTGTGGATGTTTATATGACATGTTGCCTTATTATAAATGCACTGTATCATACTGATATGTTTTAGTAAAAATATTTTGCTTCTGATTACAATTACAGGGTAGGAAAGTATTTGTTCAAGAATTGGGGAATGCAAAATTAAAACTTGCCTGGTTTCATCGTGTAGAACAAACTCATTGTGAACTTAAATCTGCCTTGTAACTCAGAAATTTCACTGTTTGTGCAGTTTTCATCATACTGCTCTGCTAATTGTCCTATTATTTTAGAGGCTAGCCAACATTCTGTGCAAGGAAAATGGAGAACCACTTACATTTTTCTGTGCATTGCCAGTATATGTTCACAGTTTCAGTTTTCATATCACGGCATTTGGTACATGCAACTTTTTACAGGTGCTTGGAAATGCAAAAGGGGCCGTTGCAGTGGTTATCTCAATCTTGATATTTAGAAATCCTGTGTCAGTGATGGGAATGTTTGGGTACTCAATTACTGTATTCGGGGTAATACTCTACAATGAGGCGAAGAAAAGAACCAAATGACAGGCCTTGAAGAGAGATTGGAATTCGTAGCTATCTGGTTTGTTGTTGTTTCTTTTCTCTGAGGAGGTGCCACTTTCTGAAGTTTAAGGCAAGTTGGTGATGAAGACTGTTATAGTTACCCTCTAAAGTTAGTATAGATTAGAAACTAAGATGGAACAAACCTGAGAGAGAAGGTTTGAGCAGCAGAATATTGTCTTATCTCCCATTTTTCCATTTTGGGGTACATGATTTTGATTAGTATTTTCTTTGGGTCAAAATCTTCTTTCATATTTGATTAATTACTGCATTAATGGGAGTTCCACTTCTATGTAGCCTACCATTATTTATTGTCCAAGGTAGTAGGTAGTTCTGAAGTTTTCTTTAATTGCATGATCCTTCATCTGCTATTATGTTGACCTACGAGCAATTTCAGGATTTGGTTGTTGTGGACATCACTACGTAAAAGGGTATGTCAGCTCATTTCAACTTGGAAATCCCACTCATCTTGAACATGCTATATATTGGGACACTTTCCTCACCTTGCTACATACCTCAGTGACAAGTTAGCAATAACAGGATTCATCGACGGGTTTGTTAGGGTACCTCCCCAGCACAAATGTCGACGACACTGGAAGAAACATAATCACTTAAACTAAAGGAAAAGATAGGCTTGAGAATTGCAAATCGAAGTACTTTTGACCGCTCTTAGAATTAACATACAACTCAAATGAAGCCTGTCCAGATTAACGTTCTGCCTTGTCACAATATTAAAGGAGAAAATGTTTTATGACCATTAATAGTCATCATTATCATAAATAATAGAAAATAAAACACTAATGAACAACACAACTGAAAACCATATAATTGAGTTCAAAAGGTTTCATAAGCATTAAAGCCGAAATTGTAAGATTAGTACGACAGAGCTAAAAATCCACAAATCGAACTTTACAATGATAAAGGGAGTCCTTTTTTTCTTCTAGAGAGCAAACACTTCCAAATCTAACGTCTAAAAGCTCCAGTGCTAACAGAAAATAAAACACTTTCTCCACTAAACCGCGAAATAATATGCTGTCTACTCGAACATTTGTCTAGATCAAACTATAAGAGCAAGTTGAGATGAAGAACACAAGCTAACAGACTTATGATCAAGCTTAGGGTTTAGTTTCATCTTCATCCTCCTCAATCTTAGGAGCCAAATAGAATCTGATATAACCCATTTCAGCAATCTTGTACTCAACCACAACAGGTAGATCCGAAGACAAGCTGATAGTAACAGAATTTGACAACGGAGTTGCTTTTGTGAAGGAGTTCATGTACCTTAGCGCAAATGTCAATGAGACAGGCTCATTCATCTCTATGACTGTTGCCTCTTCAGGCTGAAAATTCACACGCATGAATACAATCGGTAAGAGAAACAATAGCTCATATAAATAACTTTAGAATGAAGTGATCAGGAATTAAACCTTGTCCACAGTAGTGTTCTGCCTAAGCACAATATTAGCAGTTCCAATATCTCCTCTGGTGGAAAACTTCACACCTTCCTTTGTTACAGAAATCACAACTGCATATCCATGATGCATTATTATCATCCAAAATATTTTCACATCCTTTAACAAACAAAAGAGGGATAAACATTTGGAGAATAGTACCAGTATCACCAATGCTGGCAAGGTCCCTACAAATCCTTGCAAATTCAGCTGAAGGCATCTTAACAATAGCATGATACTCGGCCTCTGGAATCCCTAGATGCTCACTATCAATATCCATCAATTTCATTTCAAAATCTGCAATTTTATCTTGTGCTGCAACAAAATCACGAGCGCAAAAAATTGTCTCAGGTACCCGTAACAGAAACTAACAAAAAGCTCGAACCCACTTCAGTAAATTATATGCAACTTATTAAAACAAGCACCTACGCCTATTTTATATAGTTAACAAAAACTATAAGCACATACTGGGGCTTTCGAACATAAAAGTGACAGTGTCGCTGCCATCGTCAGCCTTGATAGTGATGATGTCATCATTTCCCGCACACTTGAGCATCTTAGCCATGTTATTGAGGTTAATGCCCATAGAGATGTTGCGGTCGCAGCGATAGTGCTCAAAACCCTCGGATCTGAGGAGGAGAGCGACGAGAGCCACATGGCTGGAATCCATTGCCTGAAGAGAGAAGCCCGTGGACGAGCAATCGAAGTTGGCATCGTTTACAAGCTCCTTAATCGCCTCCAGAACCTTCTTCAGCAGAGATCCTTGGACTAGCCTGAGCTCCAACATGTTGAAGGAATTAGGATTAGGCCTAGGACTGAGAGGGAAAGTAGGGAAATGCAAATGGTGGTTTAATGGGGTTAGGGTTTAAAAAGAAGGTTTGGAGTGGCGGGATTTGGTTATGTGTTCCCGCCACGCCTATTTTTCAATGTGCCTTATTACTGAATTCTTCGTTAATAACTGATAAGGTATGATTTTATGGTAACAGTAATACTGGCCATTTTACTGCTGCAAGTTCTTTCAAGCCTATTTTTATTTTTATCTTTATATTTAATTATTAAATTTTTATTCTTAAATTATTTAATAATTAGCATAAATATTTCAAGTATTTGATCATTTAAAATAATAATTTATAAATTAGGCCACTTTGTTTTGACTTTTTTATTATCTATTTTTATTTTCAAAAAACTTCTTTGTTTGATTTTTTAGTTTCTTTCAATTTTCATAATTAATGAAATTTTAAAAAAAGTGATTTTTGTTTTTGTTTTTATAATATAATTTATTATCAACGAAATATGTATAATTTATTTAATTATTTAATATTAATTATTAATAATCTAATCTAGCTTAGTTATTTTTAATTTAATTTATAAATAAAATTTAAATTATAAAATTATTTATTTTAATAAAATATAATAATTTCACTAACAATTCAGAGATTAAAATAAATTTTATTTATTTATTTATTGATAAAAATAATTTATCTTTAAGTTTAGTTTAATATATAATTATTATCAGTAATAAAAACATAACTTCATTAACATTAACAATCAAATAAGAAATTTTTAAAAAAGAAACAAAAGATGGGAAACAAAATTTAAAATTCATAATAAAATGAAATAAAAGAAAACAATCACTTCAAAATTAATAGTCATTTATTTTGGCTGGGTGATAACTACAGGTTGGTATAGTATTAGATATATTAGAATTTAACTTTGAGCACTCTGGTTGTAAGATTTTTAAGTTTTGTTATAAAGATATTATTATATTTATATGGATAAAATGGGGGTAGATATTAAACTATATCATATGGTTTCACCAACAACAAAAGTTGTAGTTTTGATAAAAAGCCATTATTGAATAAATATAATTGTGATAAGTACTTATGGATCAATATTTTTCTTTTGATATTTAATTGAAGTAATATATGTTAGGACCCGATTTTAGAACCGGACCCCAACCGAAAAACGGAATCACAAAGCGAAGAACAAAGTGTCGGAAAACAAAAGAACGTGCTGCGAAAACACAAATCGGATCGGAAGTCATAAAGCGGAAACAAAATCAAAAGCGAAAGTATAGAAAACGAATCGAATTGGCTCGTAATCAAAGCAAACAAACGGTTCAATCGAACTGAAACAAATTTTCGACATCCAATACGCGGACCTTAAAAAAAAACGTGCGTTGGAAACCCATAAGACAATCGGTCTAAACCATAATCCAAATCGGTATCATTTTTTTTTTCATTTTATCTCATACAAAGCAAATTCAAATTTCCCATTTGGAAATTCATCCTCAATTAAAACTCAATTCATATGATTCTTCTTAATCATGCATATCTCAATCTCATCTTTAAAAATCTTATTCTTATTTTTCTTTTGCCATAAAAACAATCACACATGTCCATATACTATCTATTCAAACATAATAAGCACTTCTATATTTCCAGCTCAATTAACACAATTCATCGGACCTCATGTCCTGAATCCCAACATAAACAAATACAAACATACCCATAGCACTTTAATAATTCTCAATCAATCAATATCATCGGACCTTCTGTCCGAAATCCAAACGCAATCAATCTCATTCATAATCATATGCAATTTATATACAAAACCATAATTCATCATACACCATTATATCATTCAAGTCCTTATACAAATTCATAAATCATTTACATTATTCCAAACTAAATGCATTACTAAATAATCGTGGCATTTTCAAGCCACAAATACAACATCAATTTCATAAATCAAAATACAAAGATACAAAAATCTCCAAAATACTTAACATAAACCTAAGCTCTCATTCTTATAACAATTTCGCTTACACACAATCACAAACATGACGAGCAAACGTCTTGTCTTTCTTTCATCCAATCTCCTTCTTGATTACCTGGAGATGGGGATGAAAGGGGGTGAGCTTTACAGCTCGTAGATAACACGTTTATAACTGAAAAATAAGCAAAAATCATTTTTCAAAACTTTTGCCATTTTATAGAAATTTCACAGTAGAAATTTGGCAAAATGATTATTTCTCAAACTTTTTAACTTTTCAAAACATTCATAATCAATTTCAAAAATTTCACGGTTGAAAACCTCAATTGCTCATTTCTCAAAATTCTCAAATTTTTCACAATTCATGAATAATTTCAAAACATGAATGCAGCACATTATAACACATATAAGCATATAATACATCACAAATTTGGTTTGGGTCGGTCCAGAAACAGAACATACTGCACATTCTCGCATAGCGGTCCTGTGCAGCCATGAACAGAACGTACTACACCTTCCCGCATAGCGGTCAGGTGTAGCCGTGAACTTATGGGAGTCCTTAACGGAGCTCCAATGCCACTAGCGGGCAGGCGGGCGAAGCCTAGACAA
>JAOSBK010000008.1:29422456-29435262 GCA_027568895.1 Erythroxylum shatona | reverse complement strand
CGTACATCCTTGGTATTTTCGATTATACATCATGTTGTTGTATGGTCTTTTCCGCAGTGTATTGTGAATACTCGGACTGTACGCGATCCAACAGATATGTCCACTACATTCGTGTATTTTGATTAGTGTTTCATGAATTATCTTTCCATAATAAATTATTTTTATGATTTATTAGATTTTTAAAAGGATGATTAATATTTTGTTTTACCTTAAGATTTAATTATGTTTTAGCAATTTGCTTTTGTTTTTCATTTATAATAATGTATTAATATGAAAAATTTCAGTAGATTCAGTTAATTCTAAATTATCTACATCTGATATATTGTCTGTCTTGATTTCTGTCATGATAATAAAATAATCTTATATGATTTCCTAAGCTTTTATATGTGTTTTGTAAATCTTGTTTATATGACTGATATAGACATGTAGCATTTTCAAGTTTTTCTTTTATAGTTAATAATCCATTATTATTAATGAAAAATTGTAAATAATTGTATTGTTCTTCATATTGTTCTTTTTCTATTTTATATTGAGATGCTAAACTTTCAAAATAATAATTTTAGTAAATAAGTAATTATAGGTTGTACAAAAAGTCATAGATGTATTTGATAGTGTTCTTAAAATCTTTTATAGAGTTGTTTGATATCTTCTTTTTATTGGTGATATAAAGTGGTATGATTGTTAACAATATTTCGAAATGTTAGAAGCATTTGTATAGAAGCATCAATAGATCAAAGGAAATTATAAATATGAGTAAACATTTTGATACATTGTTGGCTAACTTTAATTTTTGTTTTCATATGTATTATTAGTAAAAGAATCGCTCTACAAGAAGCACAAATAGGCATAATTACTAAGTTATGTTAAGAAGAAATCTAAGAAGAATATTTCTAAAACCATAGCTCAAATAATTATTAAGAAAATCTATAAGACTAATTTTATCTAAATACATAAAATTAGTATATAGAAAGATAATAATAGGTCTAAAATAAGGAATGATTAGTAAATAAAGATAGATTATAATTGATGAAAATATGAAAACATAAGTAAGCATACCTTATGTTTTCTTCTTCTTTTTCTCTGAAATGCCAACACTTAAGCTATGGTGAGAGGTTGACAAAGATATGAAAACTTAAGAGTTTTATTTTTCTATATCTGAGCAATGTTTAGTTCTTACATTATATGGATTGAGGACGTATGATATCGTTTAAAAGAAAAAGCATATAAGTAAAAAACAAAGATTCTAGATAGATGACCTGTCAAAAAAAAAACAAAAGATTCTAGATAACTGGTCTATTTACATTAGATGGAACTTACATCATTCTTAAATAATCATGTACACTGAAGAGTTGTCATCTTTGTCTTTGGAGGTGGATGAACAGTGGGTACATTGATGAGATGGATATTGTTGGAGATGCTGACAAAGAGATTGCTTCCAATCGTCTGATAATATGTTGAACACTACAGAAATAGTTAAGAAATTTCCCTCTAGTTTTTTGATGAGTCAGAATGAATCAGTAGCTATGGGTGTACGATAGGCTGACATCATCAAAATGTTTAGTCTTCTATAATTGAGTTTGATCAATGATTCTGTAGTAATCTTTAAACATTGCTGATAAACTGCTTTTAGACATTATTGATTAAACTGATTAATGAGATCGTAGTTGAACTCATACATTAATGGTTCGTCAATAGTTGGATATATACCATTACTAATACCTATTTATGCATACGCTATTCTAGATAGTTGAATGTTTAAATTTTGTAAACTATCTGTTTTTTTTAAATTGAGTAACTGTTAAAAACTTTGATGAAGTTTTCTCTTTCTTTTGCAAATCTTTCTTTGTAATTTTTGATTACTAGAGTGAACCTAGCTGGAAATTTGACAAGGCTATTTAGATTAGTTAGGTAAATGGTATCAACCAATCCACTTTGGAAAAAGAGATATGTAGTGAATGCATCTATCTCTGGAAAGATGATTGCTTTGAGTCTATAACGTCCTCTATTTTAGGGATAATACTGGAAGAGTTTTTATTCCTCCTTCCATTCATTAAGTGTTTGGAAACAATCATAAAATATTTCAGAGTAATTTTCTTCATTTCATCTTTCAAAGCTCGAGTAGGTACAACATTGATCCTTTCCATATTGATTAGCTTGTCAAAGGTTTTCATGGTAGTTGAAGTTGGTTGTTTTTCAAAAAATTGTTTATATTGAGGTTATAAAGAGGGTTCTTTGAATTCTGAAGAATAATAATTAATTATAAAGAATTAAACAAAGCTAGTATAAGCGACGCATACAAATTACCCAGAAAAGATTATATCATTAGTAAACTAAAATGACATCATTGATTTACTACATTAGATCCAAATTTAGGTCATTGGCAATTAAGATTACACAAAAATACAAAACCATTAATAGCCATTATTTGTTCACTACAAAAACATTATAAATAGAATGTATTGCTTTTTGGATTAAAACAAGCCCTAAGTATTTATCAAAGATTTATGGACAATAATTTAGAAGGATTAGAAGACTTTACACTAGCTTATATAGATGATATTATTATATTTTCTAACAAAGATAAAGAAGATCATTTAAAAAAACTAATAACAATTCTTACTAGATGTAAACAGAAAGGATTAATTTTAAGTAAAAAGAAGATTAAATTAGCACAACAAGATATTGAATACTTAGGTATAGAATTCTATAATGGTTTTCTTAAATTACAATCCTGACACATTATAAAATATAACTGAAGTTCAAATTTTTTAGGATTGTTAAATTATATATCTGAACAAGGATTTCTTTAAAATTTAGCTAAAGAAAGAAAAAAGTTACAACTTAAATGTAGTACAAAAACTTGATGGACATAGACTACAGAAGATACAAAAACAATAAAAAAATTAAAAAAATCTTTGTTAGGATTTACCAACATTATACAATTATAATGCTAAGGATACATTGATTGTACAAATAGATGCAAGTATTGATGCATGAGTCGACTGTCTTCTAGTATAACCACCTAACTCAAGGAAATATCTTTTATGTAAATATATCAATGAGACCTTTAATCCCACTTAAAAAAATTCAATTCATGAAAAAGAAATACTTGTATGTATTAAAACATTAAGAAAATGAAAAGTTTATTTATTACCTGTTGAATTTTATATTCAAATAGATTCTAAGTATTTATGTGGATTCATCATATATAATATTAAAACAAATTATAATCAAGGAAGATTAATTCGACGACAACTCAAATTAAATCAATATACTTTTCAAATCAATCAATATGAAGGATTCACTCATTAAAAAAAGAAAAAGAGTTAACAGAGCTTCAACAACAAGTGGGTATAGTAACCAAAGAAATTAGTCAGTTACAAGCAACTATTACCCTTCTTGAAAAGCAGATATCCACTGACCAGTTACAATCTACAAATCTTGAAATAACTAATATTCAACCACAATCACAAAAATATCTAGCCAATAACACCTCAACAAACCACTCGTCTCTCAGAAAAAGGACGACTTTAAAGAAAGTAAAAATTATGTCATTTTCAATGGACCTATGACCGAAATTTATGATGAATGGCATAATCTGCTGTTTATATCACCGAAAAATCTTCCACTTTATCGAAGTTATAATTCCTCCATGGAAGCATAGAAAACTTTGGTAGAGAACCATCTTTGAAATCGTAATATAAACAAGTTCTTGAAAAATAACCAACTTCCACTACCGTGAAAACACTTAGCAAACCAATTATATGGAAAGGATCAATGATGTACCTACCTAAGCCTTGAAAGATGAAATAAAGAAAATTACTCCTGAAATAGTTTATAATTGTTTCCAAGCATTTAATGAATTGAAGGAGGAACAAAAGAATTTCAATATTATCTCCAAAATAGAGGACGTTATGGACCCAAAGTAATCATCTTTCCAGAGACAGATGCACTCACTAGCTATCTCTTTTTCCCAAGTCGATTAGTTGATACTATTTACCTAACTAATCTAAACAGGCTTGCCGAATTTCAAGCTGGATTCACTCTAGCAATAAAAATTACAAAGAAAGATTTGCAAAAGAAAGAGAAATCTTCATCAAAGTTTTTAATAGTTACCCAATTTTTAAAAAAGTAGATAGTTTACAAAATTCAGACATACAGCTATCTAGAATAGCGTATGTACAAATAGTAATGATATGTATCCACCTATTGAAGAATCACCAAAGTATGAATTCAACTGGGATTTCATTAATCAATTTAATCTACAATGTTTGGAAGGAGTTTATCAGCAATGTTTAAAGATTATCCCAAAATCATTGATCAAACTCAATTATAGAGGACCGAACATTTTGATGACGTCAGCCTATCGTACGCCCATAGCTACTGATTCCTTCAAACTCATCAAACAAATAGAGGTAAATTTCTCAACTATTTCTGGAGTATTCAGCATATTATCAGACAATTGGAAGTAATCTCTTTGTTAGCAACTCTAGCAATATCTATCTCATCAATGTACCCACTGTCTATCCACCTCCAAAGACAAAGATGACAGCTCTTAAGTGGACTTGATTATTGAAGAATGATGTAAGCAATGATGTAAGTTCCAACAAATGTAAACAGTCATCTGTCGGTCAACTATTTAGAATTTTTTGCTTTTTTGCTTTTTTTTGACCAGCCATCTATCGACCAGCTATCTAGAATCTTTTGCTTTTTACTTTTTTACTTTCTGTTTTTTTGCCTTTTCTTTTAGACGATATCATACGTCCTCAATCTATATAATGTAAGAACTGAGCATTGCTCAGATATGAAAAAATAAAACTCTTAAGTTTTCATATCTTTATTTACTCTCAATCTCTCGCTGTAGCCTAAGTGTTGGCATTTCAGAGAAAAAAGAGAAGAAAACAAAAGGTATACTTATGTTTTTATATTTTCATCAATTATAATCTATCTTTATTTACTAATCTTTCCTTATTTTAGACCTGTTATTATCTTTCTATGTGCTAGTTTCCCTTATTTAGGTAAAGTTAGTCATATAGATTTTCTTAATGACTGTTTGAGCTATGGTTTTAAAAATATTCTTCTTAGATTTCTTCTTAACAAAACTCAGTAATTATGCCTATTTGTGCTTCTTGTAGAGTGATTCATTTACTAATAATACATATGGAATAAAAAATTAAAGTTGGCCAACAATGTATCAAAACATTTACTCATACTTATAATTTCCTTCGATCTATTGATGCTTCTATACAAACTCTTCAAACATTCCAAAATATTGTTGATAATCATACCACTTTATATCACCAAGAAAAAGAAGAAATTAAACAAGTCTATAAAAGATTTTAAGAACATTATCAAACACATCTATGACTTTTTGTACTATCTGTAATTACTTATATACTGAAATTATGTATTTTGAAAGATTAGTATGTCAATATAAAATAGAAAAAGAACATTACGAAGAACGATACAATTCTTTACAATTTTTCATTAATAATAATGGATCATTACCTGTTAAAGAGAAACTTGAAAATGCTACATATCTATATCAGTCATATAAACAAGATTTACAAAACACACATAATAGATTAGCAAATCATAAAAGATTATTTCATTAGCATGACAAAAATCAAGACAGACAATATATTAGATATAGATAATTTAGAATTAACTGAATCTCCGGTGATTTTGTATAATTATCAAAACTTCACTCATAAGGACCTATTAAACCGTTAAAAGGGCATCCTTTATCAAAAAGCAAAATCACAAAAACAATGACCATAAATGAAAACAATGGATCTTGAAAATGATAAAGTAATAAACTCTAACTCGAAATGATAAAGCAACAACAATAGAGCATTTTGAGCAAAATAGAAATTACAAACACGTAAAGTAGAGATTTTTACCTATGGGATATAACATCTATGATTTGATTATAGTAGTGTATAACATCTATATTCAATAAGTGATAAAAAAGATGAGTTAAGGAAATTCTCCAATATTATGATTCTACACTTTAAAGTTCCAAAACAACTTAACCTTATACAGAAACACACTAACTATCAACAAATTAATCTTATACAAAAACAGAATAGGTAGGTCAATGACGAAAAAAAGCATGAATGTGTTTGATCTGTAACAAAAGCTAACAAATTCTACCATATCCTTTGAATATGTAGCTAATGAATATACAAATATAGATTCAATGCTTATTTATGGACAAGGAAAATGAAATATTTTGAAAAAAAACCTAAAATATTTGCATCAGAGAGAGAACAATAGTCATGATAAAACCAGAAGAGAAAATGAATCAAACAAAGAGATGGCCGAATAGGGAGCTAACAACATCAAGTCAGGAAGGAAACACCAAACAAGGCAACGTGAGAAGCAGAGCCGAGTAGAGGAGAGAAATTGTCAAGTAAAGAACGTGTTGAGAGAGGAGCAGTCGTGCAAAAAAGAGATCATCAAAGAAGAGGACACAAATGAGGGAAATTAGAGATGAAAAAATGACGAATCGAGGTTTCCCAAAACATGCTAGTGGACCCCATATGCTAGATTTATTGTCTATGTGGCACAGAGGTCAAAAAATTTTCAACGGAAGAGTTAAGTAAGATTATGTTTATCAAATGTTGCCATTTTATTTGAACGTACTAAATTGCTTAGCTTCAATTAAATTTTGATAAAAATTTTAAAGTCTATTTCCCTTTTCATTTTTCAATTTGATCGAATCCATTTATTTGTCGAGATATTTTAAAAATAATTTTAATAAAAAACAAATAGTACTAATTATCTTTTCAATTTGATCAATTCGTTTGTAGTACTGTTTATTTAATTTCTAAAAAACCTTTAATTTAAAAAAAGCCTTATCTTCAACCTTTTCTAGATATGAATCTGTCGGTAAGAATTTGCATAAGTATATCAATTTTCATTCAAACATAAAAATGGCATTAAAAAATTCAGCGTTGTCCCTCCATTATTTATCAACATGAAAGCCCTTACTTCAACAACCGCTATTGATGGTTATTGTATTACTTGAATCCTTATCAATTTTGGATACATTTGGAGAGGCTCTATCAATCAACGACTAAACAAATATAATTGGTTTTTCAAGTAAGAAAGGAAGTAACTCAAGCAAAACAATGAGCATTCTCACCGTTTTATTTATCGGCCACACGTACGTGACTTTTTTTTTTTTTGGTTGATTCCGAAGGCACTGTCTTAGAGTACAAACTGACTAGCAAACATAAGTGACACCAACAAAATCTTGGAAGAGCCAAGAGGCTATACAATCAGGCGACACGTACGTGACTTTGAATGTACGTGACTGATCAAAGTCACGTTGGCTTCATATAGGATGAAGTGGGCCATGAGACATATGGATCATGTTTCATCACCACTCAATTGCATTCCGTCTCAAAACGAAATACAACGGGCAGGGTTAATTCGTTTTATTTACATACTGTTGTCAAGTCACTTGAAACTTTGAAAAGTTTTTATAACTCATTTATAAAATTTTAGAAAAGGTTCTAAACTGAAAATTTAATTCTCTCCAAAAACATGTAGATAATAAAATGGAAAGCGAATGTATATTTATAGAATAAAGCGGGAGGGTGTGCAGTGTGACCACATTTGCACATTATTTGCAAAAGCTTGGACTAACAGCTTTGAGAGCGGAGTTCCTTTTTTTTTTTTTTTTGATTAAAAGAAAATGTGATAACAGATTACAAAATGAGTCTGAGAAACCTAGTCCCCGACATATCCTCAAGGAGGAAGTATTGGCACCCTACAGGTGCAATATCTAAAAAAATGACTCCGACATCAAAAGAAGTAGCGTGAGTGGCAAGCCAGTCAGCACTCCTGTTGCTCTCTCTGTAAATATGCCGATGGACAACAGTCCAATTGCGGTGAAACAGTTCGCGAATGCTCGCGACAATAGGACATACCACCTGCGTACGGGAATCCGAGGAAGACAGGAGCTGATGCACCGCTGTCGAATCAACCTCCAATTTTATGTGGCGGAAGCCGAGACTCCAGGCAAGGGAGAGGCCGGTATAAACACCCCAAAGCTCAGCAGATTGTGGAGTGCACTAACCGAGGGTCTGAGCAAAACCAGCAAGCCAACGTCCTAAGCTGTCACGGGTGAGGCCACCGACTGTAGCCAGAGAAATGGACCGATTGCTGGCCCTGTCGGTGTTGACTGTGAGCGGAGTTCCTTGACTTTAAGCTTTAGACAAGTAATAGCATTACAGAGTTTTAACATCATGGCCTACAACTACTAACGACATCAGCACACACTATTAGACCCTTTATGCTGGAAAAGATTGTAAACGTTCCCACTACAACCTAGTTCTTTGAAGTAAAAACGCGAATCAAATTAAAGATGAGACAAGTGAAAACATCTCATGTCCTGGGTACCAGGTAGACTCTAGCCTTAATTACTGATCCGTTTCCAAGCTTAAATCCGGGACTAACAGGGAAACCAACAATCTGACCAGAAGGCGCAGATCCACCAGGAAGCCTCACAACACTCTCCATATACTGCGGATGAAACTCTGCTCCCCTACTTGCCTCAAACTGACTTGGGGATGGATCGAGTGAGAATGCCAACAAGTGAAGCAACCAAATGGCTTTTGACAGTGTCAAGAACTCAACATAAAACTCACTCCTAGGATGACCACCTGCTGATACTTGGCGGTGCTGCTCCAAGTTCCCGAACAACGACTCTTCCATTTTGGGATGCACTATGGCGATATATTTCTTGGAGCAGAATTTACCAAAATGACAAGTCGGCAAGATTCCCAGAAGCTCAACTGGGTCCATAGCCTTCATATCCCGGTACTGAGCAAAGCAATCTCGGCGAAACTGGTCCGGATTCAGCAGCGACGAAAGGCTACCATCCATGTAGAAGGTCTCATGGTCAAAACCCTGGAAGATTTTGCGAGAGATGTAAGATTCCAAAGCATACTTAGCATGGTGAGTAACATTGGAGGAGGTAACGGCACTAAAAGTGGAAGAGATGGTGCTGATGCTGTCAGTGGTGGAGGACGCAGCTTCAATAGAACGGATGGCAGCAGCAATGTCCCAGTGAGCATTGCGCATGAGGGACAGGAGAAGGGATGTGAAGGACTTGGATGCTTCCTTCACCTGGCTCATTGTTGCTTCAAACAGTTGCGGCTCTGGTGCTGGAGCCGCTGTCACTGTTACAAGTGCATGTAGCGGTGTGAGATTCAGGATTTAGATGCAGTACAATAACCACAACTAAGCTTTGCCGAGAAACATCACACGATTAAGGTCCCTCTGCTACGTAATAATTATAATGAAAATGTAACTCAAAGATTGCATCTTCCTAAATTGCAATCCCCGAAACGATTTGAGGTCCTGAAATTGGAAACATGCTGCGCACACAACGATGGCCGATAATTCATCAAGAGGAAATGTTCAGCATACACTACGTCAAGTCCGTGGCTTCATTGAAATGACGTCACCTTCCATGCCAGTTTTCTACTTTTCTAGCTAGCCAAACAGGAATTCCTAAATTCAAATTCACTCTCTAATTTTCTTTAAACATGGATAAATCTCATAAAAAAAGTTAATAAACATGAATCTAGAATGGGCATTTAACCGAAGAAGTACCTAGTCCAGCATAGCTACAGCTGACTCTTCTCTTTGACTGGGACCTTCCCTTCTTTCCATTCTCATTACTCAGAGTATTCGTACACCTCAGCTTGTCCTTCAGATTCTCCACCTCCACTTCTCTAGCTTTCACCTCCTTCTTCAGCTCCTCCACTGTGGCCTCGTAAGGAGCAACCACCTCCCTCAACAACCCGACTCCTCCAGTTCCGCCAGGACCGCCACCACTTTTTCTCCTTCCACCACCATTATATCCACCAACACTCACACACCTCCTAAACCTTTCCCTTAACACGCCCAACTTCCTCAGCTCTCCGACCACCGCCACGTCAGCCACCCTCATCCTCTCCGGGTCCCACGGGCAATGCGCTTCTTGTAGACTCACATATGCTCTCTTCATAGTCGAGATCGAATAGAACACTTCGTTCATTAGCATCTCCATCTCTATGACTTTCTCCATTGCCACCATTTCTCCTTTAATACTGCTCTTCATCTCACCCCATCCCTTAATCGCCCCCTCTTTCTTCTCTCCCATGTCATCTTCTTCATCTTCCTCGTTCATGTCCTCATCATCTGTCTCGTATTCGTGTGCCTCTTCTTCGTCTCCGGAGAAACGGCCAGCGTCCTGTCTACTGGCAGCGAGAGGGTGGAGCAAGCAGGAAGCGGCCACTCTTTGAATTAAGTCGGAGAAATTCGAGACCTTGTTCGCCATTTCAAATTTTGTCTTCGCTTTTACCTCTACTTTCCTGGGGGAAAAAAAACACAGACAGAAAGAGAGTAAAAACTTAGGCAATGATAACACAGACCCATAAGCTTTCTGCATAATGAACGTCACAATAACCATAACCAAAATGAAAAATAAGATGGGTAGTGAAGAAAACGAAGAGTGGGTGAAGAACAACTGACCTATAACTGATATCAGATGGAAAACTTAATCTTCTTGGCTTCACCACTGGATCTGCATCTAGTGGAACGGAGTAAAAGAAGTTAACGTCGTTGTTCTCAGATTCCGGGCTAGTACGGTCGCTCTTCTTCTTCTTCCTGGGAACCAGAACACCGCAGTTAGTCGTACATTCCGGTCACCGGAGGGCCGGTGGTTAGTCAGAGAAAGCAGTGTGGTCAAACGAGACTACTATTACTGGAATAGAAATAGAGACCATGTTGAATGTGGAGCAGATGGTAGGTGGAATATAGGGTCTAGGCCGTACACGTGGGAGGTATTGATTTGTTGATTTTACCAGAATGACCTTGTGGAGTGAATGGATAACTATTCTACTAACGAATTGACCGGAGGCTACATGGTCGGAGGATGGCGGAGAGCGTGGTGGTGATCACCAAGTCCGTATCTTTCTTGTGGCGAAAGAATTTCAACTTTTGGGCTAATAATGCAAAGCTGCTTTGCATTAAGATGGAATAAATGAAACTAAAATTGTAGTGTTGCATAAAGAAGTGGGTGGGGACTGGGGACTATAACTAGACATTGCTTCAATTGCAAAAAGGAAAAGAGGTATTAAAACTTTTTCAAGAGCTTTAATCGGTGTCAGAACTCAGAAACCAAGGATATGAATATGGTTGGTTGACGTTGTGGTCACAGGTAATGCAATCGAATGCTCTCTAACAAGGCATTAGCCTATAATAAGACCCATGACCCATGTTTTCAACTTTCTTGGGCGTTCGTGTAACTTAAAAGAAATAAATAAATGCAACGAATGGAGCTATAGCTATATTGTAATAATAATACAAGTAATTAAGTAGGATATTACTACATGGCGTTGGCAATGGCATGGCTTGTTAGGTAGGAGATGATGTTTGTTGTTCATCGTTACCTGTTAATGCTGGAACCCATGGAACAGAGGAACGTACTTGGGAACATAGTCTCGGCCTACTATTTGGGAATTGAGAGAGAGAGGCAATGAACAGGGAGGTTTCAGTGAATGGTTAAATAAGCCTGTGAAAGGGATATTGGCACAAACAAAGACAATAGCTAAGTGCGCGATTTGATAAGATTAGTCCACATGTTTTGTGTCTGCTGCTATCCTATTCATATTATTAGTTCACTGCTTTAACTGCACCAAATTATTTACTTTTTTTTCAATCCAAGTCCTGAACTAATGTATATTCGCATCATAGTGGATATATTGCACCAAAGTATGCAACTATCCTTAAATATTAAATGACATATATACTTGAACTAATTAATTTGCGTATGCTTTGATAAATTTGTATCTTCTCTTAAACCAACTAATTAATACACGTTTGTGTTGGAATATCCATCCTCGTCTGTATTTATTTTTTAAAACTGATATCGTTTATTAATTACTCCAAATATATGGTTCTTTTTCTTTTTCCTTTTTAAATGTGGCAATAAGGAGGGATCAACTAATGCAAAGAAGCAATAACTCTCAATAAACCCAAGAACAAACAATAAGTTTCAATAAAAAATACAAAGTATTTTTGCCTCTGTTTTTTAATCTATAACTCAATTACTATTAAGGAACGATTATTTTTAATGTGAATTAAATATAGAAAATTTCAAAAGTATGAAGAGCAAATTAATTCATTTCATTATCACTAATGAATGATTGATAATACAGTTGTTATAAGTTCTATGATGGAATTGAGAGTTGTCACCATTATAATTACTTTCTTTAAGTTTTCATTTTTACATAAAAATCCAAGAGTGTCATGTTATAGAAAAAGATAAGAGAATCAACAATAAGTTGTTAAAGTTCCTAAAATGAATCAACTAATAGCTAGGTCTTTTCAAACTAAAGAACATAACCAGAAAAATCGATGATTACTGAGCAAGTATGGTAGCAAGAAACACCCTTAAGATATAACAGATAAGACATTCCAATTCTCATTCATTGTTGAATTGAGATGATGATTAATATCTTTGGTAGCAATGACTTTTTAAATTTAAAGTATGCATTAGATGTGTTGGCCCCTAAATTTTCTTGATAAATAAGCATGATTAGATTATTTTGGGGTCTTGCTAGATTAATTTATGTTGGAATTAATTAGCATGTTAATGTGAGTAAGATAATATGATATAAGTTAAAGGAATTAAAGTGTTAAGGTGGTAAGTTACATAAGGGGTAGTTTGGGAAGATCACTTAAGCATTAAAGTCTTAAGGCATGAGGGAAGGGGCAAAATGGACAATTGATGCTCATTAAGG
>JAOSBK010000008.1:29312684-29328938 GCA_027568895.1 Erythroxylum shatona | reverse complement strand
AGGTATTGTCCTCTTTGGTACTTGGGTGAGCCACTGCTCGAACCCAAGACCTCAAGGTTTTGTTGCACTTAAGTGCAAGCCTTTTACCATTGAGCCATCGCGGGCCTCTTAAGGTGCACGGGAAACCCACCCGGTACGCAAAGTCCGGGTCGCTACAAATTCCCTTACAACTAGTTGTTTATTTAGGTTTGATAGGTGTGAAATGCATCGTATTTTAGGGTATAGTTTGATATGTGTTTAGCTATTTATTCGATTGTTTAGTATGTGATTACAGTAGAATTCTGTTAATTTGTGAATTATTTGTGTTTTAAGTGTTTTATGGGTTAGTACAAGCTTTTAAGCTTAATTGTTATGTTTTTAAGGTACCTTGATGTGTTTATTAGTATTTCAAGGTTAACACCGAAGAACGGAGAAGTTTAAGAGATATTCAGATTGAAACAATGGCCTACAATTGTGGCACTAGGCCATGATCGTGATAGAAGCCTGTGATATAAGCCACAATCGTGGCCTGTGTTGGGTAGACACACAACCACTTCCAAACTTTGCATTTCAAGGAATTTTTTAGATCTTTCGAACCTTGGAAAAAACCTAATTCAACCCTAAACATAAAAGAATATAAATAGAACAATAAGAACAGAAAGAGGCAGCTTTACATTTAGCCACTCTTGGAAACCCTAAAGAGAAGAAGAAGAAGAAGAGAGAGAGAGAGAGAGAGAGGAGAAGAGGAGGAAGAATAAGTGGATCCTGATGTCGCTGCTCCCCAGATTAGGTGGTATCTCAATGTCGCTGACTTCTTGATTTGTCCAACCTAAGTTCCGTTTTCTCTTCATTTCCTTTTCCATTTAAACATGTTAAGTTGAGATAGATTGTATGGAAGTGGATTTCAGGTTGTTGATAATGTTCTAAACTCTCCTTCGGGATTTTACTTTGAGTTAATGTTGACTTAGTTATTTTTGTGATTATTTGTTTGGCTGCTGTGATCGATTAATGTATTTGCATGTTTCAGTAAAAAATTGAGAGGATGAGCTGGGTAAAAATGATTAGATCAGATTAATGAGAGTTAGGCGATCTAATTGACCCCTTAATCAATCTAGTCAGTAATTTCATAGAGAGAGATCTCATGCGAGACTCGATTGTTTATTAGAGAGCTTTAGAACTAATTAGAATTGTGCGTAATTTATGAATTAAGAGATTGCAAGTTCTATAATTCGATTAGGGTTTACAATTTAGGGTTTAATGGTTATAACTCAAGAGATAGTAATCAAACCTACGATCGTCTAGAACTGACATCCTGTAAACACATAAATGGTTAGATTAGAATTAATGATTGGTAAAATCCCTTTTCTCATAACTTGATTAAATCTCTTGACAAATTTCTATTGTGACCTGTGTGACTACTCAGTTTAATTCTATCTTTACAATTCTTGAATCAATTTCTTGTATTTACTTTCCATGTTCACTCGTGTAGTTTTTATTTCTTTTTATTCCTTTTTCTGAGCCTTAGATGACTTAGGAATAGGCTAGTACCCACCTCGTGGAATCGACCCTTTAATGCTACAAAGTATGACATATGTGCTTACAGTTATTGAGGGTTTTATAAATTGAAAAACTTGCTTAACAAGGTTATTAAACCTTCTTACATTATATAGTGCTAACTTCATTATTTTTTTGCCTAGTTTTTTTCTCTTCGTTTTTATACCTACATAAGGGGAAACTACTTCAATGCTCATCTTAGTACCTGTTATTTCTCCTTTCTCTATAATAGGAGTTCTAGCTACTTCTTTTTAACCTTACTTTTTGCCTTCCATAATCTACTTACCTTTCTTTGGAGTATTACTTCCTTTCCCATCTTAGAGTTAAATATTTTTTTCATTAAGGTGTTCCCTCCTTTCTTAATCCTCTTCATCATAAATGATTCACTTACACTGAAATAACCTGGCCTAATATAGGGAAATCCCAATTCATTTAGCCTTTCGATACTAGGTTTAATTTTTGGTTCCATCCTCTATTATCATTTTCTCCTCATAGTTCTCTTTTTACTTTAGATCTATTTCTCCTCTTTAATTTTTGGTTTCCACTTATATGTTACCCTTACTAAATCTTCTTTAAGGGTTCCATCTTCCTTTAATCTCATAATTTTGAGGGGTTCAGATAGCTTATTTGTAATATCCATATCTATACAGACCTTTGCGAACCTTATTCTCTTCATCATAACTTTATTTTTATCTATCTCTAAGGGCTTCCCTATTTTGCATACTCTGTGGCTCATTCCCTCAGTAGACTAGTACTTTAAGGGATCTATGTGGAAGTTTAACCATAGAGGGATGATTTCTAGCTTGTTCCTATTCAATGTGAATTCATGATGCTCTTTTTAAAGCAAGATTGGATGTCCTAGCACATGTCAGGTCCTACATCTATTGTTCTTTAAGCATTCTCCTCTATATTGAATTTAAAAATAAACAACTCATTCTCATTAACCATAATATTAACTAGTGCCATATTCCTCTGAGCTAATAATGCCCATTTTTTCACTATTGGGAAAGCCAGTCTTTTCCCTAGAAAGAAGCCAAACAAGGAGGTACTCCATTTCCTTACTCCCTGTTATAGCATTTCCATTGGTTCCTGGATAGGTTCTTCATTCTTTGACTCCATATATCTAAGCTTCCCAAGGTTGCCTGAGTCTCCTATTATTGAGATCTAGGTTATCTTCCCCTTCGTAGGTTCCTAATATCTCCTTTATGAAGTTCCTTTTAGGTAAGGAAATTTAGTGAGTTCGTTTATGGAGGTAGGTATTATTATAAATGGGGTGGCTTCTGGTTTGGTTTGAGTGCCTAGCTTAGGTTCAACTTTGTCTGTGTCCATGGTAGTTACAGTTTTGTTAAGCTTCTATTTCTAGAAGGTTTGGTTTATAGGTAAGTAGGGGATGATGGTTTGGTTGTCAGAGAAAGTAGGGTAAGGATATCGGAGAAAGGGGGCAAGGTTAACCTAGAATCAAGGGTAGTTATTATGTTAGTTAGGAGAAGAAGAGGTTACCTCTAAAATATCTGATGCTATAAGACACTCCCTTGAATATGATGATGCTTGTTACTTTATAAGTGGTTTTGCAGTTCTAGACATTGTGCAAGATTTTTTTTAAAAAGAAGCATTGGAGTTATCTATTATTTAAGGTGAGGAGGAAGATGGGGATAGCCCAAAAAGAAATGACAAGCAGACAATGAATGTATATTGAGGAAGGAAGAGTTTTAAAAGATCAACAGAAGTAAATAGAAGAGGTTAAAACCCTCCATCGAAGGACTGCCAAAGTAGGAGTTGAAAAAGCTACTTGATCATTTAGAATACACATTTCTTGAGAAGGATTCAAAACTAATTATTATTGTTACTTCAACTCTAAAGGAAGAGAAAAAAGGAAAGTTTGGAGGATTTCTAGCCAATGGTAGAATAGAGGATGGTAAATCCTAATATGAAGGAAGTGGTAAAGGCAAAGATAATTAAACTCCTAGATGCTGGTGTGTTTTATCTATTTCTTATAGTTATTAGGTAAGTCATGTTAAGGATGTACCGAAGAAAGGAAGAATGATGGTGGTACCTAATGAAAATAATAAATTGACTCTTATAAGAACCGTTAATAGGTGGAGAGTGTGCATCAATTGTAGGATGTTGAATGATGCTACTCAAAAAGACCACTTCCCTTTACCTTGTAAAGACTAAATGTTGGAGCAACTAGCCAAACACATGTACTACTATTTCTTAGATGGACTTTTGGATAACTTCTAGATTTTAATTACCTTAGAATATTAGATGAAAACAACATTCTTGTGTCTATACAATATGTTAGCTTATAGAAGGATGCCTTTTGGGTTGTGCAATATACTTGTTGCATTTCAAAGATGCATGATGGCCATATTTGGTGATCTAGTTGAGGATATAATAGGGGTATTTATGGATTATTTTTTATGTTTTCGGTGGTTCTTTTGATTTATGACAATATTTTTTAAAAAATAAAATATTGTAAATATATTATGAATACAGTTAGCAAATTATAAAAAGATCATTGGAGAGTTCATCTCCACACTTTCAACAACTACTCTCCATTATCTACGCTTCAGATTATTGAAAACTATAAGAAAGAGATTATCTTGAGTATGAAAACCCAAGTTTCTAAATTCTCCATGAACACGCCATTATGTTGTTATATTTCCTTCTAAAATGGTTAATGATAAATTGCTCCCTTCTATTTGTTAAAGTTGAGTTTATCTTTGTGCTTAATTTTTTTCCTTGCTTGTGAATCTTTTGGAGTTTCTTTCTTTCCATATCTCCTGAAAATAGTTATTCAATGCTGTTGAGTAGGACTTTTTATCATCCTTGGATATTGATTTTAGCTATATCCATTGAATAATGTTAGTTAAGCTAAAAGAGTTGATATCCCAGTGACATAGTTCAATGATCTTCTTTAATATTTACTTAGAAAATCTATATTGGAAGAAAAGGTGGTCTCTAGTTTCATCTTTTCGCTTACATAAAGAACATACTTTAGGTAAGGATAGATATATCAGCCTATCCAATATGTTAAGCTTATTTAACATTACTAACCAAAACATAAAACTAACATTTAGCTTAAGGTTGACATTCGATATTACTTTACTCCATTCTACCTTAAATCCAACCCTCTGGATTAGTTCCTTAGTTTCCCATTTGTTAAGTTAACATAGGTATGTTATGCTAATAACAAATATCCTTATTTGTTGGTTTTAAGAGCTAGATAGTTATATAATTTCTTGGCATTTTTGGAAGTTGTGCCCATTTTTGATTTTCTAGGAGAACCTACACCTTAGCTTTCTAAGGAAAAGTTGGAGAGTGTTATCACTGCTTATTAAATCTCTATAAGAGCACCTTGATTAGTCCAATTATTAAACCATAAAAAGGCCTAGCCTTTTTCGCTACTTTACAAGTTACATTTGATTCAACTAAGCTTCTTAATTTCAGGAGTTGGTTAAAAAACTAGGAATATGAAGCTTTTGTAACCATAACCCAAAGATTATTTTCCTTAAGCATATAGCTGTGTAACCATTTAGTCCACAATGATTCTTTATCCATAAAATTATCCTCTTTAACATTAGGATTCTATTGATGAAATTTATAACATCTAATCCCAAATCGCCCTCTCTTTTTGCTCTGCATAAATTTTTCTAGCTTGCTTTTACAACTCCACCTTCTCCTCCCCCTTGTCGTTATAAGAATTGCTTCATAATCCTTCAACATTTGTAATGAGATCTTTAGAAAGGGAAATATAGAAGCACCAGTGTATGTGCATGAAAAAGATATCATATTTCAAAAGTTGCAACTTACGTCCATATGTTAATGCTCTATTTATCCATGATCCTAGTCTTTTCTAAATTTTCTAAATCAGTGGGAAACAATCCCTATAGATGAGTCTTCTGGTGGAGATTGGGAGTCTTAAATGTAATATAGAGGGAATGTGCTTGGTCATTTTAGTAATTTGAGTAATATTGTAGTAAGATGTGAAGCATTCTATTATAGAAAAAGTGGCTCTTGTGGAGATTGATCGTAGGACTTGATAGTTTCTTAAATGTTTATAGAGTATTCATTAATAAAGACATAATTTAAGTCTACATAACAAAATGAGGTCATCTACAAAACATATACTACTTAGAGAAACTAATTTATATTTAGAGTGGTACTTAAAGAGAATGGAATTCGAGACATTGTGCTTCAACAGAAGAATGAGCACTTCAATAAAAATAATGAATAAGTAGGGGGAAAGGGGTTCCCCTACTTGAGACCTTTAGAGCCCTTAAAAATTTTAGTTAGAGTACCAATGGTTAGAATACCAAAAGAGGTAGAGGTAGTTCATTCTTTGATCTAGATTATAAACTTCTAAAGGAACTCCAATACTTTAAATATTTGCAATAAGAAAGTCCAATTTACACTATCAAATGCTTTATGAAGATCCACATTTATAACTTAATAATAAGGAGAATTTTCCTTACATATCCATTCATAAGCACCTACAAAAATAAAATGTTGTATCCAATTTATCTGCTGCTAAATGTTTCCACCGATTATAGAATTTAATATTAGTTTCAATCTACTAGCCAACAACTTTGTTATAATCTTATATTGAAAGTTAGTATAAGCAATTGTCCTAAAATCACGAAAAGAACATGGATTAGAAGATTTAGGAGAAAAAATAATTATGTTTTATGGGTTTATTTTAGTAGAACTCCCTTATTGAAGAATTTATGCAATGCTTCCTTAATAAATCTTCTTGTCTTTGCCCAAGTTTTATGAGAGAAATTGCCATTAAGTCCATCTAGTTTAGGAGTTTTCATTCTGTTTATTTTGAAAACTATATTTTCAATTTCCTTATCTTCTACTAGCTTAATTAAATTGATAGCTTCTTCCTTAGAGATTATGGTAGTAATAAACTGCTTTAAAGATTCTAGAGTGGAGCTTGTAGGCCTTTTATTTCCCAGAAGAATTTTAAAGAATTTTATTGCTTCTCTTTTAACATCCTCTTGTTTACAAACCACTCTACCATTCTCATCAAATATAAAGCATATCTTGTTATAGTTTCTCCCAATTAAGAGAGAACTAAAGAAAATTTGCAAGCATTTGTCACCTTCCTTTATCTAATTATCTCTAGCTCTTTATTGGATCAGAAAATTATGATTATCTAGTACCTACAAATAATTTTTTTAGAGCTTTTTTCTTATCATTTAACATATTATAATCTCCAAGGCTTTTTACTATTGACTTTTATATAAATAATCCATTATGGTATTTTGACTTTTTTTAACATTCAAGAGTTTTAATTCTTGCTTGATTACTTTTAGCTTATACAAGCATACATATGCTTTGTTCCATTCACTACTTCTTCCAATCCTTTATTTATAGCCTCCTGAATGATGGAGAGTCACTATATGAAGCGTGGGAATGTTACAAGGATTTACAGAGGAGATTTCGTCGCCATAACCTACCCAAAAAAAATTCCTATTTCAACCTTCCACAATAGAGTTAATCCACCTATAAAAGGAAACCATAGATGTAGCTTCTAGAGGGTCTCTGATGAGGAAGATAGTTAAGGAAGAGGAGGATTTTACTAGAAGAGATGGTGAATAATATTTACCTTTAGATGTCAAATTAACAATAACCGACATTCTGCAATCAAAAGGAAATCATTGCTATCGATTCAGTGACTAAATGCATGATAAGATTGACAATTTAATAAGACAAACAGCCTAAAAGCCTCTTCATCTTCTCCGATTAAAGCAATTCAGCATAGTTGTGAATTATACAGATAAGATAACCATGATACCACTGATTGCTTCTTAATGCAAAACAATAATATGGAGTAACTTAACTATATGGAAACATAATTTAATCGAGGAGTAGGAAAAAAACCTTACCCTAACACTTATGAACCACCTAAATTTTTCTTAGTGAAATAATATCGATAACCAGATGAAAAATCAAGGTCTACCTAGATTTCAATAAGAGAAGTCCAATGTCAATGACTTAAAATTGGACAAGATTATGGACAGAATCATATGTATGGAAGGGAAGTTTAAACAAGTAACTAAAAATCATGCCTCTTCCATTCATAACTTAGAGGTTTAAATGGGCCAATTATGAAACGTGTTATCTACAAGAAGTGTGGGGAGTCTCTCCAGCAATAATGAAGCAAACCTAAAGGAGCAACTCAAGGCAATCACATTTAAAAGTGGAAAAAACTTGAGCAATCAGTAGAGAAACAAGTTGTGAATTGCCTAGTAGAGGATCAAGAAATAAAGAAGAAGGATTAAGGGAAGAGTGAGTACCCTCTTTGCATAGCCCCTCCGCCTCATCCACCCAAGATTCTGTTCCCTTAACGTTTACAAATGAGAAAACTAGATGCACAATTTACAAAGTTCATAAAGAAGTTAAAAGAATTTGCAAATTAACCTATCTTTTATGGAGGCATTGGAGCATATGCCCAAACATAAAAAGTTTTTGAAGGATATATTATTAAAGAAATAGACTTGGGAAGATAACCAACCAATATCACTAACTAGAAGTTGCAGCTCTATAATCGCCAATCATAAGCCTTCTAAGTTGAAGGATCCAAGTAGTTTCACAATACCCTTTGTGGTTGATGAATTCGAATTCACAAGTGCTTATGAGACTTATGTACAAGTATAAATCTTATGCCTTTGTCGATATTTAAGAAATTAAGGCCTAGCAAAGCCAACTTTGATGCCAATTTAGTTGGTGGATTAATCAATTAAGAGACTGTTTGGAGTGGTGGAAGATGTCTTAATGCAAGTAGCAAAGTTCATTATCCTTATGGATTTTGTAGTCCTAGATTTCGAAGAGGATAGGAATTGTCCACTAATTCTTAGACGACCTTTCATGAACACTGGAAGAGCTTTAATAGACATTTATGAAGGTAAATAATACTTTGGATTGGTAAGGATCAAGTGGAGTTTAACATGAACAAAGCCTTGAAAAATTCGAAACAAAGTAGTTTTTGTATTAAGATAGATATTATGGATGAATACATTCTAGAGAAAGAAGAAAGTTTCTTTAAAGAAATTAAATATCATGAAGTTGATATAGACAATAAAGCTGAGAAGGAAAATGAAGCTAAGTCTGAGGAAGAAGTTGAAACAAAGGAGTTAGGTGCTTAAATACATTAGGATATATTCGTAAGGATAGAAGCACCCACACCACCCTCCACTATGAAGTCACCAACTCTAGAGCTTAATCCTTTACCGACACACCTTAGATATATCTTTCTAGGTGAAGGGTAAACACTACCCATCATCATGTCTAATCAACTGGATAGGGAACAAAAGAGTAGGTTAGTAGCGATCATAAAGAATTGAATGAAGGCCATAGGATGGTAAATATCCAACATTTAAGGTATAAGGCCAAACATTGCTATGCTTAGGATAAACCTCAAAAAAGGAAGTAGAGCATTGATGGAACGCCAGTGAAGTTTGAACCCTCATATGGAGGAAGTGGTTGAAAAGGAAGTGGTTAAGCTTTTAGACTCGAGTATTATATATGTGATATATGATAGTGAATGGGTCAACCTGATACATGCATATTGAAGAAAGGCAGAATGAACAAAATGGAGAGTTAAAGTGGGGAGCTGATTTCCATAAGAACAGTCAGAGGATGGAGAGTTTCCATTGACTGTTGCAAATTCGACAAAGTGACTAAAAAGGATCACTTTCTTTTCCCATTTGTGGATCAAATAATAGAAAGAGTAGTTGGTCATTTATTTTACTAATTTTTAGATGGTTACTAGGGATAGAATCCAATTTTTATCTATCTAATGGACTAATAAAAGATCAAATTTATGTGTCCTTATGGAATATTTTTTATAGACGGATGCCTTTTAGCTATATTTCAAGGGTGCATGATTGCACATGATAGAAATCTCATTATCATGATCTCCTCATGATTTCCTTCATACTATGTTTTGTATCATGGACTTAATTAATTCAATTAAGATCGACATCAATTCATAAATAAACGGACATCAAATTAATGAAAAAATTGCCTTTTGCTTTACTAATCAAATTAAAGTTTGTAAAAAAGTGCTAAAGGTGATTTACTTTAAAGCACTACTCTAATAATCTCCCACTTGCACTAAAGTCAATTGCCTTTATGTCTGATACTATAAGCTAGTACACTAGAAGCAAATCTCATTTTAAGAAGTGGCTTGGTCAAAGGATCAACTACATTATGATTTATGGGCACTCTCTCTATCTTCACATTACCTCTATCAATGATCTCCCTAATCAGGTGATATCTCTTGAGTATGTACTTAGACCTCTGATCAGACCGTGGTTTCTTGGCTTGAGCAATAGCCCCATTGTTGTCATAATACAATATAATCGGGTCTACAATGCTCAGAACTACTCTAAGTTCCATAACAAACTTCTTGATCTAAATAGCTTCTTTTGCCGCTTCTGCAACTCTTCCAACTAACTGCTCCACCATTCGGTGTGAAAATGTAATCCAACTGGGACTTGGAGTCATCCTAGTTAGATTGAAGACTGGCATATGTACGCTCGCTTATTACTAGATCTCCATCTCTATATACCAAAAATACATCCTTAGTACTTCGTAAGTACTTTAGGATATTCTTAATAGCTACCTAGTGACACTCGGCAAGATTCGATTGATATATGCTCGTAACACTTAGAGTATACGATATATCAGGTGTTGTACGTAATATAGCATACAAGATTGATCCTATTACCGAAGCATACGGAATCAAACTCATGCGAGCCCTCTCATCTTTCATCTTAGGGTGCATAGATTTCGAGAGTTTTTATCCCATGAGTTATGGGAAGAAACCATCTCTTAGACTGCTCCATGCTAAACCTATTCAACACTTTATCTATGTATGTAGATTGTGAAAGACCTAACAAGTTCCTTGATCTATCTCTATAGATCTTTATTGCCAATATATAAGTTGCTTCTCCAAGGTTTTTTATAGAGAAATTCTGGGACAACTAAATTTTGATTGATTGTAAACTTAAGACATCATTTCCTATTAGTAATATGTCATCCATATATAACATAAGGAATATGATAACAGCCCCGTTAAACTTATTGTACACACAAAGTTCTTCAGGATTTTGTAAGAAACCAAACTCTTTGATTTTCTCATCAAATTGAATGTTCCAACTCCTAGATTCTTGCTTTAATCCATAAATGGATTTCTGAAGATTGCATACCTTTTCTCCATGTTTAGATATAAAGCCCTCAGGTTGTATCATATACACATCCTCAACTAGGTTTCCATTCAAAAAAGTCATCTTCATATCCATTTGCCACATATAATAATCATAATAAGCAACAATGGCTAGAAGTAATGTAATGGATTTAAGCATAACTACGGGGCTAAATGTCTCATCATAGTCAACTTCTTGTCTTTGACGATAACCTTTAGCAACTAGCCTCGCTTTATAGGTAATCACATTACCATCCGTGTCGATTTTCTTTTTGAAAATCCATTTGCAGCTATGGACTTTAACCCTTTAGGTGGGTCAACCAAAGTCCATACTTGATTTCCAAACATGGAATATATTTCAGACTTTATGACTTGAAGCCATTTTTCAGATTCTTAACTCTTTATAGCCTCTTCATAGGTTGCAGGCTCATCGTCCTCAATAAGCAATACATCATTATGTTAACTTATAAGAAATCCATATCTCTCTGGAACATTACATATCCTACTTAACTTATGAACATTTTGTGTGATAGAAGGTTCAATTGTTGTCTCATCTCTATAAACAACAATATTAGCTTTAGGCAATTGATCTGCGTCTGTTCAAGCATCATGAACTTCATCAAGTTCAACTTTGCCCCAACTATCTTCTCTTAAAAGAAGCTCTTTCTCTAAAAAGACAACATGCTTTGAGACAAACACCTTTTACTTTAAAACATTATAGAACTGATATCAAATCATTTCTTTAGGATATCCTACAAACAAACATTTATCATATTTCACTTCATGCTTATCTAATTAAATCTGCTTCACATAAGATGGACAATCCTAAAATGTATTAAATATAATAACTGATTCATTCATGCACCCTTCCTTTAAAAGGCAATTTAGTCATCTTACTTAACAAACAAGATTCACATGTGTCAGATGATTCATAATCAAACGACCTTAAGTTACCACTCTTGTGTAGCTTAAAATGTGTCTTTCACTTGTATGGCCAAGTCGACAATGCCATAAGTAAGATGATTTTAAGTTATCTCATTTTTGTCTTTTATTATTATTGAGATTTAAAATTGGATTGTACATATCAAATATGTAAATACTATTGCACAATGTAGTAGTACCATATAACATTTCATTCAACTGAATTGAAACCGTTGCCAAAAAAAGTTAAATGAAATCCCGTTTTATTAATTCATGAAATAGATACAATGTTCTTTGTTACAACCGCTACATAATAGAAATTATCCAAAATTAACTCTAGCCTAGTAAGAAGATACAAAACATAGGTTCCTGTGGCTAATGTAGTAACTCTTGCTCCATTTCCCACACGTAGGTCTATCTCTCCCTTCTTGAGTGGTCTACAATCCCTGAAGCCCTGCTTATCAACATATATGTGTGCGCCACATCTAATATCTAATACCTAAATGTTTATTAACCTTAATGAAAAATAACATACTTGAAGTAGATGGTGGAGCATCTAATGCCTTTTTCTGCGTCGGTGACTCTAGATAGGCTTTGCAGTTCCTCTTCCATTGTCCTTCCTTATTGCAATGGAAGCATATTCCCTTTGGAGTATTCTTCTTTACCTTCTTCTTGGCTACACCTCCCATTGAATTCTTGAACTTCTTCTTCTTCTTCTTTTGGTTCCCCTTGCGAGATTCAGAAGCGTGTTCCACTAACATCATATCTTTATTGTCCTTCCTGATAGTTTGCTCAGCTGTTTTGAGTAGATTAATCAGCTCATGTATCATGGTGGATATTTGGCTCATTCATTAGTTAAGCACAAACTGTGAATAACTATCAATTAAACTAGTCAGAATTAAGTCCATCCTTAATTTATGATCCATTATGAAACCTAAATTGGCTAACCTCTCAATGTATCCATTCATTTTCAGCGCATATTATATTAGAGATGATCCCCCAGCCATCTTAAAGTGGAAGAGCAACCTTTAGGTCTCGAAAATTTCAAACCGAGCTTGCTGATCAAATAATTCCCTTAGATGGTAGACTATGGCATGAGCATCTATAGCCTTATGCTGCTTTTGTAGTTCTAGTGACATAGAGGCTATCATTATACAGCTAGCTAGTAGTGACTTCTTTTAAGCTCTCTGATCCTCATTAGACGCATCGGTAATAAGAGATTGGGAAGTGATTCATCTAGGACATATCATAGATTTTAGATTTAAGAACAATTCTCAAATTCAGTAGCCAATCTAAGAAGTTTGGTCTTGTGAGTTTGTTGGAGTCTAGTAGAGAGCATAAGTTCACACTGGACGAAGACATCGTGGCAATTTAATAACCTAAAAGAATGAGAGAAACTATTAGAATGTACATTAATGCATATCAATAAGGACTTTAATCACATGCATTATGGGTCCCACTATTTTATCCAAATCCATATTCAAGAAAACTTAATATCCAATATCACTAACAATGACCTTCAGTTTGCCCAACAAGTTACCTTAGGTCTGTCAGTAGGTATCATTCATACCAATTGCATTCAGTTATGCAACTATCGACTTGTGCCATGAACTGTTGATTTAGCACACTCATTGGGTTATCAACTCTTGATGCATATACATCCTATACATGCAACCAAACTTTACCTCTATCCATGTTAACCTTGGGTTTACCCAATAGCTGAATGCTTCCAGTTAGGACTAACTTTTAATTTGAAAATATAATTCCATAGTTTGAACATATTCATGTAAAGCATATACATATATGTGTGTGTGTGTGTGTATTATGGGGACGAATCAATTAAATTGGGCCTAAGTCCATAACCACCCTATCATTCCATTTTAACCAACCCTTAAAATACATATAATGCATGTAACAAACAAAGAAGGTTTAATTTAGGTTTTGACTTTACCATGCATCAAAAATTCGTGATTCAACTCTTGAATCGAATCAGGTTCTAGCGTTAGTCTCAGCTAATTCGAATTATGAATGTGATTCAATTAGGAACCCTAAAATTCAATTATTCTGATGTCCAAATTAAACACGTCAATTCTAGTACAGATGCCATTTCTAGTCACACTAGAAATGCATTGCTCTACTTACATTAATTCTAAATTAATCCTTAAGGTTTCCAAAATTCCTGAACATCAATTAGTCATCTAAACCATCCCTAGGTCATCTCAAATTTATTAAGACAATTTCGGCATAATCTAAAATTATCTTGAAGGCCAAAATTATCAAGATAAATGAGTTAACCTACTGGACGCTAAAGAAATCGATTCGATGTTTGGAAATTTTCCAAAACCCTAATTTCAAACACATGCACTTAACATGCTATTAACATTAAAATAATACATTTTTTAATCTACTAGCATCAAAATAATGCATTTTTTATCTCATAAAAAAATTTCAAGGTCTTATAACTGAAACACATACAAATAAGTCATTAAATAAGTCAACCCCATCAGCTTTCAAAAAGCTGACTAGTGTTGACTTTGACTTGATTTATTAATTAAATCAAGTTCAATTAGTTCTGAAAAATTCTTGAGTCTTATACGTATTCTAAATATGCCTAATAAAAATTTTGAGAAACTAATTCCTAGGAATTCTTTATGCACTAAGTGAAATTAGCCAGCACATTATATGTCTAATGACACTTGTCATATGTCTACTAATATTTATCATACACTACCAGCATGCCTGTAAAAATTAATCATTTCAAAATAAGCTTTATGTATCTTATATAGTGGAAACATCATGTGTGCGTGTTCATGAAGAAAATTCATAAAAACAAATTTTATAAAAATTATTCTAGAATTTACAAGCATGCATGTTCATCAAATTTCTAGAATTTCCCTAAACTTCATACATGTATTAGGCTGAAACTAAAATCGTAATAAAATAGAAAATGGCTTTCAATTGCATTCTCCTTTAATAGAAATATGATATAACACCTTATAAAAATTTACGGGAAAGAAATCAAAGAAACAATTTTCTAAAGAATTATTACGAAAATTTCAAAAGCAGCATATGCATTCTATTTTCCAGAAATTCCTAAAAAACAACATATTAACAAGCCATATATTAATTCGAAATAAAATAGCAAATGGAATTCAATTGAAATTTCCTTTTACGAAAACATAATATATAAAATATTATAAACATTTTTATGAAAGAAAATCAGAAAAATAGTTTTCTACAATTTATATGAATTTTTTGAAATCAACATGCATATCAGTCACAACCCACCAAACAATTTGCAAATGTTCAATAGATCATCTAAGACATGCATAAGTTGTTGGGCCTCATTTCCGAAGCCCAACAATCGCTCCAAATATCATAATCATAAAACGTGAGCATTTACCCTGTAGGGTTATTTCAGTTAACCCTCATTAGCCATCATTAGTTCATCTTCATTCTCATAACATCCCAAAATTTTTCCTCACAAATTGTTCAATGGCGTGCCCATACAAATCAATCACCATAATCAAACTCATTTCTCGTATTTGTGCACAGAATTTGGAAACCTTCAAATCAGAATTTCAATTTTGTTCTTCAAAGAAATCAAAACTCTAAGTCTCTAGTTTGTTTTGAAGCAAGAACCATCATAATCGGAGCTCTATAGATCAAGATATGTTTTAAAAGCTAACATTTGTTCATATCCTAAATATGCTCTCCTAATTGACCTCTCATTTTCTCTCCATCAAACTTTTTCAATACATCCCCAAAAGATTCCAATTTTCATGTGAAGATAGATACATGTCTTATGAATCTATTGCTTCAAGAATAACCTCGTTTGGAGATTGGATGAGGAAGTTATGATCGAAAGAATCTAATCATGTTTAAGTCCTCAATCATAATGTACCTCTCTTGGCGCGATTGTCATAACTTATTCTAAAAATGTCTGATTGATTTCGTTTTTAGACCATTGGAAAGAAGACATCAATATCTACAACTCTTATGAGGACCTCCAAGTGAGATTCGGCCTCCAGACTAGTCAAAATTACGATTTACTGTAACTGATTCGAGGATGTCCGTTTAATAGACCTAAAGTCCGCCTAACGGACATAGGGGTTCCCAAAACCCCTCCAAAGCCTCTCTAAAGCTTCCTACATCCAACCTAACATCCTATTCACTCATAATCTTCCCAATTTCACTTCTTCTAATGCAATATCACTCCCTAAACATTCAATTGCTAATTTTGGTGCATCAACTTCCAAAATTCAACTCAATTTACTCATCACAAACACAACCTCTCATCATTCACCATGATTGTCATGTTTAAACTTCCTATGCAGCATCATCACTTATAAAGCTCATATCTCTCAACTCCGATATCCAAATTTTACAAACTTTATAGCGTTCGAAAGCTAAGAGGATAACCTACAACTTTTGTGAAGATCACTTGTCCAATTCAGCCCATTTTAATCCAGTTTTTCCACTGAAGTTGGTTCACAATTGCTATATCTTTGAACTTGCAAAATGCAATATCTATTCATATCAATTCCACCACTAACTACTTTTCATTAACTCTTGAATCTCAC
>JAOSBK010000008.1:29236932-29255989 GCA_027568895.1 Erythroxylum shatona | reverse complement strand
TTCTATTTTCTAAGTCCCACGATTTTCCTCTTCTTCTTTTAAATAATACCACATTATGCTTGCTCTTCCCTTTTTACTCTTCATTTAATTGGTTCTCCCAATTTTGCCCCCTTTTGTCCATCAACTACTAACATCTTAACTCCTTATTTTGATAAGGTAAATAAAGAAATTTGATAACACTTACTTCTAGAAAAATGTTTGAGGCATATCTTCCAAATTATTGGTTGAGTAATTTGGAAGATATGCCTCAAACATTATCAGGTTATTCATATTAAAAAATAATGTACTATACACAAATTCCATCAAGAAATTAAACATCTTAGAGACTGAATCGTAATTCAACTTCTTGAGAAAATTTGTAGACCTATATTTCTAGGTTATTCCAAATCAGAAAATTATCTCATTTGGATCACTACAAAAAAAGTTATGCCCAAAATATCGAAACATGTTAAGTAAAACATCACCAGTTCACACCATTTCAACTGATTCTCTCACTTTCTTTCACTCAATCTTTTCTAAATCAATTCATAATGCTACAAATTTTTGTGGAGAGGTATAAAAATGTCTTACGAATCCAATGGTTCAAGAATTAAGTCATTTGGAGGTCAGACGAGAAAGGTATAGCTAAAAACCTATTGGATGTTCATCAGTCTCTCAAAACTTCAAAGTCGCTATCGTGTATCCAAGCACGACGATGCTTTTGGCCTAAATTCTTGAAAATACTTCTTCTTCTTCACAGACATCCTAACTTCTAAACTCCATAACTTTGGATCTAGAACTGCAAAATTTGCAAACTTTATATCAATGGAAAGCTAAAAGAAAGATATACAACTTTCATGAAGACAATTTTGTACAACACAGAAAATTCATGGAAGTTTCAGATCGAAAATCCAACTCTTCACTGTTCATTCTCAGAAAATTTTCAGACTTCCACTTTTCAAAATCCAACACTTCAATTTTTTTATTCTAGTTTTTGTACTCTATTTTAATTAACTCATTCACTATAAATTCATACTACTCCAAAATATACAAGTTTAGTCAAAAATCATCAAAACCCAAAATTCATAATCAACCTATTCTTGCTCTTTTACTTTTTTGCATTTTCAACTTTCACGCTCAATCACTATTCTTCCTCTTAACTTCCATTTAAACTCAATATCATCCATAAACAAATTATAGTCCATGATTGATCATGAGCATTAATAACAAAACATACACACATATACCCACTCATCATCAACTTACTACGTTCACTACCTTAATCTTGTATATCATTTCAAATTCAAGAATTCTCCTTTTTCTTTACTCATGACTAATCACTAACAATTTCTCATTTAATAGCTTTAAATTCCAAGAAAAGTATGGGGTCCAACAAGTTTGATTTTAATTTTTCAGATTTTTGAAAGGGTTTTGTTTCATAAAGCTTAAGAAATGTATGAGTTTAAGAATTATAGGATCAATTTTAGTGAAGATGCCTTATGGGTTCTCCAATTTGAATCCCTATTAATTGAGAATTTTGCCTATGATGAAGGAAATCAAGAGAGGTCAAAGGAGCAAGGAGAGAGACATTTTTTAGCAAAGTTTAAGCAAGGAAATCAAGGTGGGTATATGTTTATAACAGAATAAATAAGCCAATAAATGTTTTCTTTGAATCAAGGAAGTCTAAGGATTTCAATTGCATCATAAATGTTGAATTTGTTGCTTCTTGAATGAATTGAGAATTTGCTATGTGTTTTATATGTGAATTGGGTTGATGATTTGTGAAAAGACTTTGAAAATGGTTCTTTTGAAAAGATACTTGTTTATGAAATCATGTTGTTAGAAATAGTTTTCGAAATATCTCATGTTCATGAAAACAAGCTTCCAAGAATGTGTCATTTGGGCAAACGGTTTTCAATCATGAATTACATGTTATATAGGTTTGGTGTAATCCATTAAAGAACGTCACATGCACGTTGATCAAGTTAAAAGCTTCTCCCGCCTACCCGCTAGTGGCACAGAGCTCTTCATGGACTCCCTCAAATTTATGTCTACACAAAACTACTATGTGGGATTGCGATAGTGCGCCAAGTTTACGACTACACTGGACCATTATGTGGAAATGTGCAGTTCGTCATGTTCATGGATTTACGCAAACTATTATGATGTGCTTATGTGCCTATCATATGTGAAAAATTTTGATGCATTCATGTTTTGTAGTTTGAGAATTTGACTGCATGGTAAGAATTTGAGAAATATGTGTTTTATGAACTCAATGAGAATTTTCTATGGCAAGTGAATGTTTTCAAAGGTTTTGCTTATTTTTCCATTATAAACTATTAGCCACGAGCTTTCAAGCTCACCCCCTTTTTGTCCCATCTTCAGGTGAAGAATACGAGGTCGAGTAACCAAGAGTTGAAGTATTATTCTACTTTTGCAATGTTTTTGTACATTAAGTTAGATTTTGTAAAAGCAAGATTTTAGATGTATTTCGAGAATTTTTGGGTTTGGTATCTTTTGTCATTTGGATTTTGATATCGATGATGTAATGTGGCTTGGAATGCCATTAAAGCTTTGTAAATTCCTATTTGTTGTTAATGAATTATGAATTGTGTATAGATAATGTTGAGTTGGAATTAGGTATATTTTAAAGAAGTAATCAACTTGAGATGACGACTTTTGAACATGAATTGTGGATATATATATACCTATAAGTGAGGTATTATGGAAAAAGGAAAGATAGGATTTTTATGAATGATGTGAATTAGCTATAAGGGATGAGTCAAATGAGTAGAGATTAGGGAGTTTAATGAAGTAAAGTTGGTATTTGAATGGTTATGCTCATGACTTTCCAAGTTGTACATTGCAAATTTCAAGTTTTTCATAAGGGTCGAATTGGGTTTCTGACTTCAGTGAAAAATATAAATTGATCTAGGCTGAATTAGACAAAGCTATCTTCTTGAACATTTTAGCTTATCTCTCTAGCTTTCCATTGATATAAAGTATGAAATTTTTAGACAATGGAGTTGAGAGATATGATCATTAGAATTTTGTCATGCTGTTTAGGATGGACTTTCGGGATAGCTACATTGATTTGAAATTTTGACCCTTATAGAGGCATAAATTGTTTTTTAAATTCTTTATAAAACTTGTAGATCTAGAAGTCTTCTTTAAAACGGTCTAAGAATGAGCTTAATCCGATATTTCCAGTGAAAGTTATGCTCATTTTACCAATATAGGTTGAAAGAAGAAAAGCAGGAGGAGAAAGTCATGATTTTGACAAGTTGCGATCCCGACTCTGCAGAGATGTGCGAAAGTAGTGATCGCGCATTATCGCGATCACAACTTCGCGGTGCTTATGCACAATCGAGACCCGTAGGTTCTTCCCCCCTCTAACCTGAACATGTCTCTTTTGATCATAACTTTGTCATCCAAGCTTCAAATGACCTAATTTTTAAAGCATTGGATTCGTAACACATTTCTCTATCTCTCCATAAAAATTTATATCTTTTGGTATTGATCTAAAAAAGATTGATCGAATCAAAGTAAGGGTATCAGTTGAAAGAGTATGAACTGGATATTTCACTAAACATACTTCAGTATTTGGATGATATCTTGATTTGTAGAGCTCCGAATAAGATGATTCTTGTTTTTAAATAGACTAGAGACATAGAGCTACAAATCCTCTAAAGAGATTGAATTTTAATTCAGACTCTAAGACTTTAAATTTATGGATGGAATTTGAGTATAATGTGTTATTTCAGTTTATTAACAATCAGAAAATGTGTGGGCTATAACTTTTAGATTTTTGCACCAAATTGAATGATTTTGGTGTCATTAAAAACTTAAGACAATGGGGAATAAATGTTCTAAAGAAGCCAAATTGAAATTCCAATTTGAGGATTCCTAAAATATGTTCGGAAATAGGAGAAATGAGTTCATTTTTTATGATTGATTTGTGTGGGCACGCCACCCATGTGGGATGATGGCTAATAAGGGTTCATTGAAACAATCCTACAAGGTAATACGCACGCTCAATTCTTATAATTTTCAGAGCAAGAGTTGGGTTCCGGAAATGGTGCCCAACATAAATGGTGGTCTGATTCAATGCTTTCCAATCTTACTATTATTAGCCAATGGTGGATGCTATAACCTCTTATGGTCCGAGATACAAAGCTTCTTTGATTAATGACTAAAGAGGTAAACTTTTAAATTGCTAAGTTCTGAAATTAAAAGTTATTTAGGAGAACGAAGAGTGGATTGGGCTACTTATAGGTGTTCAATCATGTGCAATGGTTGAACAAATAGGAGATATGAACCTATTATTAATTTTTTTGTTTATTTTGCAAATGAATCAATGTTTTTTAAATCTGGTGATGCATCTAGCCTTATTAAGAATACTGATACTTTATTTGAGATATTCGATGAAGTTGTGAATGAAGTAGGGCCAGAAAATATTGTTTGGTTCATACATGAAAATAATTCCACTTATAAAGCGGCAGGAAAAAGGTTGCAAAATAAGTATAATTCTTCTTTTTGGACTCCATATGATGCACATGTATTTACCTAATGCTGGAGAACATAGTGGGATCTCAGTTTTTTCCTATTATTAATGAGACTATGCAGAAAGCTAAAATGTTGACCAAGTTCATATATAATCATGCATGAATGTTGAATTTAATGAGAAAGGAATTTACCAATGGTACGAATTTGTGTTGTCCTGCTATGACAAGATTTGCAACGAATTTCCTATCACTTCAGTCTTTTGCTATGATGTAGACAGAGTTAGGACAAATGTGTACAACTGATAAGTGAATTGCATCTCAGTATAGTAGGCCTAATATTGGATTGAAGGTTTCCATAAGTATACTAGAAGATAGAGAATTTTGGTTTCAACGTCAATTTGTTATCCGAGTTTGTGAGCCTTTAGTGAAGGTACTTCACTTGGCCGATAGTGAAGAAAAGACAACAATGGGTTATTTTGTTATGTCATGGAGAGGGAAAAGGAAGCAATCAAGGCTAATATGAAACATAGGCCTTCTTTGTACACACAGTACCTTGCAGTCATCAATAAGTGATGAGAAAGACAACTTTCTTCTCCAATGTTTGCAGTTGGGTGTTTTTGAATCCTAGTGTTTATTTCAGATCGAATTTTACAAAGAAAGCTAAAGTTAATAAGGGAATGTTATTCACTGTTACAACAATTGTTGCCCATGAAATGATGCAAGATATCATGAGCTCCTAAATAGAGCTTTATAAGCAATCTTCTGTGGATTTTAAATCGTCAATTGTTTTTCGACAAAGACTAAAACTTTCTCCAAGTATTAGTTGCTTCCTTTTTCTTATTTATTGAAAATTAATTATCACTTTATTTTGTTTATAACGCTACTTTTATTTTCTTACGACTTCCAGTTTCTTAATGAGATCAATTTAGAAGTGGTGTTCCAGAATTGCAAAAGTTTGCAATAGAATTTTAAGTAAATGTGTGAGTGCAACAGGCTGTGAACAGAATTGGAGCACATTTGAATTCATCCATTCCAGGAAAAGGAATAGATTGAAGGACAAGAGATTGAATGAGTTGATATTCATTCGTTACAATCTAAAGCTTCGATAAAGATATGTTATTATCATTATTAATTTCGATATAATTTCTTATAAATTTTTAATAATTAAATTTTTATTATTTACTAAGACTCCAAACAGAAAAAATAATTTAGTAGATTCAATTTACATTGATAATATCGATCTTTTGGCGGATTGAGTTTCTGAGGAACTAGGTTTAATAAATGTGAATGACTTAAAGATAATATTGGATGAGAAAGCATTGAAATGTCATTTGATGCATTGAATTTGAATGATAATGATGATGAGGCTTCTCTCAATTTTGAGAATTTTGTACCAAATAATAACTGGAGTCAACGTAGTTAGAGATGTCAATGGGCTAGGCTGGGCCCAGACTGCTCCTTGCCCGGCTGGCCCGATCTTAGCCCGTGGCCCTATCGAGCTGACCATGGTCGACTCGTGGCTCGCCCTTGACCCAATCAACCTAGACCAAGCTAGGCTAGGCCCGACAAGTTTTGACATCTTTAAGCATAGTTATAGCAGATATCCTCCTGTAAACGATTGACTAAAGTTTCAGGTTCTTGTTTTTTTTCTTCTTTTAATTTTACTTATATTTGATGTATATGTTAAATTCTATATATGTAATCTAATTATAAATGTTTTTGTTTTATGTTTCACTTCTATTTGGTTATTTCCTCATCACAAACTTTTGTCTTAAATTGTAATAGTTTGAGAGTTAAGGATATTTATTTTTTTTTTAGATTTTTTATGTAATTATTATTTATTTTATTATGAAAATGTAATATTTTCACTACTTTGTCTTATTCTTAATTTTATATTTGTATGATGATGATTGTCTTATTTCATATTAATTGTGGTTATTATTTATATGTGAAATATCTAAAGTTATTGTTATTTCATATTAATTGTGATTATTATTTATTATTATGATTTTGGAGACATGGTTGATGTAAACTTATAAAATATACAATACAATTGTACAATATAACAACTATTTTGCAATTTTTTTAAAAAATTCAAAGACTATTTCATAAATTTAAAAATTTATCAAAAATGGTAGTACATAATATTGTACCGGTACGTATTGATCGGTATTGGTATAATACCGTACTAGAATCCAATTCGGTATCAAGGTCTGATAGATTCTACAATAAAAAAATTCAAGAGAAAATTTCATTGTCAACAAAATTTTGCGTCACATTAACAGATAACTAACGATACCTTAATACCAATTTGAACATTTTTCAAATGTTACAGTTCATTTTAAATGTTGTACAAACATTAGTATTCAATTTAAACACCATCAATCGTTAAAGTCCATTTTGTACACTAGTGTAAATGTTAAGATTCATTTAACCCTTTTGACCTAATATTAACTTGCCTTACATTATCCTATATTAATCATTGCATTGCGCTTTGATGTTAACCTCCAAGTTCCGAGAAATTCCTACACGCCCTAGTTAATTACAGAATGTGAAAGCAACAACGCAGCCTCAGTCTCCCTTCTACCTACCCCTTGGATTCCCTCTACATCCATCTACTATTCTGAGTCTCTGGATGTCCTGCGAATCCAATAGGGGCTGGTGAGGGGCTATGACAACGTCTTGTGATGCACATGCAATGGCTCAAGGGTACGGTGCCGTTTGCTTGCTATGGGCGCTTGACCACCTTAGAGGACCTTATTGTTTCTGCCATGCATTATGATGTCGTAGCCCTGGCACGCATCCACCCTCCAGCCCCTGGTCGACCCCCTGGCTTGCATCCACCCTCATAACCTCACGCTTAGTTCATTTGCCTTTGCTGAGTTGCACACCTTAGCTGATAGTGTGTTTCTCAGTTTGTCGTCTTTTTGTGTTATTTGGGCTTAGATCCTTTGCATTATTTTGGGTGTACTGGGCATTAGAGGGATTGCGGCCTTTATTTGGGACCTCTAGTCTATTCGCCATGTACACTTATTCTACTGAGGTCTGCCCCTATAAGTTGTACATATCTCTTCGATGAATACAATTTTTACCATTCATCAAAAAAAAAAAAAAAAAAACCAACGCAGCAGCCTCAGTAAATGAAACGAGATACCAAATTGTTCTTATTAACGACACCTCAACGACTTGAAATCACCTATACCAACAACCATTTCCCTACCATGTTTCCACAACATTCATTCATCCAATAAATATTATTTGGATAAATGAATATTGCAGGAACAGAATAGACACAGGATTGTTGGCACAAGTGATCTGTTCTCCACCACAACGCCTGGTAGAAAGTAAAAATAACTAGAAGGCCGGTAAATAAAAATAAATATTACACTAATTAGCAGGATTAGTAGCAGTGCCTTGGTACATGCTTTACATGATTTTCATTGCCTCGGCAATGGTGTCAAATTTGCTCCCGCATTCCTGGAGGGACTCCCATTCTGAACTAAACTGGATCCTATTTATATATCGGAAAACTTATCAGAAAACTAGGGTGGAATAACAGTACAAAACAACATTTGAACCCGCCAAATTTCATGAGCAACAGTCCCTCCCTAAAGTGACAATGACTTCACTTGAAGCTATAAATCGTCCACCATGATTGGTTACCAAGGCACCATTTAAACTCCCGTAATGTACAAGCTTGCAGCGAAAACAATGTCCCGCTTTATCGCATTCGAGGCGGTTTCCATTTTCTTGTAAAGAGCAGAATTACCCATAATAGCAGCAGCATTTTTAAATTCACGGCATGTTTCATCCAGTCTGACAATTGTCCGCACTATTAAGCCTTCAGGTACGTCTGTGAGCTCACAGATATCAGCAAAAGGAGTACCCTGTCAAACAGAGTGGTAAGATACCTTCAAAATATTGGTAAGATCAAATGTAAGAGTTTCTAAGTAGAAGAAACCTTTGCCCACTCATAAACTACTTCAACAAGACCAAACTTTAAATTTTCCCGAGCATACTCCTCAGGGTCTATCTGAAGCTTGAACCGAGCTTGGAGCTCTCCAAGTCTTATTGCTGTCTCGTACAATCTGGAGAAATAATAATCTAAACTTAGATTGAAATATGAAAAATCAAGTAAAGAAGTTCAGATTCAGATTGACCGCGCAAGATAATTTGAAAAATGTTCCAAGTTTCCAATCCGATAATTGGGAAGCTGGATTTCTTGTAGGCGTTGTGTAGTTAAAGTTGGTGATTCATTACTGCTACAACATATATACAGAAACTCCTGATCAGCCTCCAATAACTGGTTTATAGGATGTTGTAAGGGTCCGGAAGATATTTGCTAAACATCTCAGGGCATAAATCAAAAAACCAGTCCACTACATTTTGACATATGTGGAGAAATCATTGAAAGGAAACAAGATGAAAAGAGAGTTGCCTATTCTTTGCTTGAGAAAGTTTGGAAGTGAGAGAAGGTTCAGAAGTGTTGCGCTGCTGAAACACGAAGGCAGACATTATTGCTACTGCTTCTTCTGGTTCCAAGTCGTCAAATTGATTCTCAAATAAGCACTCTGTGCAAATCAATTCCTCCCCTGAATTCATCTCGCAAGCTACACGACCTTTGATTTGGACTACAAGATCCACATCTATGCAACCAATTTCCTTCAGAACATCTATCTAAAAGTGCAAAACTCAAAATATTTAGAGGCATTGCATGAACCTCAAAATAATCAACATAAGAACATCTAACAGCTTCAGAGAAGAATGGACAAGAAAATGCAAACTACAGAAATTACCCTGCCCTGAAAGTCGGGCATCTGCTCCAGGGCCTCATCTGACATTTGAAATTTTAAGTCGTTAACTTCCTCTTTATGTTTCTTTATCTCTTTGGCTAGGTTAATATGCTCCCCTAGTTTTATGCACCCATGACACTTATTCACAGCCATCTTTTCCGTCAGGCTTGTCCACTTATGGTGTGCTTCCACGAGATTCATATCTTTCAACTTCAGGTCTGAAATATGAACAGGCCAAGCCAAGCAGTAAGTGAAGAACATCCAAGTGACGCAATTCAAAGATACCAAACTGGCATTTATCATCATAGAACATCCTTACCTTTAATTGGATGTAGCGCTGGGAGGTACTTATTTCCATCAGATTTCAGTTCTAACAGCTGTTGAACTGTCTTCGAGAAGGCCATACTATTACCATCTTCAAGAAGCCGAACATGATCAATCTTTATCGTAGGACGGCATATGCATACAAATTCTTCGTTGTCAATTCCTTTAACTTCATAGAATTGACCAGCGGAGACTCCTTGATACGGCAGTTTTATATTGATGACACCACTTCCTTTGCGAGAAGTCGTGGTACAAAAGTACTCTTCTTCAAGACCACGCTTCGATTTTGGCATCAGAAGGAAACCTTGTGGGAAATCACCACTTTTAGCATCTTTCAAACCACTGCCGCTCGATGCAGTTTGCATTGATAATGCCAAATCTGGTTTTAGTACTAATACTATATATTGTTTCATAGTGGGGGATGGAGCTCTCACAACAACTCCAAGCAAGTGGTCTTGAGCCTGCCAAATGAGAAGTCCATAAATAAACACCAAAGATGAAGGTAGATTATGATACTAAAAGCATGGCACATGATGGCCAGCAAGAACAATGACATATGCACAAGAATTTCCTCAAAGCAGAGCTTGACTTATTCTGATAAAAGTCTTATCTGCTGTTGAAGATTAGAAAACTACTGTTTAGAAAAGCACCTATTCTGCAATTTTGCTATTGCACCATTAGTTGAAAACAGTCCCAGTTTACAACTGACTTCAAATTAGTATAGAAGATGTACTGCCCTGACTAGTTATGGGCTTCAACTGAAAGGTCATCTTCTTCAATAGGAAGTAGAGATGGAGAAAATATTAGAGAGACAACAGATAAAATATCCAAACATATTGGAGAGACAACTGATAAATATCCAAAAATATTGAAGACACAAATATCTGAGACTGATAAAATACTCACTGATTGTGATCTCACAAGTACCACCCTTCCAGGTGTAAGAAACTGTCGGACAATAGGGGAGTGCATAACTGCCTCTGATATCTGGTTGCTATATTTCTCAGCTTCCAAAAACATGTCGTAGTATTCCTCAATTGCTGGTTCACCTTTTATGCATCTATATTGAAAGTTTTATACACTATGAGTTACTGAAAGTTTTATACACTATAAGTTGTATTGCAAAACTTCAAAGGAATTAATCTGACACAATATAATTGATTAACTGAAAGTATCACAACAGTATTTTAACTCATGCCACTTGGTGTGGAAGAGCATCATTTTTCCCCACATTTAGTTTCTATCATAGCTCTATAACAAGTAACCAAAATGAAAATGTTCACGGATTATTTCTCTCAAAGGCTCATGTTATTTGACATCAAAAAGACAAGGTCAAAATCATATAGCCCAAAATATCAACCATCTTTTTTACCTGAACCTATTAGAAAGATTTGATATGATCTAACTGATGCATCACATATATAAATATTATCTGGGTTAGGTATCCTACGCCAGGATAATTTAGGTATCCTGTTTCAGGATATTACTATATAGCCTGCATTATCCTACTCTTTTAAATAGAAGGTTAAGTAATAAGTCACTTCACTTTATTTTTCGCTTCTAGAGCCAAACAAAATTCCAAATGAAAATTTAAAATTAGAACAGGAGACTGTTGTGCTGGCCCAAATAGTACCATAAAAATTTAGTTAAAAAAGAATCGTGTTGTTCCAAGGGGAACAATTGATGCAAATGTTACTGTTCATGATAAAGAATATCAGGATGAATGATACTACAATGCTACTGTTGAAATTTATGTTTCGTTCTAAAGTTTTGTTTTGTCTTGTAATGAAGATTTCAATGTCATTTCATCTTGAAACTTTTGGCATTTTTCTATTAAGACTTTCATCTTACTTTTTAAAGATTCTATAAGATTTTTGCTTTTCAAGTTTATATAGTGAAGGAATCAACCTGGGATTGATGTTATTATGGTTTGGAAACTCAATTGTCTCTCGACAAAAATCTTATAAAGTGAGAGACTATGGGAGTTTCAACCTTAGATGTGTCAAGTTACTTTTTCATGCTTTAGGTTATGTTACCACTGAAATTGTTAGCAGTCTTATAAATAAGAAGCTTTAAGCCATGTACTTAGTATTGTTGAATTCAGTGTTATGACCTAATATGTGAGCCCATTACTCCTTATGTCAAGTTACCGTCATCAATAATGAGAAGTCATAACTTTCTGTCTTAACTACTCTAGTGGTTATGAAAAACTTGTTATGAAAATTACGTTTTGCTTCTCTCTCTTCTCTAGACTATTATCTCCTTCTTCTCGTGAGTTCTTTGTTTCTTTCCATGAACCACAATTCCCTCCACTGAATGTGTATTGAATGGTATCAGAGCACTTTCCTGGCATCAGATCAAGCTATGGTTGACAAAACGCAAGGTCAAGAAATGAGACACGTGAAGTGTCAACATGGAACAACTTCATGATTGGATATAAGACCACTTTTTTCAAGAAGATTACGAGAGTAAGCTGACGATGTTGCAACAATTCATACAAATGCAAAGCCAAATCCAACAAGAGTTTTGGACACCCAGCCTAGGAATCATCTCCACAAAATGGGCATGCATGTATACCCACCCAATTTAGAACACTTGAATTCCCGATGAACCGAAGCTCACAATTGGATTTACAAAATTGAACACTTCTTCATGGTTGATAAGACTCACTCTCAATTGAAGGTGAAGGTGGTTGCTGTGCACATGTAGGGAGCTATATTGGAATGACACTAGTATACACCAGAAATCAAATAACCAAGATGATCTGAGCTGGATAGAGTATGCCATTGTCTTGATACAAAGGTTCGACGAGCAGGCATTTGAAAATCCTGTGGGAGAGTTTAAACAACTTCAACAGATAGGCTCAGTAAGGTAATAGTGTGCTGTTTGAAAGGTATTCTAATAAATTGTCCATAGTTGAACCCTACTTGGTGGGTTTCTTTTTAAAGGATTAAAGTTGAGATAGAGCTAGCATTCAAAAATCCAATGGGGGAGTTTAAGAAACTTCAACAAATAGGTTCAATAAGAGAATATTGTCTGATGTTTGAAAGGTATTCTAATAAATTGTCATAGTTGAATCCTACTTGGTGGGTTTCTTTTTCAAGGGATTAAATTTATGATAGAGTTAGCATTCGAAAATCCTATGGGAGAGTTTAAGAAACTTCAACAAATAGGTTCAGTAAGGGAATATTATGTGATGTTTGAAAGGTATTCTAATAAATTGTCCACAGCTGAATCCTACTTGGTGGGTTTTAAAAAAAAAAAACTCCAGTAAGCATTTATGATGCCTAAGCATCAAGAAGCCATTCCTGCTATATGCTAACCTTCTAAGACCACCAAGCTATGATCTCTAGAGGACTCGCTATTGAACCATTTGTCACATCTGATCAATAACCAAGCGTTTGCTAAGACTAATTCACACATGGGGTCATTCCCAACTCCTATATGGTAAAGTTGTGAAAAGGAACCAAAGGCAAATGAGCAACAAGGATTTCAAGGATAAAAAAGCAAGATTTATATGTTTTTGGTATTATGACAGATATACAAGGCAAAAATGCAAAGAAAAGCAATGGAAGCTCATTGGAAAGTACAAACAGATGAGAATGGATGGACTCATTCGGGTAACCACACAAATCTTGATAAACAATGTGAGCACTCACAATTTTAGATCAATAATTCAAAGGGGCCTGGGTGATATTGAGGAATTGCAAGTGGATGGTGGCTTATTGTCTCCTAGCTCCAAAGTTTGTAAAAATTTTGAGGACTCTACAAGGGTTCCAACTCTCAACTAGTTCCTTGGTGCTAGCCCTTAGTGGTTGATATATGGTGCTTGAGGTCTAGTCATTGTCCAAACTTAATGAAATATTATGTGATTTTGGCAAACAAACTATGCAATAAGCCACTAAGGGAGAAGGTTCTAAATGAGTTGCAAAGGACTAGTTGGTTATCAAAGCCTGATTTGCATTCTGGTTATCACCAAATCTGTACCTGTATGTGCCCTCAAGACATACCTAAGATAGTATTTAGGTCTCGTGAAGGACGATGTGAGTTGCTGGTTATGCGTTTTGGGTTTACCAGTGTTCCAGCAACTTTTCAAAGTTTAATAAACCATGTTTTCAAGCCTCAATTGAGGAAATATGTGCTGATATATGTCAATGACATTTTGGTGTAGTGCTACATTTGAGGAGCATCTCAGGATTGTTGTGAAGACCTTAAGGAAACACCAATTTTATGCAAAGGCTAACAAATGCAATTTTGGAGCATCGAGGATTAGTTTCTGCCAAAAAGGTAGCAAATACAGGCAATTGGCCAAAAACAGTTCAATTAAAGAGATAAGGGAGTTCCTGGGACTAATAGATTACTATAGGAGGTTTATTCATCATTATAGCTAGAGAAGTAAACCCCTACCCAGACCCCTTAAGAAGAGCTCTTTTAGATGGAATGATCAAGATTAAATTGCTTTCCAAGATATGAAGCAAGCTTTGATGTCGGCGCCAATGCTGGCTTTACCTATTTCAACCTTTCACCATTGAAGTTGATACTGATGGAGAGGGGTTAAGAGCTGTTCTTATGGCCTTTGTGAATAAATCCTTAGCTCCAAACCACCAAACATTGACAGTCTATGAGGAGGAGTTCCTTCTGTGGTCATGGCAGTTACGTATGAGCATCACTTTCTCAATGGTAGGAGATTTACAATTAAAACTGATTATAAGAGCCTTAAATACCTATTAGAGCAAAGGATTAGCACTCCATTTCGGCAAGCTTGGGTCCATAAATTCTTGGGATATGACTGAAATTGTCTATAAGACAGAAAAAGGAAAATTCAGTTGCAGATGCTTTGTCCAGAACCTCTAGTGTTGAGCTGTTCGCTCCAGCATTATCTCAAGTGCAAACTGATTTGTTAGAAGAAATTAAAGCAAGCTAAAATAATTAGTTGAGTATTCAGGATGTGATGGTGAAGTTACGGCAGGATATGCAGTCAGTTTTATCAATTGCAAGGTGGCATTTTAAACTGGAAAGGTAGGATTGTGGTGGGAATTGATCCTGACTTGAGAAGCAAAATTACTGTACGCTTGCACAGCAATTCTAGTGGGGTCACTCTGGGGCTTTGCCAACAAGCAAAAGGGTGCAATCTATATTTCATTGGAAGGGGCTACAAAAGGATAGACTTTATCAAAGTATGGATCAACAAATATGGGACCATGGCTTCAGGACTGCAGCAGCCTCTGACAGTCCCTGAACAATGTTGGTAAATTGAAATCAATCTAGTTTTGATAGAGGACCTTCCAGAATCTAAAGGGTATAATGTTATTTCAGTAGTAGTTGACAGACTAAACAAGTATGTCTTACTTTATTGCATTATCCATCCTTAAACAATTTCCTAACTCACGTGATCAAGCTCCACCAGATGCCAAGCTCCACTGTAAGTGACAAAGACCCTACATTCCTCAGCATCTTCTGGCAGAAGTTTTATAGGCTTCAAGGAATTGAATTGCACTTGTCATCATCATCCTTAGTCAGATGACAAGACAAAGGTATTGAATCGCATGCCAGAGACTTGTTAGTTAGATCATTTTCTATTTTATCACCATGGAGAACAGGTAATCATCCTTACAGTTGTCTATGCTGATAACACGATATGTTATTGTACTCACTGGAGACAATTCAGTTGACATCTCTAAATTGAAATACCTACAATAGCAATTTCAAATTAAACATCTCAGTCCTTTGCAGTATTTTTTGGGTTTTGAAATAACACTATCCAAACAAGGAATTTACCTCTCCGAGAAAATATGTTTTAGATCTAGTAAAAGAGAGCAAATTATTGGGGTCTAAGCTTGTGAGAACCCTTATGGATCCCAAAGTTAAACTTGTACACAATCACAGCAAGCCTTAGTTTGATCCCGCCACAAGTTGATTGGAATGTTGTTATATCTCACAATCAGCAGACTTGAAATTGCCTGCTTGGTTACTGTTGTGATTCAATTTATGTCCTCACTCTATGTTGAACATTGGGAGGTAGCACTTTGCATTGAATGGTACATTAAAAAGACCTAAGACAAGGACTGTCGGAATCATGGAGACATTGACATATTGCAATATATAGATGCAGATTATGCAAGCACACACTTTGATAGACGTACTGCTTTAGGCTATTGTATATTCGTAAGAGGAAACTTAATTTAACGGAAGAATAGGAAGTAGAACATGTTAGCTCCCTCTAGCATAGAAGTTAAATATAGAACTATTTTAAGTGCACCTTGTCATCTATAACAGGAGACTGGGATTGATCCCCTTAGGCCTACTCCACTAATGCCTATGAGATTGATATATGACAATCAGACAGTACTGCAATAGCCTCTAATTCAGTCTATCATGAGAGGATAAAACATACAAAGGTGCTTGCCATTTCATCAGAGAAAGAAATTGTGATAGAGAATTGATTATAGAATTTACAGTTTCTATAGCATATCCCTTTACTAAGTCTTCACGGGAACCAGGAGTTTCATATATTTGTATCAAGTTGGGCATTGAAAACATCTATGCTCCAAGATTATTGAAAATATTATTATGAGGGTATTTATATAATTGATTTCTCATATATTTACATTTATATAGGGTTAACCAAACACAAGAGGACATTACTTAAGCAAAGAAAAAAATAGCATCTAGAGAATTGATTGTAGAATTTATAGCTTCTATAAATCAGTTAGCATATCCTTTAACTAAGTCCTTATGGGAACCAAGAGTTTCATACCTTTTTATGAAGTTGGACAATGACAATATCTATGTTCCAACTCAAAAGGAGGAAAATTGCGTCTAGAGAATTGATTATAGAACTTATAGTTTTTACAATTCAGTTAGCATATCTTTTAACTAAGTCCCTATGGGAACCAAGAGTTTCATATATCTTTGTATCAAGTCGGGCAATGACAATACCTATGTTCCAACTCAAAGGAGGCTATTGACAGTATATGTATGTATACACACACACACACACATGTATATATTTATATATACATATGTACATACATGTGTGTATATATATAGGTATGGATAAATGATCTTTCTATGTTATACTATTCCATTTTTGACGATGAATCGATATGATAACTCAGATATTGTTATTCATGATATTGATCCGATTCGACATCATTACCATGGAATTCATCCCATTGAATTTCTAAACGTTATCATCTCTATGGGATTCAATCCCAAGTTATCGCGAAGTAAAGAAAAAAGAAAGGATAAGATTATGGAAGTAAATATTCTCACATTTATTGCTACTGCATTGTTCATTTTAGTTCCTACCGCCTTTTAACTTATAATTTACGTAAAAACTATTAGTCAAGTTAGTCAAAGTGATTATTTGAATGAAACTTGCCTTCTTACTTCTTAATCAATGATTGAAGGAAAAAAATGCAAAGAATTCCAATTTCACGTCGTAGATAAACGTAGATAAATAAGGGCAGACTAGAATCAGCACTATTATATATATATACACACACATGTATATATTATGGTCAAAGTTATGTATATCTCATAATATTATGATCTAATCATAATCAGATCATTTAGATTAAACAGCAGTATCTTATAGAGATATAGCAAATAAGCTCTTATTCACATGGTATCAAAGCCACGTGATAGAGAGAGTGAAATCGAGGAGACAACCCCAGAAAGTCAAGAAATGACTTCCAATCTTGAGGGATCCTCCAAGGCAATCCCAATCTCAAACCAGACTGGAGGTCAATCATCAATGACCTCTAGTATCAATGACCTCCAGTATTGAGGGAGTTTTAGTTATCATTGTTTCCAATAAACTGAATGAAACAAACTATCGAGAGTGGGCTCAAGCTATGAAACTCGCCATTAGAGGAAGAGGGAAGCTAAGCTTTTTCAATGGAGATGGGAATATTCCAGACTCAACAAACGCACAAGCTACACGACAATGGGAGATAGATAATTCCATGGTCTTGGCATGGCTTATCAATGCCATGATACCACCAATCAAATGGACCTTTATGTTTCTGCCAACAACTCGAGAAATCTGGGATGAAGTCTAACAATCCTACTCTGACGAAGAGGATGCATCACAGATTTATGAAATAAAAACAAGGTTGTGGCAAATGAAGCAAGGTGACAGAGAAGTTATAGAATATTGGGTTGAAATGATAGCACTGTGGCAGGAACTTGACCTGCTGTCATATGAAGAGTGGAGGTGCAAGGAAGATGTAGTGATGTACAACCAAAAAATTGAAAAAGAGTCTTTGAATTTTTGGTTGGTCTAAATAAAAACTTGGATGATGTTCATGGAAGAATCTTAAGTAGAATGCCTTTGCCTACAACTAAGGAAGTATTTTCTAAAGTTAGGAGGGAAGCAGCAAGAAGGAACATCATGCTAAAAGAGGAACCGAAAGAGGAACTAAATGTAACTCCAGTATCTACGAATGAAGCTTCTGCCTTATTATCATGTTGTGAATCCAGTAAGAAAAATCATAAGAAGTGGTGTGAGCATTGTAAACAAAGTGACCACACCAAAGATATATGTTGGGACATTCATGGAAAGCCTCTAGATTGGAAACACAAAAAAGGGTAAAACAAAAACTGAGGCTCTCAAGTATCTAGTGTGGGAGGAACAAAAAATTTGAAGAAAGTCAGAAACAACAAGGAAGTGAGTTGAATATTTCACTAGGGAAACTATTGGAAGTACTACAGAACATTCAAAGTGACAGCAACCAACAGAAGGCGAGCACAGTTGCTAATACTACTACAAGAGGTAATATCATAAAAGCTTTTTTATCCTCATGCGGTAGGAAGAAGTGGATGGTTGATTCTGGAGCTTCGGATCATATGACAAATGATTTTAATATGCTTCATTCATATGTTTCGTGTGCTGGATATAAAAAAAGTTAAGGTAGCAAATGGTGATTCCTCCTCAGTTGCAGGAAAAGGAGATATCATAGTAATAGATTCCATGAAACTAAATTCTATTCCACATGTCGCTAATTTAGAATGCAATCTTCTGTCAGTCAATAAATTGACAAAAGAAGCTAATTTTAGTGCTCAATTTTTTCCCTACTCATTGTGTTATACAGGACCTGTCATGAGGGAAGATGATTGGCAGTGCTAAAGAGGAGATGGAGTGTACTACTTTGAAGATGAAGAAAGACAGTCTACTCCTTATAGCTTGGGTAATAGAGTGATTCTTCCTAAGACTGATGAACTATTGTTATGGCATAAGAGGTTAGGGCACCCAAACTTTCAATATATGTCACAGTTATTTCCAAATATCTCAATAAATAAAGATCTTTGTGTTCAGTGTGATGCTTGTGAGTTTGCTAAACATCAAAGAAGTTCTTTTACAAGATCCAAATACAAACCCACAAAACCGTTCTCACTTATCCATAGTGATCTTTGGGGTCCATCTCGTGTTCCTAATAGAACCAATTCCAA
>JAOSBK010000008.1:29210715-29222154 GCA_027568895.1 Erythroxylum shatona | reverse complement strand
TGAAATGCTCAGAGTGGTGTACTTGTTGAAGAGATGGGGAATAAGAATGACGACTGTTACATAGTTAATTCACTGTCATTGATGGCGATTGCATTGGAGGGGAAAGCTGGATCACATTCTTGTTTATCGATTCAAGAATCAATTGGTTTACTTATGGTAATAGTTAAATTAATAATGTTTTTTAAAATCATGTGATTTATAAATTAATTAAATAATCCACGTTAATTAATAGAAGTTAAGCTTACGGTTGTATTTAATATAAAATAAGAGTTCAGATATTAAAGTACTAAAATTAAATTTAATAATTTTTTAAAATTCTTTATCAATGTATCATTTAACCTGAAAATTATATTATTAATTAGAAAATTCCTAATCTTCTTTTAACTTCACTTATGTTTGTTGCACATGTTATAATATAATTATAAATGTTTTTATTTCAAGTTTTACTTTTAATTTTCTTGTTGTAATATTAGTTATTAAATGGTAACATTTTTTAATTTTATATTTGTATAATTTTTCATATTAGTTATTGTTATTATTTACTTGTCAAATATGTGAAAAGTAATATTAATAGTAGTTAGTAGATTGTTGTTATTTTAAATTTTTATTATTATAATTTTTAGAAATTTGATTGATGTATAATTACAATTTATTTTATAAATTTTTAAAAAATTTATAATCTATTTTATAAACTCAAAACATGAATCAAAACAACTTTTATAAATTTTTAAAAAATTTATAATCTATTTTATAAACTCAAAACATGAATCAAAATAACACGATACGATGTTTATCGTAAAAATTTATAATCTATTTTATAAACTCAAAACATGAATCAAAATAACACGATACGATGTTGATCGTAAAAATTTATAATCTATTTTATAAACTCAAAACATGAATCAAAATAACACGATACGATGTTGATCGTACCAAAACTAAATTCAATATTGGTACGACATGCGAACATTTAGTAGTAAGTTGTTAGATGAAAAATGCGAAAAACAACTCAGTTTGGACGGTTGGTAAATTAGAACAGTAATCATTGCAACATCACAAATATAACTTCAATCAAATAATTCATCCGGTACCGCCCGCGTTGATTTGATTACCGTGTGACTTATTTCCCAAATTCACCCTCCGTTTTGGTCCCACCACACCACGCATTGACAACGACGATGTTGGGTCTAGCAGTAATCTCCCACAGAATCCCAATTACTTACGAAATTAAACGGACCCGAAACGAACAATTTCACTTCAGTTAGGGTAGTATATGGCGTCCGGGTGTCTCCAGAAGCTTCTTTCTTACTATAAAGTTCTGCACCTGTTAACGGTTTCTTCTGGTTGCTTCAAGACAAGGTCGACAAGGTACGCGAGATTTTTCGGACACCAAAATTTATAGCTTGCTAAGGTACGATCTTGATTATGATTATTTTTTCTTCTTCTTTTCTCCGAGAGCTGGCGCGATGAATAAAAACTATTCGATTCTTGTTGGTTGTTTAGGTTTGAATTATGATATCTTGAGATGATAAGGTTTGTATAGGGATATGACAAATCATTTTCTTTGTCGAGGGATAAGAAGGATGTGGTTATGGAATTTCCTTGATTTGTCAGGAGACGAATTCGGCCCATGTTATTGTGTTTAATTGTGCTATTTCTGTGACCTATTATGTTGTTGGTTGTCCATGGTGTATGAGTTTTCTTTTTTGTCAGTGTTTGTTTCTCATTATCCCCAGTTATAGCTGCGAGTATATGCGGACATCAATTGTTATTTCGGAGTTTTTTGTTTCTCTCGGTAATATGATCTTAATTTTCTGCATTTATGCTGTCCCAGATGTCGTACTCCAGAAGATCAACTTACTCCCCTTCTCCGTCTCCATATAAGAGATACGGCAGGTCCATCTCCAGGTCTTTGTCCAGGTCGAGGTCTAGGTCTGGAAGCCACTCAAGGTAGAGCTGGTGGTTTTTGAAGAAATTTTTTTTTTGACTCCTTAACAGTTTTTGCATGAGGTTTTCGTGATGTCGTCTGAGGGTTTCATGGTTGGCAGGAGTGAATTAAGTGATGTGGAGAATCCTGGTAACAATTTGTATGTGACGGGATTGTCACCAAGGATCACTAAAAGAGAGCTCGAGAGGCATTTTGCTACTGATGGAAAGGTTTGCACCATATTGTTTGTATCTTGCCTTTTTTTTGGTATGTCTTCTCAGTTGACATGTGTTTCTTACTATTTGAGGGTTGTTTGTTATAGGTTACTGATGTTCACCTCGTTGTTGATCCTTGGACAAGAGAATCTCGGGGTTTTGGATTCGTTACAATGTCTACGGTTGGTGAAGCTGATCGTTGTATCAAGCACTTGAATCGCTCTGTTTTGGAAGGACGAGTCATTACTGTGGAGAAGGTAAGGTCTTGGGTTATTTAATGGTATGCAGAAGAAAACAGCTTAAATTAAATACATCATGATGCTTATTTCGCACGTAATTTCTGGATGGCTTGTTTTTAGTGCTTATGAGTTTGAAAGTTGTTTGCTTCTTTCCCCTTGAAACTTCTGTGGCAGCAGGTTAGCTGTGTGTAGCAGCTCTTCATCAAATTCAAAGTTCTTACCACAACTAAACAAACAAATCAACAAGTATCAGACTGTTGGGGTTGTATGCCCTGCATTTCTCTTCTTTTTTTGCCAATTATAATTCATTATGCTTGGCTTATCACCTACATGTTTATATAATGCTTAATTAAACTCATCAAAATCAAAGGAAAAAATTTGATAAAATGCATTATGTTTCCTGTTATGGAGTCTGATTATTTAATGAGCTAACAATGTTAACTTAAATGCAGGCAAAGAGGCGGAGAGGACGGACTCCTACTCCTGGAAGGTACTTGGGACTAAGAACAATCCGTGGTATGTCTTTAAGAACCTGAAGGATATTGCATTTTTATGGTTTTTTTGTGTTGATCCATGCTTTATTTACTTCTGTTGTTCTTTTGTAGTGCGTCGCTGGACGCCGAGTTACTCTCCTCGTCGATCTCCTAGCTACTCTCATTATAGGAGCTGCAGCCGGTCTCCGGGTTATTCATCTGAACGCAGCAGAAGTAGATCCTACTCCCCTTACCCCAGCAGGAGATCCTACTCTCCCTACAGTTATCGGGGCAGATTCGATTCTTCTCGCTATTATAGCCGGCGACCATATTCACGGTCTCGTTCCCCTTATAATATGTCTCGCTATTATGGCCGACGACCATATTCACGTTCTCGTTCCCCTTATAGTAGGTCTCGCTATTATAGCCGACGGTCATATTCACGGTCTCAATCCCCTTACAGTAGGTCTCCTGTTAGCCGGCGTGATCGGTCGTACTCACCATATGACTCCAGGTATTACTTGCCAGATGATCAATACTATAGAAGATCTCGGTATCATTATGTTAGCACTACACCTCGGAGGAGGAGGAGCTACTCGTGCAGCATTTCCCCGAGAAGGAGCTCGAGGAGGAGCTCCTCCCGCAGCATTTCCCCGTACCGGAGAAGGAGCTCAAGGCGAAGCTATTCAAGCAGTGTTTCTCCTCCCCCAAGGAGTGCATATAGGAGTTATTCTAGGAGTGCATCTCCTAGGAGGAGGGGTTCAAGGAAAAGTGGTTCACATTACAGACGGGGAGATTCGGGTGATAGTTATGATAGAAGCCGAAGTGAGCGTCCAAGTTCCAGATCCGTTTCTAGGACTGGTACCCCAAAGTCGGCATCACCATCATCATCCTCATCGTGAAGCAAATTACTGATATAGGTTCAGAGGCATGTCACAGCACTGCAGTTGATGTATATTGGAGTGTTTTTGATGTTATTCAAACGTGCACTCTACTCTTTATGACTTTCTAGCTGCTATTAGGTATGGTTTATTAATTAATAAGTGACAGTGTTGATGTAGAAACAGTATGTCGAAGCATATGCTATTAGCTATAAAATGCAGCAAAATATAACTGCAGAGAGCATAATGTGCATTGATATGCGTTTATTTAGTACGCTGCATTGCAAACTGTTAACAAAGAAGTTATGGCACTCGGCACTCTTCTATGTTCCAGATTTCTTTGGCATATTGAGCAATAGTCCGATCACTGCTGAATTTGCCGCTGCCAGCGGTGCTTAATATTGACATCTTCAGCCACCTCTTCCGATCCCTGCACCATTATTTATATGTAAATATTGTATAACAAATTTAAATCTGGTCAAATTTTAAGATAGGCAATAGCTTACTTGTATGCCTCGTCGACTTTTTCCTGCGCGTCAAGGTAGCTTGGGAAATCATAACCAACCAGGAAATAATCGCCACGACCGTACCCAGTGTTTCCCTCCAGAGATTCAAGAAGTGGGCCATAGTCATATTTTCCAAATGCTCCACTTCTCACAAACTGCTTGGCCTCCTCAAACCGAGGATCTGGTTTGAACTGTGTTGTAACATAATAATGTTAAGGCAAGGGAAGACTACTTCTAGCAATAGTTTTTGAGGATAATTGAGAATCTTACCAAGCCCTCCTCTCTTTCCTTGCGCAGTTTAGAGATCTGATCTGCTGTCGCACCAAAGAGAAAGAAATTTTCCTCTCCGATTTCCTCCCTGATCTCCACGTTGGCTCCATCAAGTGTTCCAATAATAAGGCAGCCATTGAGTGCGAATTTCATGTTGCTTGTCCCACTTGCCTCCATACCTGCAGTACTGATATGTTGCGACAGTTCACTCCCTGGAATCAGCATCTCAGCTACTGACACATTGTAGTTAGGAACGAAAACTACCTGAAATCTCAATTCAAATATATGCTTAATTGCCATCATATATGTTCTATCAACACATGATATTTAACATAGCATGCGTTATTAGCTTTTCGTGTCACCAAGTGCTTTCAGGACTTTCTGCATAATTTGCCTTAACCTCTACTTGCCTATGACTTTGCATTGACCAATCTCTGTAATTGGTAACAACGTTAAATGTCACAGCTTTGATTAAGGAATACATCCATTGTCGACAACTCACAAGGTTTCTCTTTTCGTTCAAACACAGAACAATGTACATAATATCAGAGTACTCACAACCTAGCCATTGAGCATCTACGCTAAATATACCAACGATAGCCACTTCACTTGAATGAAAGTGAGTGATGTGGTTCAATGGTTACCCTTAACTCAAAGAATTACTATCTACAATTTAAACGATGGCTGGAAACAGCCAATGAAGCCTTGAGAAACTCCTAATCCTACCGCGTGGTCGTAGGTCCCTTTTCACACATTTCGAAGTCGGGCAGTTTTACTTCAACTGGGTATCAATCAAAAGCTTGGGTTTACCCAAAATGAAATTATTATTTTGTCCTACACAACTAGCCTACAAATTCAAGCAGTGGATGAAAGACCAGTTTTTACTATGCATACCTTCAAGTAATTGTTGACTTCAGGATCAGTGTTGACAACCTCACCAACATCATTTACCAGCTTCACTATTCTTTTAGCATTTGTGTAAGTGGCAAATGCTTTTCCTCCAACCATAACGGTACGTGGAGTTGTTTTCTTCCTCTCTTCAGGGCTCATCTCCTGTAGCGGGCAGTTCATAGAAAGTTGAGAATTTTGCCAATAACATAAGCTTCATTAATTTATATCAAGCTCACCAGATAGTAAGTTACCATAACTAAGACGTTGAGAAACTCCATTTGAATTTACAAAGAATCAACAAGAACCAAAAGGGCCCTACTTATCAATCAGTAACTAGATGTAATTTACACATGAAAAACATTGGCTAGCTTTAAGGAGATAAAACGGCACTTATTTCATTAGTGAAGCAATCTCTGAACATATCCCATCAACATATCCCATCTTTCTGTATTCTGGAACTATTGTTATGTAGACAGGTGCATGGAGAAAAAAATGCCAAATCATTTTCTGTATGGTCAATTTAGTCATAGTTTAGCCTGTAACATATCTTAAAGAAGGTGATGCTTCATCTTGGCACTTCAACTGTTTACAGTTCTTTTCTACTCATCTCTAAAAGAATAAGTAATAAAAAACGAAGCAGCAGCCTATGCTGCTGGATTGTGATGACAACATGGTGCGTTCATATTGAGTTTTGAATGTCAGTTGCTTTTGAATGATACAGATCAATAAACAGGTACACTACAAGGATATCTCCTTACCTTTAATTTCTTGTATCGATAAATGGTACCCAAAATGTTCAGCAGCTGTCTCTTATATTCATGAATGCGCTTTACTTGTATGTCAAAGAGGCTGTTTGGATCAATGCTTACACCTGTCACCCGGAGTATGTAATTGGCCAAACGCTGCTTATTAGCCATCTTGGCAGATGCCCATTCAGCTTGAAAGTCTGAGTTGTCAGCAAACTATTTGATAAAAACATCCGTCAAGAATTTAAACACCATTACAGGAAGGCTTGCGTGCAGATGAGTTTGTTGCAAAAGCCATACATGTTACAGCATACCTGTCGAAGACCTGTAAGCAGGTCCAGGTTGGTAATCCACTGGTCGGTTTTTAACCATTTTGTGATTAAACTACTGAGCTCAGGACTACAAAAGCGGAGCCACCGTCGAGGAGTGATGCCATTAGTCTTATTTTGAAATTTTCTTGGCCATATTGAGACATAGTCTGCAAATAATTCATTCTTTAAAATATCACTGTGCAACTGTGCAACACCATTTACCTACATTTCACACAGCAATGAGGGCTTCAACAAAGGAGAGAGTGAGAAGAGACCTTTATAATATAATATATTTTGCATTAGTAGACACTTGGATATGTTTGAAATAGTCAGAAATGAACTTTTTTAACTAATGTATAAAGTTCAGATGTAAGGGTGTCTCTATCCTCATTAAGGAAATACTAAATATGCATGGTCAGAACCTAATGATGGCTTACATTTTCACTCTACTGTGATATTGTCTTATTAGGTCCCATTCAAGATTTTTGGAGGTCTTAAACCTGAATTAGTTTTGTAATGCATAAATAAATTTTTTTGAAAATATGGTCTACTTACCGTATGCGAAGATACTACACATAAATTTGCCATCCGTACGACAGGTTTTTGAGGATTATTATCCAAGATGCACAAGCTGGGAAGCTTACTCTCGAGATCAGTTCGACTGTTACGTATCATTGCAATGAACTGCAAGATTTAAACTTTTTATGCATAGACTGTAAATTTGTGCAGATATTGAGGATGGTAAATTTGTTATATACCCGCTTGTCTATTTCTTCAATGATTTCCATATGACGGGGAAGAAGCTTCCACATCAAAGATTGTGACCACTTCTCCAGTGCTTCAGGAAGTACAGTGTGGTTGGTATATGCAATGGTCCTGGTTCATCATTAGCATTTGATATTTGTTAGGCCTCAGTTTAAATAGGCTCCACAAGATTGAGGAGATCCCACAAAAGGGAAAAGTACTCCCCAATATCAAGAGAGAGGCACCTTGTAGTTACATCCCAGGCTTCATCCCATCCAAGTCCTTCTTCATCCATCAATAACCTCATCAACTCTGGAATTGCAAGAGTGGGATGAGTGTCATTCAGTTGTACCGCAACCTTGCTGGGAAATTCAGACCATTTCCATGAGCCCTTTCCATTCTTTCTCTCTTTAAACCTAAGAATGATGTCCTGCAATAGATCCATTGAAAGGTCCTTAATGCACATTTGGTTCTAAAAACCAGCAGAAATTATTTTCGTGATCTTTTTAGCATATTGAAGAAAACATTCTGTGGTCATAGATCAGGACGACACCAGGATAAGGAAAAAGAAAACCAACTTAACTCGTGCATGCCATAGCTTCAAGCTAATTATAATTCTGAAAAATGCAAGACTCTCTCATACTTTGGTATTCTTGAAAGTGGGTTCAACTGTATGAGATTTCATTGGAGCATTATGTCTTTAATGTCCATAGGCAATAATTTCAAAGCAACTATGAGTGGCCGATGAAGTAAAAAGAGAAATGCTGACTTTTTCCAATAATATCCATGACAGGAGCAATAGAAAACTAAGCTTGCAAACCTGAAGTGAAGCACTGCAGAGAAAGAATTGTTGCTTCAGTCTCAAGAGCTTTCCATCTTCTGTAGCATCCCCAGGATAAAGAACAGCACAAATCTGCAGGTGCAGAATGCTCGTAAGCACTTCCAGTGGAACAGTTACACCAGTCATTAATAGAGTGCACAGTTTTATCAAGTGTGAAAGGAAATCTTTAACTAACAAACTGGAACATGCATATGGATTCGGAAAAGGATAGTTGAATTAATGTAATTATGCAAATACTTCAAACACAATATGAAATTGAGGGTTGGAGGAATACAATAGGTGACATTAACCTGCTGAGCTTGAGAATGAAGTTGTGAAGCAGATTCATATTGTCCATCATTGAACTGAAACAGATTGAAATCCTCGGAAGAAGCTTTTGCATCCCAGAGGCGAAGACTAATTGTGTTCTTAGTTTTGTACCCAGGAATTGGCACATCATAAGCTAGAGCCTGCAAAAGTTCTCCGCCGACCCATTTTCGACTGTATAGCAGACGGGAAACTTTCAATGATTCATCGGAAGAAAACAAGAACTTTAAGGAGAAAAAGTAAAGCTGAAACTGTCTACTGCTTACATAAAAAAAAACTCAAAAAACCATATTAAACAATGATATGGCAAGCCTAAAAGCCACCCTTTAATAATCACTTACGATCCATCAGGATTAATATCAACTTCACCAAAGAATCTGATAGGGAATACAATATCATGCCGGACAACTTCCCAAGGACTGAATTTCTGCAGAAGTTGATTCAAGATAATGTCAATGAGTTTCTCAGATTAAGTGCCACTTTGACAAAGTTTTCATGTGGATCAAACCTCAAGCCAGTCCTCAGCTATCTCTTGTTGGCCCTCCTTGGTTATCCGCTGTTTGAACAGTCCATACTTGTACCTCAAACCATATCCCCATGAAGGCAAATTCAATGTTGCCATGGAGTCCAGAAAGCAAGAAGCAAGTCTCCCCAGACCGCCATTTCCAAGTGCTGCATCCTTCTCCTACAAGATTTACATCAGATAATCATTAGATAGATATTTGGTTTGGTTCAACTTTTCCATAAAGGATGATAGAAAATCTATGGTAGTGTTTGCCAAATTTCATAGGCAAGCACTGATTAAATATAATGCATTTTCTGCCCAAAAGAGATTGGGATTGGATCCAGACAAATGAAAATTTGGTTTATGCATGGTGAAAGAATGCAGTATAGTTTTTTTAAAATGACTTCATGAATGGTTGTTCTTCTGACCAAGGCATAATAAAAGAATGATGTAAACTCTAACCTGCTCAACTATTTCTTCAAGGTCATGTCCCAACTTACTTAGAGCATCAGCATATGCATGTTGAATGTCCAAGTTTCCAACTGCATTGGTCAAAGCTCGTCCTTGCAGATATTCCATTGACAGATAGTAAGTTTGTTTTGGATCAACTTTGTGAAATTGATGGTAAGTTTCATTCCATTGCTGCAGAGATCAAAAGGAACAAGATCAATCGATTTCACTTTTCTATTGCAAAAAAGTTGCAAATCCAAGAAAATCTTACTCTTTGGATCAATTTTTATTGTTGGACTCATTTTTTTGGTCAATTTACATTGTATCTTACATTATTAGACACAATAACGAGACAAATTCATAAAAGCATGCAACAAAACGTGCAGCCAGGAACACATTCAGTTCTTAGCTTTCTTAGTTATTACCAAACTAATCACCCACTATTCTCATTTTGATCCGGAAATTTCTTTCTTCTTGCGGAAGAGCTCTCCTACTGTATAAATGAGATCACGACTGATTCCAAACCTATGCAAAATATTAAAAAGAAGAGGGACAAAGGCTTAAATGCTGTTCTCCCAACAGCGCATGGAAAGTTAACATGTCTAACAAATAATAACCACCATATTAGGAATCTGACTCTGATCTGATTCCGCCATTGCTATATTTAAGAACTATTACCTTTAAGAGTCAATACAAGAATTGGATTAGAGAAACCGAGTACAGCCATCTAAGGGATTAACAGTAAAGCTAAAAGGGGCAAGTACCTGCACAAGGCGATCTCGAACGCTTTCTGCTGTAGCATAGAAGGCTTGCTCAGGTTCAAACTTGAAGGGAGAGAAATGAGGGCTGTATTGTGCATGATAGTTGATGTTGGAAGCAATTTCCGCGGCTCCACTGGCTAATGGGTGCGCAGCTGCCGGGACCTTGGAAGAAACAGGAGAAACGTTGGTGGTAGCACCGGCATTATCTTTCACCATCGCTAAACCTTCTAACACCTCCTGAAGAACAAGTATAAAAATCCAACTTTTATCTTCAGTTGGTATATATATGTTCATATAGATAGATATACGGAAAGGGAAGATCCCTTTAAACACAATCTCCCAGCAATAAAAAATTTGAAAATTGAACTAATTTCGGTTGGACTTATCTAAGAAACTCATTCATCAAAGAAGTCCAGAGATCATTACAATTACCCTGATTCATCACATCACAATAGTAATAATATGTAAAGGAATCCATCAAACAAATTAAACAGATGGATAAAGTTGGAACCTTGGGTCACTCTCCTTTGCGTTGAACCAGAACGGAAAAAGAGTCGATTGAAAAAAAAAATTTATTGGAAACAGAGAAAAGAGTGCAACAGCTATTGAGTATTGATGCTTAGAACGGGAGAGCGAGCAGGCTAGAGAAAAGACGAGGAGAGCTATAAGTAGAAGCAACTTGGAAGGCTAACAAATCATAAAAAGGTGAAATGATATCATATGATAGTCAAGCTACAGAACATGGAGATATTTATGGAAACGTCCAATAAGATGAGAAATTTGGGAAAAAAGATGAGATTTTTCAGGGAAAGCTGACAAAGAATAGGGCGTAACGAAAAGGACCAGGAAATTAAAAAAAAAATACCAGAGACTGGAGAAGAAGTGAAATGGGAGTTCTTTTTCTTCCTGATAATAAATGATTTTTTGGGATTGGAAATGAATTGAAGAATGTGATAAATCACATGAATGAAGTCAGTATGGAAGCGATTGAGTGAAGGGTGGGGATGACGTGTTCCCTGTTCAGCTGTTCTGCTTTCTTAAGTTTGGCGAGAGATCCGTGGACCACCATCAAATTGTTTATTGCATGGTTTTGGTTTTGCTGAACATGCAAAGTCTGAAAGGTAGGATTGTTCAAGAAAATTCGCGAACTTATGAACCGGATCTAAATTGTATGAACTGAGCCTGTAAATAAGGTTAACCGAACTTGAGTTCGAACCGAACTTGAAAAATCAGGTTCATGGTTCAGGTTCAGGTTCAGGTTTCTAACTTGCGGTTCTAGGTTTAAACCTGAACCTAAAAGGCTGAAACACTCAAAAAAACCTATCATATATTTGGATATAATTTATGAGGATATTAATAATAATAAATTCACT
>JAOSBK010000008.1:29175198-29206244 GCA_027568895.1 Erythroxylum shatona | reverse complement strand
TGCATTCATGTTTAAATTAAGAAATGAGAAAATGAGCTTTCAGCTATGAATTATAGAAATTTATTATGAAAAGTTTGAAATTTTGAAAGGTTTGAGGAAAAATTGAAATGTTTGAAAAGTTGTAAAATTTGAAAATATAGCCCTTTTGGCAAAAGTATATGAAAGAAATGTTTTCTGCTTATTATTCATTTTATAAATGTGTTATCCACTGAGCCGTCGAGCTCACACCCCTTTCATCCCCATCTCCAGGTTTTCGAGCAGGAGATCGGATGAAAGTATGTCAAGACGTTTGGTTTGATTTTGTATCATTTGACTTTTTGTGTATTTTGGAATTTTGGTATTAAGATTGGATATGGCTTGAATTACCATGTATGTGTATGATTTATGAAGATTGTATATAATTGGGTATGAAGGATATAAATTCGAGACATTGGTATATGGCTTTTGAGTTATGGAATTGTGTATGATTACGATTGAGTTGTATTCAGATTAAGTTCGGATTTGTATATTGTATTGTAGCATAATTTCTGATTATGTGGATTGAGATGTATTAAATGTTTTAGATTTAGGAGTGCGTTGTTGCTGCTGAGATCCCGGACGGAGGGTCCGGTAGATTTTGATTGATTGTATGATTGATTTTGGAATTTTAGAAGTGTATTTTGAATCCTTTGCAGATTTTTGGCTGTTCCAAATACAGCCGTTATGCTGCCCGATTTTCGATAAAATCGGCGTTACGGCAAAGGTCGAAAAAGAATTAGAATAAGTGTTTAGCTCAAAAATGGAATTTTGAGTTATTGCATGATTAAGAAGAATTAAGTGAATTGAGATGTGTATAAGGATGAGTATCCAAAAAGGAAATTGTATGGATTGGTTATGATTTGAATGAGTATAAGTAAAAGATACGAAAGAAAAGAAAAAAGAAAATTTATACCGGATCAGATTGGTTAGTCTTAGGGTTTCCAACGCGATAAGATTTTCTATGCTATATGTTTCCAACGGATGTCGGAATTTGTTTCAGTTTCAATTATTTCGTTTGTCTCCGCTTTGTTATTCGTATTCCGATTCGAGTATCGCTTCCGCTTTATGATTCGATTCGTTTCGTGATTACGTTCGTTCTTATTTTGTATTCAATTCCGATTTGCATTCGCTGTATGTTTCGTTTTGTTATCCGATTTGCTTTCCGCTTTCGCTCTTTGTTATTCGTCTTGCTTTGATCCGTTCTTTCCGTTTTTCGTCCTTTTTTGGTTGGGATCCGGTTCTCGGATCGGGTCCCAACAGGGTAGTTCCTTTTACAGTGTCTATTGACTTCAAAGTGAAAACATGTTCCCATGTTATTGTTTTCTTCTTGACACCACCTTTTGGATTGACTAATCTAATAGAAACCTTCTGTTTGTTGTTATCATTCTTCTTAGAGCCCTTTTTCATGCTTTTGGAAGAATCCACAACAAGAATAGAACTATGTTCCTTTTTAAGGCACCACTCTACAGTCTTAAGCATATTCAACAGTTTGGGCAATAACATATCCTTTTAGTTCATGTGTAAGTTCATAACAAACTATGAAAAACTTGAATTGAGAGACTATAGCACCAAATTAATGCTCAATTTATAATCCATGAAAAAACCTAATTGAGCTAATTTTTCAATATACCTAATCATGTTCATCATGTTTAGGTTTACTGAAGATCCTTCTATCATTTTGCATTGAAATAATGCTTTGGAGAATTGATACTTCACCACCCTGCTTTATGCACCAAACAACTCCTTGAAATGTAAAATTAAAGTAGGAGCATCTTTTTTCTCTTGCTGACTTTGAAGCTCTAGAGACATACTAGCCAACATCACCCATGTAGCTTATTCAACGTCATCAATATAATGTTGATACCTCTCCTAAATCTCATTAGTTCCATCTGAACTAAGCTCTGGTGGAACAACAATATTAAGAACTTGGAACAACAATATTAAGAACAAGTAACTTCTTTTCTTGCCTGAGAATAATTCTCAAGTTACAGAACCAGTTTGATAAATTGGATTTAGTTAGCTTATTAAAATCTATGATGCTCTTCAATGTCAGATTTGTACTCATCTTCTAATTCAATAACCAAAAGACATAAAAAAGAGAAAGTATTAGTTTATACCATAAAGTCAAATAAAATAAGGACCTTAATTAATATTTGATTACTCCCACTATTTTATTCAGAATAATAGTCCTCACTATTAAATCAATAAATTATCCAATAATACTCTAGCGTGCTAGGATCCTATCCAAAAATAGTTGATCTTAAGTTTGGTCAACAAACTAACTAAATTTAAATCACGTTGATAACAACTTTATCAACCACATTTTATGTCACTATTAGATCTGTTAGGTTACAATTCTTTACCCAAATATATCATATATATGATTCCTAATTGTGTCTCTAAATTCATATGATCATGAATTTACTCATCCAATTCATACAAATTTATTTAAGTAGGAAGAACATATGATCATCAAATATATGATCTTATAGAAGTCGGAGTAAAAAATTTTAAGCCTATTGGGTCTTTTAAATATGATAAGAAAATAAGTCCACGACCTAGCTCCAAGGCTTTCATTACTTCTATTGGGGAAGGATTTGGGAATACAGACGAGTTGAAACATCTAAAGGAGTTTTGCTTGATCTCTTATGTGGAGAGGTGTGTCTCTATAGCCATTTCAACTTTCTTGTTTAACTATGGCAACTATAGCAAGATTACAAAAATAATCATTTATACATTATGTGTAGGTTGTTAAAAATTGGAATCTTGCTAGGATAGATTATACTTATATATGTACATCTGTATCTACCATTCAGATGCTCTTCACTCACTGTGCTTTGTGCCTGAAAAAAATCTAGTATAATAGTACAAAAAATGGAACTTATGGAAATGGGTCCTTCTATGGATAGAGTGATGCGTCTTCATCGATTTCCTAATGAGAGTTTTAAGGAAAGAATCTATGAAAACTGCTAAAGATAAACCTAAGAAAAAGGTAGGCTAGACTGGCGAAGTTGTTTATTTTTATCAGTGTATGAAATGGCATGTAAAATATGTTGTCTTCTTTTTGCAAATTGAAAATGTTAGAGATGATGCCACATAAGAGAGAGAAAGTTGGGCTCTGCAAGGGGGCGTAGGGTTTTGTAGGGGAAATGAAACATAAAAGGAGGAGGGGGTTCGAACACTAGACTTAAAGGATAGGGGAGTTAGTCCAAAACCAACGAGCTAAGTTTGTGTCTTTAAAGTAGAAAAAGGGAAGTAAAATATAAGAAAAAATCAATAGAATGCCATATCAACAATAAGTGGGTTCCACTAATATGCAAAATTTTTAAAAAAGTCATGTCATATATGATGTGACATTTAATTGATAGAGGGTAACTTCCGTCAAATTTTTTGTCCTCATAGGGTCTATTTTGAACGTTTTGTAAATGTTGGGCTTCAACTTGAGCGCCTCGAAACATTAAGGGTCAACTTAGATTCTATTATAAACTTTAGGGTTTAAAATACACTTTTGGCCTAAGAAAGAAATGTAATGGGTACTAGTTTTACCATTTCATCAATATCCTCTCTTGATGAAACTATAATTATGAAGATTTAAGAATAATACATAAATGCAAATTGAATATCATAATTATGATCTCATCATAATTTCAATTACACAGTAATTATTTTAGAGATTTTACTTTTAACATTAAAACATCAAATGTAATTAACATAATACATAAAGATAAAGAATGTCGTTATTAATTAAATAATAACGTCATACATCAAAATTGTAACCAATCGATTGATTGAACGGGCATAAACTAACTTTAGCTACTAAACTGGTGAGATAGTTAAGTCTTAAAGTAATTTAATAAGGTTTTATTGGTAACTAGGAATGAAAGAATCGGAATAAAAGAATATGAATGAAAATAAAAAGTAGGAATTAAAATAAGAATGGAATTATGAATTATGCGTGATTGGTATGCAAAAACTTGAGATTATAAAAGTTGATACTTATGTCAGTGTTTGGTATCAAATATTAAGAATGATAATCATTAAAATATTATGTGTTATTATTAGTTAATACATTTTTTCGTATTTGGTAAGTAATTAATTAAAATTATTTTTAATGATTCAATAAATTATTTATTTTTAAATAATTGTGTATTATTTTCTTATAAGAATAAAATTAAAAAAATTATAATGAACTTATTTTATGAAATAAAATTCTTGAAATAAAATAAAATAATTATTAATTAAATTAAATTAAATAATGTATAATGTTGATAATAATATCCTAACAAGAATCAATCAAAATGATATATTATCTAAATATATAAACTAATCTTAAATTTTAAGATTGAAAGTTTCGAGACAAAACACAAAAAGAAAAAAAGAAGTTGAGACAAAACACCAAAAAAAAATTGATTATTTGTCATGTTTGATATCTAATTTTAGATTAGTCGCCCTTATTTTGGAAATAAAAATTATGATTATATAAAATTATCTCCAAATTTGCGAATCTTTATCTTATCATTACATACTCAGTCACATCTCCATTCTTATTTACCAAACGTGAATTATTTTTTTAATAAAAGGGAAGTAAACAAAAAATTACATAACGAGTCTAGGGAAACAGGTTCCTGTCATATCCTCTGTGAGGAGAAAGTGACACCCAATGGATGTAGTATCAAAATATATGACCCCCAACATCTACATGTTCGGCATAATTGGCAAGCCAATCAACGCATCTCTTGCTCTCTCGATAAATATGTTAATGAACAACAGTCCAATTTCGATAAAACAGTTCGTCGATGCCCATGACGATATAATTGTGGGCCTGAGCTCGGTTGACTGTGGAGGAAAGGATATTGATCACTGCTGCCAAATCCACTTCAAGTTCAACCCGGCGGTATCCCATATTCCATGCGAGGGTAAGTCCAATAAAAACGACCCATAGTTCGGCGTTCATCAATGAGCATCATCCTATGTTTTTAGCAAAGCCTCCAAGCCAGTTGCCTTCTGTATCTTGAGCAAGGCCCCCTAAAGTGGCCGAGGATGTGGAACGTTTGCTTGCTCCATTAGTATTGAGTTTTACCCACCCAGGAGGAGGTTTACTCCAACCGACAAGTTGCTCTTGGCGAGGGCGAGGTCCAGTGCTAGCTCAACTTTGCCACTCGGCGGCCTTGAGGTTCAGTCTTGCATAAGACAAGATGAGAGAATGAGGTGAGGAAGGCCAAGTAAAATGTTCATCAAAGAGTGACTTATTTCGCCAGTCCACAGGAACCAACAAGTAGTTCTAAAAAGGATCGGCCAGTCATGCCCGAATACTTGGCGGTGGTGTCGGAGATTTTTAATGAGCCACTCCCGATTCGACATAGTGAAAAAATTGTGAGGGATGATGGAAGGAGGAAAATGGGTCCACACTTAGCGCGCTTTATCACAATCTCGCACCGTATGAATTGAGGTTTCATCGAGGTGGTCGTGGTAGCAAGCTCCATCCGTAGTGAAACACTTACGGACGCGTTGTTGGTTGGTGAGTAACCTATCGTGGGCAAGGAGCCATAAGAATGATCGAATGCGTTGGGGACCCTTCCATTGCCATATTTCTTTCCAAACCACATATGACGGGGTTCCTCCCTCGTCTCTGAGCATGGCATAAGTGGAAGCAACAGTGAATTCTTCGGTGTCAGAGTTTCCCCAGATTAGCTTATCCTGTCCTAGGTAGGGTTTCAGGGGAAACTTTCCGAAGATTGCCCTAAAAATCGGCGTAGGGAGATACGATTGAAATGTATCCCACTGCCAATTACCATCAGCGTCCACAAAATGCTGGACACTTAGGTTAAGAGTGGAAGTAGGGACAGGGGAGGTAGCATGGGTAAGCAGTGGTCCTACTCTCACTAGCCACAGGTCGGTCCAAAAGCTAGTGTGTGTACCATCGCTGATCAACCATTTCATACCCTGTAGCACAAGGTGCCATACTGCCTTTAAGCTCTTCCAAATCATTGATCCTCCTTTTGCCTCTAAGTGGGTGAGGGATATTGGTAGCATCAAAACCATATTTTGCGGAGAGAATCCTGACCCATAAGGCATGGGGTTTGGCAATCAAAACCCAACCTAATTTCGTCAATAATGCATCATTGATTTCTCTAATTTTCTGTATGTCAAGACCCCTCGTTTCTTTCGATTTGTAGACTTCCTCCCACTGGACTAAATGGGTCCTCTTTTTTCTGTTCGAAACGCCCCAAACAAATTGTCGCATAAGTTTTTCTAGTTCATCACATACACTACACGGTAACCGGGCTGTCTGCATTGTATAACTGGGAAGGGCTGTGATCACTGATTGGGCCAAAGTGGTGCGGCCTGCGAAGTCCAGAAGATGGGCTGTCCAGCCAGAAAGGCGTTGATGGACCTTGTCCAAACTGTATTGATACGTTCTTTTGTTGACTCGTTCATGTAGAAAAGGAACTCCTAGGTATCGACCTAAGTCATTTGTCAGTTTGAAATTCAGGGCTCTGCTTAACCGCTTGGCCATCGAAGGAGGAATGTTTTTGGAATAAAAGCACCGTGACGTGTCTTTGCTGACTCATTGTCCTGAGGCATCATAGAAAGAATCAAGGATGTCCCTGATAACATAAACTTGATCTATGGAGGCTTCAGAGAAGAGGATGAGATCATCCGCAAAAAACAACTGAGTAATAGATGAACTGGTTCTGCTTAACTTGATAGGTTTCCAACATCCCTGTGTCACTACTTGAGTGATGGAGTGTCTCAAGCGTTCTATACATAGGACAAAAAGGTACGGTGAGATGAGATCTCCCTGTCGAATGCCTCTAGAAGGGTTGAAGGCGTCGCTGAGTTCCTCATTCCAGTTGACTTGAATGGAGATCGTGGAGATGCATTTCATAATAAGATCAATCAGTGATGCCGGAAGCCCGACATCTATTAGGGTATCTTGAATGAATTCCTAAGACAGCCTATCATACGCCTTTTCCAGCTCTACTTTTAGAGCCATTATCCCTTTTTGCCCCGTTTTCCGGCACATGATATGAATGACTTCTTGGGTGATGATGATATTATCCGTAATCGGGGCTGGGATGAAACTGCATTGGTTTGGAGCTACCAGGTCATTAAGGTAGGGCTTAAGTCTATTAGCAATGATCTTGGTGATAACTTTATAAATCACCGAAAATAACGCAATAGGCCTAAACTGCTTGATTGAGGTGGGAGACGGAATCTTCAAAATAAGGACCATGATGGTTCGATTAAGATCCGATTCTCAAATTTCATGCCAAAAAATTCGCTGAAGGAATAGAGTCAGGGACGAGCCATAGTATCCCATTGGGATTGGTAGAAGAGAGCAGTAAATCCATCGAGCCCTGGGGCCTTGTGCGGATTCATGTTGAAGAAAGCTGTCTTGATTTCGTCGGCACTGAGGGGTCGGTCTAGATCAGCGGTAGCGTGCTGCGTGAGGGGAGGTAACTGGCCATGTAACTCCTGGTTTTGGAAGCACGGCTAGAGAGGAATCTTCCTAATGCTAGTTTCGTCAAGACAAAATCCAGGGGTTCATTTCCTTATAAACATTCCAGGGGTTCATTTCCTTGTAAACATTGAGTTACCTCTCCAATGCCACGGTCCCAAATCCAGAACCTGGGATATGTATCTCTAAACTTGAAAAGAAAGAAATCTTCCTAATAAGGACCTGCTCGAGGCATGTTTACTCCAGTGGACATGTGCCCAGGCATTGATGGAGGGAAAGAGTGGTCCTTTGTCAAGGAAGAAACCAACAAGGGTAGAGCTCCATTTGGCTGCACCAGCTTGGAGGATTTCTAGAGGAGGAGAAATTACATGATGAGGGCCTTTATCCGGTAAGTGAAAATGTCTAAGAGTGACAGAAGGTTAGCAATCATTAACTACCTGGTTCCATGCTTTTGGAGGAGCTATAGGGTGAGAGGGAGGAGTCGAAGTAGAAAATGTAGGAGAGGGAGAGTGGGGGGAGTCGGGAGTAATGGATGTGAAAGTGGGAATACTGGGATTGAGGGAGTTTTGATAGGAAGAGAGGGAAAGGCATCAGGAGATGAGAGGATGGGAACTGCATTTTTCACAGGTGAAGGAGGAGAGCAGGGACTGGAATCGGAATGGTTGAGAGAGGTAGGTGAGGGATGTATTGGATGATGGTAATGGTAGGATTCCTGGAGAACCGGCGGAAGAAGGAAGGTGGGGGGTTGGTGAAGGAGGTCGGGGATTCAGCTGGGATGGAGAAGGTGGTCCTTGGAGTTCTAACGTCAAAACGATCTCCGGTAGTATTTTGCAAAACCTCAACAACAAACCAGATGTACCAAAATACGAGAAGATCTGAATAATAAATCTGTTCGACATTACGTATATATCTAATAAATGCTTCACATTCCGACCTAATCCAGGAAATTTTACAGGAGCAAGATAGTAAAGTGTTCCGTCAATAAGTTAACACATTAAAACTGCTTCATACAGATATGAACTTGCGGTTATCATCAACTTCAATCCCAAATGCCGTGTCTCGGATTTTCCTAGTATCTGTGTGGGGGTAATTTGCAGACTGTTGAGAAGTAGAAGCAGAAGAGTCTGATCTGGCTGCTTCCCTGAAGTCCTTCCGGATGCCCCAGAGCATTTCAGCACATTCCTTCATGGAAGGCCTTGATTGCCTCGAAGGTGCAATACATCTGAGGGCCAATTTGAGAACTTCCTCTAGTGCTGCCGTTGATGCAGGAGTCCTCCTGAGGAATGGATCCATTACAAATATGGCTTCTCCCTCTTGTAACCGTTGCATTGCCTGCGTGCATAAAAGTGTTTATGTATCTTTTTCTAATGTTTCAGTCAACTACTTAGTAAGTGGGGACTTGAAGAGATAATCATTCATCATTTCCTTGCCCCCGTCTTGCAACAACCTTGTGCAAGTTTAATCTTTGGTGACTGCCACTTCAAAAATAAAAAAATCTCTCCCTGGGAGTCACTTTGAGTCGTGCAAATTAACTGGGTGATTCTCCTACATGATTGATATCTAAGTTGTATGTTTACAGGTATTTGATTAGGAACACCACTGCGATGTCAGATGCTTGTCTAGAAAACATGAAGATAGACAGACACCTAATACCAGTGGGCTGCATGTGATGTGTCTTTCAAGAAATAACCGAAGCAAAACTGGTTTTGCAAAACTGAACCGATTGGTGAGTTGCCAAACTTTGAACGCTAATGTTTGGAATTAGACAAAGGGTATCATGCTAAAAGATGCCCTAGATTGCTGCTGCTTAGTAAATTAGATCTGTCTTAGTCTAAAACCAACTGGTTTGTTGTGTGTTTTATATGTAATAAAAAATGTTATAGATCATTCCCAGCATAAGACAAAAGTGATGATCTTACCCTATAGTAATGGAGTTGCTAAGGCTTTGTTTTCTGTGGAGATTTAGTCACAAAGACTCGGTAATAATGGCAATAGATCCTGCATTTTTCTGAGGAGGGAATTCTTCTGAACCATATTTTTATTGAAATGTTATTTCTTGAGCTTTAGTTCAAATCAGCCATCTGCCCTTCTTCTCCTCATGGCTGTTCAAAATCAACCAGTCTCTCACATAATCTCCTTTTCATATAATAAATTCTTGCTATAAAATGGCAGTGCCGTCAACTCTATAAGACCATATGCGACTGGTTTATGAATGCAATATGTTTGATGAGGGAATACAACAGTGAATTCTCGTCCTAACACATCCCCCATTTTGTTGGCTAGGCTTTTATACAAGAATTAGACCTTATATAAGAATATTTACCTGTTATATGCTAGATAGAGAACTTTTAAATGTAAACTAATTTAAGCAAATTTCAAAGAAATCACAGATTGCTGATGGAACACTTACCCATCTTATCGTTATTCTTTCCTTTAATGGCCTGTTTTGTTCAATTGGATGCCTTCCTGTCATCATTTCAACAAGTAGTACCCCAAAAGAGTAGACATCGCTCTTTTCAGTGAGCTGATATGTCTTCAGGTATTCAGGATCCAAGTAGCCTGTCGTCCCTTTTACTTGAGTTGAAATGTGGGTGGCATCAGAATCTCCTGCGGTCAATCGGGCAAAACCAAAATCTGCAACTTTCGCTCGGAGTTTCTCTGTGATTAGTATGTTTGGTGATTTAATGTCTCTGTGGATTATCGGAGGATCTGTCAATTTGAATCAGTAAAATTAAGGCTTTTGAAAAACCACCTAAAACAAGGGATGGAACAGCAAGTTGTCCCCGACCCAACTTAGGAGAGGGTATATGCAAAGGGAATGCTAGTTGAATCTAGCAGTTTTTTATTCAAATGTTTTATCCATAAAAGCGCAAGCCTAATACCCTTTACTCATCCAAAAGCAATCCATCACCGTTGCAGCTTAAGGCAAAGGCCAGAACCAAATTTAATAGTGCCACTTTGGATCACAAATGATGCCATACCTGTGTACATGTGAAGGTAGGTGACTGCATGAGCGACATCAGTTGCAATGTCAAGACGTTCAGCCATTTCAAGTCGAGTCCCGCATCTACCTGGATCACCATTCCAAACTTGTTACTCCCACATTGTGTTGTTCGTGCTTAAGTTTAGGTGGGTGCATTGGAATGGAGGACCTATATGCTCTCCTATAGACCAAAAGAGCAGGGAGTAGATTCCCGGGCAGACAGTCTTTCATTAAGAAAATAACACTTCTCTAGCAACAAGGTTGATGGTTTTCGCTAGCAACAGCATACAAAACCTGTTACCTACTAGCAAAGGAATGCAAGGGCTCCAATTTTTTTACCGTTTTCCTGGATCCAACTCAATAAATCTAGTACTTGTGAGTTTAACAAACATCTATGATGAGACTTACCGTCCAGATGTTCTCGAAGATTCCCATTGCTGACATATTCGATCACAATTATTCGTTCTTCTTTATCCTCAACAACTCCGTATAATCTGACTAGATTCCTATGTTCAATCTTTGACAGGGTAAGTACTTCATTCTTGAATTCAGAGGACAAGTGCTTGTCATATGTTTTCTGCCAGAGTCTCAAGTCATTACGGTTACTGAGAGTAATAGATAGATCAATTCTAGGATTCTAAAAGAAGCTTTCTGTCATGTTTGTGTTGTGTACCTTCTTTGCACGCTTTATAGCAACCAAAGATCCATCCTTGAGCTTGCCCTTGTATACCGTTCCAAAACAACCTGTTCCAATCTTATTTGGCTGGGAGAAATTTTGAGTGGCTTTGAGAATGTCATCAATAGAGAAAATGGTTGTTTCAACCAGTGCACTTGTGTTACTGGAAGAGCCATAGGAATTAAATGACTTGAATCTTGATGAATTCCTGTTGTTGCCTTCTGTTGAAAGATCAGTCGAAACTGCAGGCGAAAGTTAGTTTCCGACTGTTATGCACTTATACATGAAAATCATCAGTGCTTGTAGGTTAATTTTTCATGGCCATAAAGCTTCCTCAGATGAAGATCATAACCGTAGCACATAACTATGACCACGGCAGGATTACTTAGACCAAACTAACTAGACAAGACAACTCACAGGAAAATCTTCTCTGATGACTGTTACTTTTGCTGGCATCAGTGACCTTGCTACACCGAGGAACGAAGATTGTAAACATTCCAGTTACCCGGTTGGCTACATCTTTGATGTGCCTCAAGACTGGTCTAGGCTCAGGGGAGATGTTTGTGCTACCCCTGTTGAGCCCATGGCAAGAACTGGAGTTTTGTCTGCTTCGGTTTGAATTCAGGCTACGGGAATTGTATATGCTCTTCATTTGCAGAGAAATACCTCTCTTCAAGTTTATGGCATAAAGATAGGAAGTAAAACTCCAAAGTTCTATCGTTCAACTTTGCGTCGACTGTTTAGAAGACCAAGTCTTACAATCCTGTTCTTACATAAAAGATGACAGCCCACCGGAAATATTTTATTGGGACTACAAAGTCAATTAGACTCGTAGAGAAAAGACTGTGATGACCTGTTCTCAGGAGAGAGCGTTCGTGGGAAAGACTATGGGTGGAGGATTCAAATGAACATTTTGATTAGCCTGTGACATGGCATGACTCGATCAAACTCTTATCGGATTAGGCCCTCTCTATCAACCATATTGTTTTCCACTTACAATGATTAGTACTTGAAGCTGTCCCAACCATTGACTTAGCGCTTTTAGTAAATTGCGCAAGCATGAGCCTGCAACGACTGATTCAAAGGCGGCTGTGCTTCGACAGATGTTTCAAGAATGCTTCATTATGGCTTTAGAGCGAACCTCAATTGCAATCAAACCTTTAAGTGACTAGATATTACTCCCACTTTCAGCGTTTATGTTGCAAGCAGACCATCAGATCTATTTCTAGCTAAAAAGATCGAAATTTTATTCCTCCTAGATGTTGAAACAATAGTGAAAGTAATTAGAAAAAAATTAAGTGAACGAGGAAGATAAGAGATTTACATGGTTCGATCGGGAGCAGTATGGCTGAAGTTGTCTGTCACCGTCAACAACTGAGCAAGTTGAGGTTACTTGTTACAATTAATGACTCACATGTGTTGATATAATCTCAATCATGTTTAAGTTGAGGTTACTTGTTACATTAATGTTGATATAATCTCAATCTTGTTTATCCTTCGTCAACTTTTTAAATTAATTGTGATTTATTTAAATTCTTAATTATGTGTATATCCACAAATTCATGTATACCTAATTCCTAGTGTACAAGAATTTGTCTAGGGATAGTAGTCATCATTCTTATATAGAATACACACAAAACTATGCGAAAGTTGTGAGATTTATCTCAAGACTGTTGCGTATAAAATTCATATCTTTCTCTCTCACTCCCTTAATTTTCTTTGTCATTATTTCATTTATATTTCAACAATAGTTGTTGCTAATCAAATGGCCAAATATCATGATAATGCAAAACCTTCTTTTTATTTTTTTTCAAATTTTCTATTTTAATTGAACCAACTGAAAAGTAAAAAGAGAAAAAGATGGAACAAAGCTGCCTATCATTTTTTCAAAAAGGAAAAGTAAAAAGATAGATTCTAAAAATTTTAAGAATATGACTGAGAAAAAAAGATATATGTATAATAGTAAAAAGGTAGGTAGCTTTATACATGAACGTGTCATCGTAAGGCAGATGTAGATGTAATGCAACAAAGGACCACGACATTTGAGCATGAACCATGACAAAATTCACCAACTAAAAGTTTCTAAACCTACGTCGCCGGTTGCACCACCGCTAGCCCACTGTAAATCCACTCACCATCTCCCTCGTCAAACCACTAACTACTCTTTCACTTATAGCTCAACCATTGATTTTCCACCTCTTAAAGCCTTTCTTCTATCTGAAAAAGTGCATCCACATAACAAAGGGGCTAGAAAGACCTAGAAATAGGTGGTGGGTGACAATTCAGATTCTTCTTTGATCTACTGTCCACCGGTTGAGATTGAGATTGAGATTGAAGGAAAGCTAATGGTGGCTCTAAGTCTAGACATTCTGTAGGAGGGTGCTAGGTCATAGGAAGTGGCACTCATTGGTTTTTTATGGGATAAAGGCTAATTTTTCCAGTGATACAAGCTTGGACCTAGAGAAATTGGAAAGATAAAGAGCTATTGGAAGTTATGCTAACTGAGGAAGATAACCTAATCTTTACCTTCTCTTGCAAATAAGAAGCTCAAAAGGTAATTAAAGAAGGTCCTTGGCTTATGGGCATTCTCTTTAAGAAGACAAGGTATTGGTTACATACCAATGGAGGCCTTCCCTAAAAGCACAAGGCAAAGAATGGAAACCAACAGGGAGAGTTTTCACTAAAGGAGATTATTGAGAGGTGTCAGGTTTGGAAAAGCAAAATTCTGCAGATAAAAAGGAGTTGGAGGAAGCTGAATATTTTCAGATAATCTTGAAAGACAAGGTAGATTAATTCAGGCTGGAAGTGGAAATTCAACAGCACCATTTCAGTGTCTCCAATAAACTATAAGGGAACCAACGATAAGGTGAAAAGGAAATTAGTGGGACAATTCCTTGTCGTGGAGACAAGGAAATCCATCTAAATGAACATACCCAACAGTTGGAAGAACAGCAGAAGGAGCTACTCATGAGGAATATTTTGAACAAGTAACCTCACGGAAAAGTAATAGGAGCAGTAGGAAAGGCTCCAAAGGAAAAAGCAATCACATATGACCCTAATAGTTTGGAATGTAAAAGGAATAAACAACCCTTCTAAGCTTAATACGATAAGAGATTTTGTTATAAAAGAAAAGCCTTCGTTATTTTGTTTACAGGAAACCAAAATTAGGGAAGCTAATATGAATAAATTAGGTTGTTTGGGAAGTAAATGATAATGTCTAACAAATCAGTAATGTCATGCCTATGAAAGGATTATTATTGTTTATGATAGAGACATTTTGGAAGTGGAAGTTCAAGAAACCAATTAGCAATTCATTCATACAAGGCTTAACTTCAAAATGGAAACACTTATGTTTTGGCTACTTTTGTCTACGACTTCCATATAGGGTTTCAGAGAGCTGAATTATGGAATTCCCTTCAAAGACTCAAAGTTTCAGTTAGGGGTCCACGGTTAGTTAGTGGGGATTTTAATGCAACTTTATATAGATCAGAGGCTAAAGGGAGCCACAACCTACTCAATTACACTTCGGATATGTTTGATAGCATGCAGGATGTGGAATTAATAGATTTAAAATCTGAAGATCATAAATTCACTTAGTCCAAGAAACAATGCTCAAAATGGTTCATTCAGAAAAAGTTAGATAAAGCAATGGTGAATGTGGACTGGTTAACTTCATTTTTAAAGAGTTCAGCCAACTTCTTAGACCTAGGAATTTCTGATCATATCCCTGTTAGGGTGCATAATTTGTTCAAAATGGTTAGAATCAATCACTCCTTCAAATTAAACAATTTTATGGTTAATGTGGAGGGTTTTCAAGAAGCAATTACTAAGGGATTGGAGCATGAAATCTATGGTACTAAGCAGTTTATTTGTTTGCAAAAGCTTAAGGCTATCAAAAAGGAATTGAAGTTGTTAAATTTAAGGAGAGATCAGAATTCCATAAAGGAGATTGAGGAAGCAAGAAGCAAGGTATTAATAATCCAAAAATCCTTGGCAACTAGCTTAATTGATTGCAATCTACCTATAGCCGAAAAGGAAGCTTTTAAGTCCTACTTGCAAATAATGGATAATCAATGTTCTCTATTAAAGCAGAGGGCCGGGATTAATTAGATTAAGGATGGAGACAGATGTAATAATTTTTTCTTCAACTCAGAGACAATTAGGAGAAATATCAACATAATAACTTCGATAAAATCCGAAGCTGGGGAAACTTTATTTGGACAAGCTAAAATTGCTAAGGAAGTTAGGATTTATTATCAAAATCTAGTAGGCACAGAAGGTTGTTCTGCTAGTCATGGAGTGAATATTAGGCAATATGTTACAACCAAGATTCCTAAACAGGAAGCCTCTTTGCTAATTAGCCCTATCACAGATCATGAAATAGAGAAGGTGGTTTTTAACATGAATGGATCTAAGGCTTCGAGTCTTGATGGATTAAATGGTTCTTTTTCTTCCAAAAAACTTGGAGAAACATTGGGAGTCTTATAAAGGAAGCGGTAAAGGAGTTTTTCCAAAATGGAGTCTTGCTTAAGAAGATCAATAAGACCTTCTATGTTTGTTGTTAAATGTGGTGATTGAAGTCAAATATCATATTAGACATAGATGATGCAAGAATAAAAAAAAGCCAAAGTTAAGGATGCTGTTGCTTTTAAGCTTTTATCTTTTATCTTTGCATTTCAACTTTCTCCTTTGGTTCATTGTTTTGTGAACTATTATTTTTAATTATTTTTGTGACTTATTTTTGTTCAAAATTAAAAAATTATTTTCTCATTTTTTCAGGTTAAAATTATAATAGAGAATATGGAATCATCAGAAAAAGATTCAATGAACTTAACATCCTCTACTTGTGGTAAGTTTGATCCAACATGGAATTATTTTTCATTTTCTCAAGTATTTGATGAGAATATCTAATATAATTATATGTTTTACGGTAGAATATTTAAAGGAAGGAATTTATAGAATGAAAGAACATCTTGCTGGTGTTAAGGGTAATATTGCTTCTTACAAAAACATATCATTTGATGTACATAAGAGGGTTGAAAATTATTTGCAATAATAAGTAAAAAATAAAAAGTAAAATAAAGAGGCTTATGATATATCTTTTGGAGATGCTGAAGTACAATAAGTTTTAGATAAAGAAAAAATGAAATCTATTATTGACATTGTTTTGGAGATGATGAAGTACTTTTAAGAACTACTTTTGGTTCTCAACTTAGTCTAAAAATTGTTTTAGTTAACAAGGAGTTGTCTTGTTATGTAAAAGAGCATGGGCTAAATGGTTTTATCATTAATGTAAAGGAGCATGGGCTAAATGGTTCTTGATTTGTTGTAATATTGGAACAACTTTTATCAAGTTTGTTGATGCTTTTGATATGATAAAAAGTGCTACTACTTTACCTGAATTATTTTTTGAAATTGTCAGGTGGGTTAGACTAAAGAATGTTGTACATTTTATTACAGATAATGTAACTAACTATGTATTATTTGGGTGGGCATATTTATTAGTCTTCACATACTTCATATTGTATAAATATTATTTTAAAAGATATTGATGGTATATACCATACTTCTAGTCTTCCTTCACATGCATCTAACATCACAATTTTTGTATATAATCATATCATATTTTTTCTAGGTTAAGAAAGTAAGAAACTTGGATTGAGATTGTGTCTCGGTAATACCAAATTTGCAACTAAATTTATTACTTTGAAAATTGTTTATGTGTAGCACCCCACTCTCGCAAGACATGTACCTAACATCCTGAGTGATATCCAGATCTGTGCCCAACGAGGGTGCCATACTATCTTACTCAGTTAGTAAAATCTCGTTACAAATTTTTTTTATTGTCAGAATTTCGTTAATCGTTAGGGCCCAATTTAGATACAGAACACTCACAATCATAATGTCATTATAATACTAATGCATTCACATGCACATTGTACAATAATTTCGAAATACATTCCTTAATACAACAATTATTGAAAAATTCTATGCAGATGCAAACTGATCACGACCTTTACCTCTTACTTGAATGTAGTGGTTATACTCCCATTTGCCTAACGAGGTAACTCTTTTGAACCTAAAAAATATTGCAAAATTTGGAGTTTTACGAACTTAGTGGGTGACCATCCTCGATGGCTTACTCAATCACATAACATACACATATATCACAATTTGCACAATTATAAGTGTTTAATAATGCATATGTATGTGATAAAATATGTATAATGCATGTTCATGACAATCCTAGATATCACTCTATTATCCTTGTCATGTAGACGTTCATATTTCCAATCTCACATAAGTATTATTTATACTTATGATTTATACCTCAATAAAACCATTAAAATCACAATTCATTTCTCATTGTATCACTTTCAGATTTTTCCCAAAAACCAACTTTCGGGTCTACTTTTCTTAATCATTCAGACAATGAAAATGAAGTAATTTGATAGTAATCTCTTCTAGAGAATTGTTCTCCCATCTCTTAAGTTTCTACTGACACCAAAATCATTCTCTTAATTCTTTTCCTCTAACTATCATTTAAACAATCTTTCTCATCTCAGATCATCATCTTACAACTATTATTTAACTTTAAATTCCTTTTTTGATCATCTTTGAAAACATTCTAAACTCACATATACAGTGAATACACAACCATAAACAGAGCATTTATTCGTTCTTCTCTCTGAATTTTTCTATACTTAATCATACATGTTCCCTACGATCTTTCAACTTATAAATCATTTCTACACTATCTTAAGACATCTAAATCATCAATTATTTGAAAATCACACATCAAAAATTTTCATATCATATACCCTCAGTGTTCATGAAAACGCCCGTTTTTTTTCATGATCATGCAATGACAAATAAATCACCATTTTGATTTCATAAACCAATAACTCTAAAGAGTATAAACAATACTTACTTGATATTTCTCCAAAATTTGCAAAAGCTCAAAGAACCCTAAACTTCATGCAACTCACGTAATACCACTTTAGGGGTCAACAAGCTTCGGTATTTCTTAATGTAAAGAGACGGAGACCGAAGTTGGGAGTAGAAGTGAACAGATAAAAACAAGGTTTAACTTAGGGGGGGTTTTGATGAAAAACTCTATGTTACAGAAAGAAACAACTTTGGAGAAGAAAACTACGAGAGAGAGATGAAGACATGAGCAGTGACTTATCCTTCACGGTTAAGGAAATTTAACTTAAAACTTGGACACTTGTCCACTTCTAGAGACATTAGCTAATTTCACTAAACTAACTAGTTCCCCAACTCTCATCTTTTCATTTCAATTACCACCACAATTTTCCAATATCATTTGTTTTCTTATTTCTATTTTCCATTTACCGATTCACTCGCCAAGCGGCATATTTCCTAATCTAATAATATTCATCATTTTTGGAATTTATTCCTAAAAATTATCCAAAAGTCTAATTTAACAAATACACTCTTCATATTAATTTTCAATAGAACAATCTCACAATTCTCAATAATATCTCCTCACAATTTAATTATACCCGGAATTATCAATGAATGCATGTATAATTATTTTCATGTGCAAAAATACAATTTTCATGTGTATGTGTATATAATATGATGCATGAATATGAAATGCATTTCTAATCTCTTAGTAATCTCTCTCATATTTACTATTTTAGCTTGAATGTGAGTAATGGGATGTTACAATTCTCTCATCCTTAAAAGAAAATTCGTCCTCAAAATTCTTATCTGATTGACTAGGAAGGCAGGGATATTTTTTCCTCAAAGACTCTCCTGTTCCTGCGCTGACAATACAACTATGTTAGATCATATCAATATTTCTTAACATACTCACATATCACACATTACGAGTCCGAAACATCTTTGTTAGTCATACAAATTCATATGTTAATGGTCCTATGCTCTTAATATCTTCATGTGGACCAATACAATTTGAGCTTAGTTTATCCTTTTTCCTTATTTGAGCACACCTTACCAAGGTGGTACTCTTAGAAACAATTCATCTTTCCTTTAATAATTCCTATCTCTTTAATGTTAATACACTCCACTCTTATGTCTATTTCACTATATTCCATAGCCTCAATATTGACCCATCAAATTCATTCATCTTTCATAAGCCACTTAATTTCTATTACAGATTCATTTCATACACTAATAGAATCTTGAATTTGTTCTGGCCTGAAACCATTTTTAGGCCCTCTTAATTTCAATGTAAGGGCAAACGTCTCTTTTTGTCATATAACGTCTCATACAGTATTCTAATGATAGCTCTATGGTAATGATCGTTATGCCTGTAGTCGATTAAAACTATACATTGATCTGATGTTACTATAAACTCCAAACATATCTCCAACAGTTAGGAATGTTGATAATTCAAACATTCAATCACTTGTTTCTACATCCTTAACACTAAATACTATTTTGGCGTATTCCTATTAGCATGTATAGCTTAGGTCACCATTTATACTTTATCCAAAAATCTCTTTTCTTAATCATCTTTATCGAGTACACTTACCTCTTATTTCAATTCCAAAGTAACATTTTTCCTAATCAAGCTCAAAAAATTCAAATTCATTTTCAATTCCTCTAGAAGATTCACAATCCTGAATCCTCAGTTTTTGGGCTTTGTTAATTCTTTCATGTGAAACTGATCTTAAATTCAATAGCTAGGAATACTTCATTTTGCCCAATATGCTCTTTATTTCACTAGATTTGGTGATTCCAATATTTGAATTCATGCTTCACTGCTATTGGGATTTCTTCTTGATGAATCAAATACAATATTAGCTTTACAGAAAAATATTCATTTGTACAATCATAATCTATAAGTAACTCTATTCATTGTCTTGGTTTTATATTCAATCTTTTCTTACTCAATAATTACTCCAACTTAAATAATTTGTACATTTTTGAAATGTCTCTATACATCTATTGTAACATCCCACCTCCGATGGGAAGGGTAGAATAGTAATTTAGAAAGGGCTAAGAGTGTTTAGTATTGTTTTGAAATATTTATGCATATTCTTACATGTGAATAGTGCAATTTGCACAGGAAAATGACTGTACATGCATTCATGACATTTCTCGGTATATGTGCCTAAATGTGATTTTTGTGGAAAAGTATGATTTTGTGCTTGAAACTTTATTTGGAATGGACTGTTGTGTATTTTATGTTTTTGGGGAATTTTTGGAATTTTCTGGAAATTTTCGAGGAAAATTTCCGAACTGAAAAAATCGCCAAGTGGCGGACTGAATTGGTTTCCGGTACCGAAAATTTTTGCCCAATGACACTGGAATATTGGGTAAATGATGTTGGGACTGTAATTGGGACCATTGGTATTGGATGATCTAGAAATTTCATCTGTTAAGGTTCCTTTTATTTTATTTCAAATTTATTAAATGGACTTTAGTCTTTTCCCTCTCATTACATGCCAAGTGGCATGATGACTCACCTTAAACACATTTAATGCTTGTAGTTACTCATTTATTGCTTGGTTTCATACTCATTTACGACATTCATCTTCTTCATTTCTTTTTTTCATTTGCTCTCTCCATCTTCGACAATCTCTTCTCCAAAGCAAGTTGAATCTTGTCCACTTTTAGCTATATAAACATCTTGCTATCTTCTTTTATTTGTTTAACGCAACCTAACCTACTCCACTTTATTTAGTGATGATCGTGTGTGTGGAGTGTTAGGGTTTCATGGTGATGTGAAAACATTGAAGATAAATCAAGTAAGTAACCTTTTCTTTTTCATGGCTTTAATGAATGGAGCATAATTGATGACCTTTAAGAGCTAGATGTTGAGGATGGGTATATGCTTAAAACATGGATACGAAATGGGTATGGATTTATCTCTTGCTTGTGTTTTGATGGGACAATCGATTAGGGAAGGATATAATGAGAATTGATTGTGTGAGTGCTGCCATTTTTGTGACTATGTATGGAAGTGAAAGTTTGGATGAAATTATGAGTGATTTAGGGACTAATTGGGATGCTTATTAGTGTAGAATTGGAATTGGAATGATAGAATTTGGCTTAGGTATAAAATCTGAAAAATGTGACTTGTACATGTTCCAATGTTTTGATCATAACTCTTTGTGTGGTTGAGCAAATGAGGTGAGGCTTGTCCTGAAATAAAATTGAGACATTTGGCTACATTTTATGTGAAGAAAATTCTGCCAAATTGTGGCTTGAAGGGGTTTAAATTTGGTCTTAAAAATGAGTGATATGTGCTGTATGAACAGTAATCCGAGCTTGATGACCTGAACCTTTGATGAATTTTTCTAGGTTGATTTGGATTGAATTTGCTAATTTGGTCTTCATGAAACTTGAAGAGGTTCCTGTTATCTTTCCATTGCCACTAAGTATGCAATTTTTTGATATTTAGGTTGAGAGTTATGACCTGTTGACTTTTGTATGTTAATGTGCTTGGTGCTGGAAATTGTTCTAAGTATAGGTTTTATGGTGAGTGTACATTGAAGCTAAATTCTGGACTGTTGTGAGTTTAATTAGCTCAAGTGGTCTTATGGAAAGTTGTAGGGGACTGAATTAGCTTTAAAATGAGGTATAGTATGCTAAATTTGGATGTAAGAGTTGTGAGTTATGAAATTTCAAAGATTGGATCTGATTTAGGCAATGTGAGTAGTTAACAATCTATAACAGGGCAGTCACATTCAAGAGGGAATTTGATCTGGTTAGAAATGGAATTTGGTTCCATGTTGTTTATGAACATTTAAGTATGTTGTTTGATCTTTCTTTTGACATAAATTTTGGAATTTTTGGAAAAAGGGATAGGAAGATATGAGTTTTTGAAGTATGTGGTACTGGTCTGGAAAACTGTTATTGAACAGAAACTTTGGTTTCATTTTTGACATCTTTAGAAGTGGAATTAGTTTTTGTGTCCTTCATGAAACTTGTAGAGCTCTCTTTGCTCTATAAAATAGATACCAAGTTTGTCTAATTTGGAGTTTGGAGTAAGGAGTTATGACCTAGGCAAGTTGGGATGTCGGAAAGGAAAGAATCCAGTCAGGCACTGTAGTCGACCTAGTCGACTACAATTATGTCCTAGTCGACTAGGACATGTATTTCTTTTTCTTCTGAATTGACCTCCCTCCACTCTTTTGCTTATAACTTGTCCGTCCGACCTCCGATTGACTTGATTCTCGAGGAGTCGGAGTCATAAGGCAATTATTTACCTCTCCATGTGGATTTGTGGAAATTTGAGATTTAATTGCAATTGATGAATTGAATCAAAGGGAGAGGATTGATTAAAAGACTATGATTTGGTTAGTTCTCCGCATATACTTAATTGTTTTGGAAATTTCCGGACCTATAGAGATCCGAATTGAGTGATTTTAGTGTCTATGGGTTCCTAAGACATAGGGGCACATTTTGGTGATGTGAATTATGGAATATTACCGGGATTGTCATGAACACACATGATACATATTTTGTTTCAGTCATGTGCATTATTTAAAACTTATACTTGTACAACTTGTGACGTAAGTGTGTCTTGCATAAATGAGTTGTGCAGGCTAAATGTCCGCACGTACGGCGTTTCCAGAATTTGGAATCCGGTGCTAATTTGGAACGTACTGTGAGTAACCTAGATGCTTCTCTCAATTACTATATGTTTACTGTGGTGAATAATGGCGGGTGATTGTGATTGTGTTTTGATTATGGGTTTCGGACAGAAGGTCCGACGTATTGGGAAGCGATGACATAGAAGTGTTATCTGTCTATGACATATGAGTTGAATCTGTGAACTACTTGCTTCTGAATGTGTGATTATGATATTATAGAGTGTAAACTGGATGAATTATGTGTATATATGTGATTGTCGAATGTGTACATGGACATGCATACGTGCATAATAATGTGATTAATTTCATTCATGCATGGCATAAGTGTATAAAATATAAGGGCTGTTGTGACTAGAGTCGCCACCGATCAGAGCTTTAAGCTCAACGAGTGAAAAAGAGCCTCGAGCTCGAAGGGAAGTAGTGCATACCCAGAGGGCTCTCCTACCCCTAAGATGCGTTTAACGCTTAATGAGCCCTATATGGGACAGTTCAGGCACTCGGTCACAACAACGTAACAATTGGGAAAGTGAGTCTCATGAGCATCGCATATGCATAATATGAATAAGTGAGTGTGTTGAACGTGAAATCATATGAATGATTCAGTGTACTGAATGTGACTTATGTGGTACTTTTGAATGTACTATTGTGTAATAATCTGTGACATTGCTCGAGTACGATCATGTAGTACTTTTGAATATGAAACTGTGGAATACTTGTAATATACGTGATTGTTGCATGGATTGAGTGGACCATCGATGATGGTTCCTCACTGAGTTCGCAAAACTCACCCAAAATTTGCAATTATTTTTCAGGCTTTGAAGAGTACCCCGTTAGACAAACGGGAGTATGCCTGCTGCATGCAAGTCAGGGATAGAGGTCGGGATCAGTCCACGTCTGCATTAGCGCCATCCTATTTTTATACAATTATGTATTCCGTAATTTCTGGAAAACTAATGTTTTGTAGTTATAATGGACCCCAAATGGGCTATTGAAATTCTACCGATTGTAATGTGTTTACTGAATTGTTTATGCATAAAACTAGACCCAATTTGACTATGATTTGTGTACATTACATGGTCATTCTAAATACTGTTGAGTGTATTGTTATGATAAAGCAGGCCCAAATTGTCCACTGATTTCAGCATAAGGTGTGTTTGTGTGTTCAAAAAAAAAATTTATACTGAGGTTTTGACTGAGTAATGTAGCATGCTACCCTCGCGGGGCATGGACTCGGATATCACCATCGATGTCGAGTTCGGGTCACGCGGGAGTGGGGTGTTACATAGTATGTAGTCCTTAATGTTGCATTTAATATATTGACAGGCATCAATTAAGGTAGGTGTTATCCCTTCACAAATATACATTTATGAAACAAACAATGATCACAGTTTAGGGTCCTAATTTGTTTTAAGTATGGGAAGGAGAAAGCATAATTGTTTTAAAAGGCTATGAATTATTGGTGGCTTTATTTTGATTATACTCTACTTATAAATCATAGATGATGGACCATTTGTGATTACACATGATGTTTAATAAGGTGTTGCGTTGGTTTTTACTTGCCCTTGCCAATTACAAAAGTCCATATGCTTTTGTGTGTAGCATATTTAGTAGATAACCTATCTGGCAAACTTCATTCATTTAAATGGTCTATATCAAATTTCCTCTCAATATTGCTTGACTTTCCACTGAAAGATGGACAATTATGTTTCATAACAACATTTAGGATTTCATTCTATTTCATCTCTGCTTATTCCAAATGTTTCACTTTGCTTTTTTAGTCATCATCAATCATATGCTATGCTTGATGATGACTTTAGATGACCATGATTTGTATCTTCATTATGATTTATATAACATGATTTTCTAATGTCCAATGCTCATCTTTTCCCTGGCAAGCTAATGTTTTTTCATTCTTCTTTGTTCTCCATCCTTTTCATAGTATGGAGCCTATTTCTAGTTAGTTTTATGTCCTTTGTAAGAAACTCCATAATGTATGGCCAGCATGCTACTACTAAGTGTAGCGTTTAACTAAACTACGGTTTAGTTAAAGTTCTACTAAATGTAATGAACTTCCAAGAAAAGCGATCCATTTATTGAATTAAATTAAAATGCTTAGAAATCAATTTTTATTAAAGAAAATGATAGTTATAAATTTTCTTGAAATATTTCATGTTAGCTTATAGATGTAAAAAAATGTTATGAACAAGTTTTTATGTTACTGATATATATTGATTATGCAAGTATAGACATTGGATATATAAATTTTGGTTTATTTTTCTCGAAACAATTGGTTCATTTTATTGATTATTTATACTAGTTTGTATATATGTAACTGCTCATATAAATGCTTATAAAAGTTAGTATGTATACAATGTTCATTAAAGTGTATGTATATATAAAAATATCTATAAATAATTTATATGATTATTAAATTTAATATGTATATATGTTAAATATTTATTAAAGTGTATGTATAAATGTAAATGTTCATGAATAAATTATATGCTCAAATATGTTAATTGTATAAGATGGATGAATATATTCCTTTAGTGGAGAGTTTTAATCCGATACCAGACCAATGAAGAGTTCCAATTTGGTACCAAGTGAAGAAATGATTCAGGTTGAAGGAACAGGTTTATTGAGAAGTAATATTTGAAACCACTTCAACAAGACTAGATCAAGGGATGGAGTTGAAAAGGTCGAATGTAAGTGTTATCACAAAATATTGGCTAGGGGTTCTAAAGATATAATCTCTCATCTAAAAAGATATATGGAGTTGTATAACAAAAAGAAGATAGTATCGAGAGGTCAAATATTTTTGGCTCCTTATCTAATGAGAGGGAATAATGAATGACTTCTACAAGTTATAACAGTAACAAATCAAAGTTTTTGGTAGTAAAGATGATCATTGGTGATAAACAATAACTCTCTATTATCGATAGCATAAATTTTAGGATGTTACTTACCTTATTCTGACTAACCTTCAAGACATCAGCTCAGAATATCATGAAGAGTGACATTTTCAAGATTTTCATCTATTAAAAAATAAATATTAAAGATGTTGTCAAGTATTCACAGACAGATAGCCATCACATTAGATTTGTGGATGACTAGTAACCAAAAGAAAGTTTATATGGCAGTAATGACACGCTATATTGACAACAACTAGACTTTATACAATCAATTACTGAAGTAAATTATATTCTTTAATATTATTATAATTTATTTATGATTATTTTATAATTGATATTTGTTTATATTTTTAAATGATAGGTTTATTTATATGTTTGCATTGTATGCAAGTGAAAGGTTGATAATTATACTGATAGATTGTTTAATAGATTAGAACATCGACATCAAGCTCTCAATCATAAATCTTGATAAATGTTGCACAAATAATGTGATGATAGAAAAATTAAAAAAAAAACAAATTGTAGGTGAGGAGATTGTGATTGATAAATTTGATTATAAAGAACAAATTGGAGATGGTAAAGAAAGTGGCAGAGTCAATTCGAAATTATGTAATTTATTGGAGTGCAACACCTAAAAGAGTGAAAAAAATTAAAGAAACCACATAATAACTATGCATTCTATACATGATGAAGTTGATTTTGGATTGTCTTACCAAATGGAATTTAACATTTAAGATGCTAAAGTTAGTAACTAAGTATGTTGAAGTGTCCAGCAGGTTAAGACAAGAAATTCCCATTATACTTATCTATTGATAGAAGTGGTAAAAGATAGCTAAAGCACTTTATGTGAAGTTAAAGATATTTTATAATATTATTTAGTTGTTATTAAGAATAAAACATTCAAATTCACACATCTTTTTAGCAATATGTGTGAGATCAAGCAATATATGTGAGCTTCATCTCGTTGGATATTTAATTCCAATAAGGTGATCTCAGTCATAACAAAGCAGATGATTAAAAAATTTAATTCTTATTGGTATGATCGGATAAACTATGGCAGTCATTTCTTTGTTGGATTTGAGATATAAGATGGAGGGGTTGTATTTTTATTATCAAAAGTTGTAAGGAGATTAGGTTCAAGAACATGTTGGTATCATTAAAAATTTTTACTTTGGATTTATTTAATGATTATCAATTAATATTGAACAAAGATGAAGATCATAATAGTTTAGTATTAGCTTCAATTGTTGTTTATATAACTGGTATGAGTCCCCCAGCTCATCCCTTACCAATCCTAATCACATGAATAAGTTTATTGGAATTTTATGTGTCATATTTGAAGTTATGATTACATTTCAACTATTACTATTATGATATAATAATATGCTTGATTATCATAATTATTTCCTTAATACTATATATGTGTGTGTGTGTGTGTGTTCATATAGTTCTTGGTTTATTTATTTATTTGTACGTGCAATTGCTTTTTTATGGTTCCATTTTAATCTTGGTTTTCCCTCAACTTCAATAACTTAATTGTATATATGACTTTTTATCTAAAGGCATATGAAGGTTATCAAGACAAAAAGCACTATGTACATTCTTTTCTTTCTTTTGTCTACCAATTTTCTTAATGCTATGACATGGATTATTTGTGCCTTGATTGAATTCAACATCTTTATTTCGGAAATCCAATCTTTTTGCAATATTTCTTCACTATAATACATATACTTAATATTTTAGTCATGGGTAATCAATTCTTCATTTACTTAAGACTAAAAAAAGTTCACAAATAAAATGATAACTCTTATGTTGCTTTATTACTTTATAGATTAGAAATGGTTTGTGGTTGGTACAACACAATTCATTTTGTACATGTGTGATACTAGAATTCCCACCCTAAAGATCATGAAGCTAAGAAGCCATTGAAGTTGCAACTCTCAATAGACAACAAAGCCAAAAATATACCTTATGTCAGTTTATACCCTTGTAGTTAATTAGTTTATTGTAATTTTATGTATGACATTATTTGTTTAATTAGTAAAAATGTTCTTTATCTTAATGTATTCTGTTAATTATATTTAATGTTTTAATATTAAAAGTAAAACTCTTTGAATAATTAATATGTAATTAAAATTATGATGAAATCATAACTATGAGATTCAAGTTGCATTTATATATTGTCCCTAAATTATTCCTAGTTGTAGATTCATCAAGACAGGATATTGATGAAATAGTAAAACCAGCACATCTTATTGTTTCTTTCTTATGAGGAAAATAATTGATTTTATAAATTAAAGTATGTATATACTTAAACCAATGTGTGGTGCTTATTAGACAATATGTTCACTGAATTAATCTAATTATAAGAATCTCAAATGGAATATTACATATGTGTTTGTCGATTTTTTTATTATGATAGTTGTATGATTGATTATTAGAACCGAAATATCTTATGTGATAATTACTATGTTTGATATTATTTATAACATATTCGATTTAATGTAGTTCAGTTGATGATACTTAGGTGTAATGTGACCTATATAAAGATTATTGAGTAAGTTAATAAAGGATTTGTCACTTTAAAGTAATTAGAGAGAATGTTTTGTTATTCTTGATTAGTAGTCATTTAAGAAATCTGTTGCTAGAGTGAATTGAGATTAAAAAAGATGTTCTTAAATATTAATTATTAATTAGTAAAAGTAATATTATTATATTTAAAAGAATAGATAGTGTATTTATACTTTGTATCCAATTGCATGCAACTAAAAAGACAAAAACTTTGTGTCCAATTACATGTAACTCAAAAGATGAAAACTTCGTTTAAAGTTGTGGGCTGAAATGTATGAGTATTATGGTGATTCGAGTAAAGTTTTACAATTCTAGTACGTGCATGAGTGAGATACGTACGCTAGGTCATGCATCAAATCAAATTCATAGGCAAGTAGATTTTGCTGCTACTTTGCAATCGCAGACTCTCCTCATATGAAGAGAGTCGATGCATATGCTATGTTTGTAACAACCCACAGGTCCATATAATTAATATAATTCTTTTATAAAACACGGATTGACCAATGAATTCAAATCAACCTATTCTAGTATACAACTTGTTGCCTAACGCATGTTTATTTGATTCCATATAAAAAGACAAAAGTAAAGCAAACCATTATTTAATTATATATGTATTGATCATATTAACCAAAGTCTAAGATTCAAGTTCCTTAATAAGATTGGGAATAAACAAGTGATCAATCTGACCTGTGCCAATTTTGTTTTTACAGACTCTTTATATAGGATTGTTTAGGTTGTGGATAATCAAACTCTGGACCTTCCAGGTTATGCAACATCTCAGTTGCTCAGTCCATTATGTCAAACTTAGTAGGTTTTGGTGTCTAACATGCCTAATATGACAAATAATGGTTGGCCAAATACCTTCAATCTCTTGCCTATAAATAGGTAGAAGACAAACAAAGAGAGTGCATCCCATTAGCAGAGAAGAGTGATGTGAGGTGAGAGAGAAAAGAAAGAGAAAGAGAGACAAAAATATTATGTTTATTTTTATGTGTCTAGTTTTTCTTTGTAATTCTCTATTTTTCATTAATAAAATTCTTCTATCCTTGCTCGTAGTTTTACCTTAATTTAGGAGCCTTTTACGTAAAACCTATATGTTTATTACTATTCATTCAGTACTATTTAGTTGTGAACCTGCTTTAATCTAGTCGATTTTTACAACAAGTAGTATCAGAGCTAGTTGAGAAAATTACGACAAATTTTTTTGCATAATTCGTTCAGACTTTGGGTGAGCACAATGAAAGTTGGTGAACAGTAACCACAAAAGGTGACAACTGTTCATGTATTTATTTTTGCATTAAACTGTGTAGTTACTGTAATTCAAGTATAAAGTACTATTCATATATACGATTATTCATACATACGGTGTTGGGCCCCGTCTCCGAAGCACACAAGCATAGAAGACCCAAAACCGACAACATTACTGGCCACAATTTGGGAAACTTCAAATAGAAAAACTCGGATCAGCCTCTAAAGAAAATTGTTCCCTCTAATCTAACGATTCCAACGCCATTAAAAACGCTCAATTTGGATTAGAAATAAAGAAGTTGTGGACAAAAATACTGTTTTAAAGAAAAACAGCCAAGACTGAACACTTTACCGACTTCATGTTAGAAATTTATAGTCTAGGAGGCTAAATTGCCAATTGACTCCTTCATATAACTTGTAGATTTACGTCTCTAGTTTAATTTAAAACAAGAATCGCCTCGATCGGAGCTCATAGCTCAAGATATCTTAAAATTACTAAAGCATATTCAAACTTTATCGACCGACCATCACACTTTGTTTCAAACCACCTTTTTTAATTTAAAAGCAATACTGATCAATCAAGTGTGGAAAAGTATAAAAATGTCTTAGAAATCTAGCACTTCAAAAATGAGGTCGATCGGAGGTCTATGTAAAAAGTTATGGCCAAAAGAAGGAAGAGGGTCGGTCGACCAAGAACCGACCCCAAAACGCGTTCGCCCAAGCCCGCCCGAAGGGCGAGCTATCTGAGTGCCTGGGCGCTTGCAGGCGCTCCCAGGCAGAGCGCCTGGGCGCTCGCATGTGAGAGCTCCTGGGCGCTCGGGTGCTCGGGCTCGCGCGCCCGCGTGGGCGAGGGGCCGAGCAACCTGCCCAGTGATCCGACCCTCCAGACTTCTAACTCTCATATCTTTTGACTCCGAGGTCCAAATCAGACAAGATTTATTTCGTTGGAAAGATAAAAGACAAATCTAAAATTTTCAAGAAGGACTAAAAGGCAAGCTCAGACACTAAAGAAATCAAAAATTTACTCTAAGACCGATCGACTAGCTTCTCAAAAACAGTACCAAAACTTGCAAACACCATAACTTTTGACCCAGAACTCCAAATTTAACAAACTTGGTGTCTATAGAATGGTAAAAGAACGCTCTACAACTTCCATGAAGATCATAAGAACAATTTCTAACCCTATCAAGGTCAAAAATGGCTTCAAAGTTTATGTATGTGATCTGCCATTTAGACAGCACCTGCACTCAACTCTAGCAACTCATAAACTATAGTAAATCTCCAGCGAGCTCTCCCAAAACAAAATCCCAATAGCAACTCAACAATTAAAAAGACTCATACACATACCTTTTCAAGATCATACACAGATCGCAATTCAACACAAACACATGAAGAGAGTACTAGAGCTCTCATTCTCTTTTCCAATCATAACAAAAGTTCATACACAGCTTTAGTTACATATCGGCATATCCATCAAAATCAAGTACAAGATACAAAATATATGGGATGCTCAATGCTTGATATGCTTATAAAGCTATTCCAAAAGCTAGTTACTAACTTAATACAAAAGTGTCTAAAATCT
>JAOSBK010000008.1:29152280-29166418 GCA_027568895.1 Erythroxylum shatona | reverse complement strand
CCACCAAAAACACCCTAGCAAATCATGAATCTATCCACTTTCATTAGTCCCTACTTTACTCTTGTCTATCATTTCTTAGTTAAAAAACTTTCATTCATGAGCTCTCAACTGGTGAATAATCACCCAAATTTCTCATTCAATAGTTCTGATCTTTTACAAAAAATTCGGGGTCCAACAATCCTAAATTCATTGCTTGAACTCACTACAAATCTTCTGAAACCAATGTGATCAACCATAGACAAAGGATACTCATGCATTACAATCGTATTAACTAATTCTCTTCTTGAGAACTCCTGGCTAAATTTATAGGTTTGCAATGTTTTTTTCTTATTAGACTTAGTCCCACTCCCAATTAATAATGTTTTCTGACTCCAACAAATCTTAAATCTTTCTTTGGACAATACTTGATCAAATGCTTACGTAGATGTGAAGTTTCGTTCGTACCTTTAGTAGAAAACTTCCCTTTGCAATGCTTACACTCAGCCTTATCAACACCTTTCACAGTCACCAAAGTAAACTCTAGCCACACAAAAGAAGTACGCTTCTTGCTTTTAGTTGCACCATGATCACCAAAGTCCATAGCTGCAAGCTCCTCTTCTTCATGAGGTGGACTAGAGAAATTCATTGTTGTATGATTCTCAACTCCTTTGTTAATGATCTGTTCCATCGGTTCCACACTTTCACTCATGGAATTAGCTATATTTTTGATAAGCAACTCACTCTGACAGTGACAAATGACATACAAGCTCTTTAAACAAATGTGATATGACGACCTTTGGTCTAGTGGTGCGTCTCTGTCGTTTTGAATAACAAATGCATGAGCATCTCTCATATGAGTATCGTTTTAATGGTTGATGACGTTGGTGGTTGATGACGTTGAAATAATAAATGGTCTTTAATTTACCATGCTCTTTGATGGTAAATGATGTTGAAGGCTTGAAGCAATTCAATATTCACTCTTTGATATTTAAGTGACGTTGAGATGGGTGGCTAGGTGCTTTGTGAAGAGTGAAGACGTGCAACAAAATTAAAAGCATGCTGCACGTGGAACATTCTTCACAGTGTGAGTGTCTTTTCAAAAGGCTTTATGGGCTCAACAAATACATTCATGTTTTACCAATTAATACATTCATGTTTTGCAGGCTCATAAATTATATAAGAGTAAAGTGAGATATTAAATTACGAACCGAAAAAAATGAATTAATAAAAATGGATCAGGTATGGGTATCCATCAGTTCGGGTTATTACTAGACCCATATCCAAATCCATATCTACATCTATTTTTCAACATCCATTTAAAATATATTTTTTAGCCTCTATATCCATTTTTTTAGGGTTGGGTAGTATAGATATTAATCGGGTTGAAAACCCACTGCCATCCCTAATTACAAGGTACTCACCTCAAGTATTATTAAAACATCGTAATTGGAGAGAGAGAGAGAGACGGAGACCATAGGGCTTTTCTAAAACCTCTCCGTGTGTGCTTAAACAACTTCCTTAGGCACCTATAGCTTGTTGGTCATAAATGTTTCCCGAGTCTTGTAATACTAATGTAATAAACAACAACATGCCCTATTTTCTGACATGTAACTTCGATGGCATTTTTAATTTATTCCAGTTCTTTTGACTACTTTTTCCAACTTCTTGATTTATTATTTTTTGTAATATGTAAATGAGTCTAAGTCATTATAATGTATGTAATAGATTCAACTATAGTAATATACACATTTCATTTTCCAAAAAAAATGTAATGGACATTCTCACGGCCTTCTCACAGGTGCAACTTAATCTAACAAAGCTGAGAACAAACAAAGAGGATGAAGAGGGTGATGAGGATTGTCAGAGCAAAAAGAGAAGAACAAATGAAGAAGGAGCTCTAGGTTATGAATCAAATTATGAATTAGGAAAGATTGCAGATTTGGGTTGAAAATGTTTTAACGCAAGTAACAATATTAAACATCGTTTAGTAACAATGGTAAAGCTATTGTTGATAAAAGGGAGTAAAGAGAGAATCCAGATAAATGTGAGTAAAGTTTTAACTTCATTAATAAACCTATTCTTTTCTTTTCAAATCTTTTTTTAGGACAATTCCCTTCTACTTTAAGAAAACTTTCTTTAATAAAATAGAAAACCTCATATAAATTACCCACTATCAGAAAAAACACTAAGATTAATGATACTCAACTACCCTTCATATAGTATAAATCACATATCTAGATCACGTACAAGGATATTTTCTCTTTAATTTCTACCATAGATCTTAACTTAAAGAATTCATTCAAGGTTTTAGACTAAACCACTATCGCCTAAAATCTACTTCTGTAGAATAGTACATAACTTTGGAGTTTCTCTCTAAACTAATCTCTTTATAGCTGGATTAAGGTTCACTTGGTGCTAATATTACATGGAAGAAAAGGGATTCTGACATCTGCTCGAATCTCTCTATTAGACATGGCATATACATCTTACTATAATGTCTTGATCGACACCCTTATGACCACTCTCAACAATGAAAGTATCGTAATGATTATTGCTCTAGACTTCAATATCAAACTTGATGATCTGATTCTACCTATAAGACTAAAAGTTCAAATTCAAAATTTTGGAACTGAGTAAAATTCTATTGTTACCATGTTTACAATCCATTACAGATTATAAAACTATATTCTAGATCTAAACTTCCCATACCCTTCACGAGATTCCCTTTATATGGTAGTTGACAGGTCTCAGAATATGATCACAATCGTACAAATTCCACAATAGTTGTCACCACAACAATTGGTCGAATTAATGCCTATGAAGTAAATAACAAACTACGAGAAGGAATTCAATGCTCCTCATTGATGCTCTATTCATATTACGACTCCTCTAATCTTGAGAAGTTTAAAAGATGGTACAATAAAATCTATTTTTAGAGAGCTTGGAGAAGAGAACCCAGAACCACTCAAAGCTTCTTCGGGGACATCATTAATGATTACTTCAACATTTTCTCATGAAGAAGGCACCAGTTATCCTCTAATCCACGTTGCCTACCCCTATGGATATGAGATGTATGTTAGTCGTGTCAATGGACATTTCATCTAGGATGTTGATGCATCTATGTGCGACTTAAAATGTGAATGTTGGATGAATGACTAATCTCACTGTGAAGATGAAGATTATGTCCCACAATGGAAAAAAGACCCAACAAAAAGTCCAAGGAAAGATCTAAGTGTCAACCTTAAAAGATTTAACCCAAAATGATGAAGATCATACTAACTCAAGACCTTGGATTAATCTTAAGAAACCTAAACTTAGACCAAAAAATCTCTGTGAACTACTAAAAGTAGTTGGAAAGGAACATTGGATATAACCAAAATGCTCTACACTAATGATTTATTCAATCCCTAAAGAGATGCCGTAACCATTACCTTATATGATGATGAGATCATATGAGGAAGATTTTTAGCCTTTGGAAGCTCAGACCAATAAGATAATTGGGGCATCTGTGAAACCTTACTCACAATCAATAATTATCAATCCATAAATAAATCATGCACCTATTTCTCTGGTAGAAGAAGTGCTCAATTGGAAAACACAAAATGTTGTAGCATAAAACAATGTCAACCAAATTGATTCAAAGTTTGATGTTTTATCCTAAAAGACAAAAGTATTAATTCAAAGGTTGATGTTGTAACTCTCTAAATACAGGAATTACATCAATGACTACTCAATTAAGCTACATAACTTGATTCTAAATTGAGAAGATATATTGACCAACATTATTATGGACCAAACTTTTCTAGGAAGGAAAGAGAATTACAAAAAAAATTCAAGAATAATTTAAAAGAATTGAGTCAAACATGGCTAAAGAGCAATTTAGAGCTATATATGAACCATATCCCTTGACATTTCCATATTACAACCTACTTTTAACACTCCATCATATTTTGAAGCTATTAACCATATAAAAGTTTTCAAAATGTCTTATTTATTATTCAAACAACCTCTTCAAAATGATCAAGACCTTCCAAGCCTAGCCTGACTATAAAAGACATTATGCCAACTTCATTTGCTTTTAAAACTTTACAAATTAGAACATTATGAACTTATCCACCTACGGGAAAACCTTCCCTTATTATGGAAACAAAAAAGGAACCCATAACCATCCAAAAATTCTTAATAACCCTTCAATCGATTCCAAATAGCTCTGAAAGCCATAATGAAAGCCAAGATTCTTATTCTTTTATAAAAAGCTCTAAACAGCTTATAGATCTCACTTAGATTTCCAAACAATGATGGTTGTTTCACACTCTTCTCAACCATATATAGAAGTTTAACCAGAGGTTAAAGATGCTAAGTGAATGACTGAACCAGAAGACCACAAGCAACTCTTACCTATAAACTTACGTTAAGACCATGGTTCATTTTTTATGATGTCCCACTAATAAAATTGAGAGATCAACTATATGAATTCAGTTTCTAGATAGAACTTCAAATGACAATACCAAACATTTCTCTTAAAAAGATCTTGATATAATTTATCTTTAGAATGATAGGAACCTTAAGAGAATGATTCTAAAGCCTTCGTGAATACAGACGCATACAAGTTATATAACTGTCAAAAGCCAATTCCTTGTTAATGTTCACAAATAATTCGATGGAATTTTCTATCTCATTGACCAACAAAGCAGATACATGTAACTTAAACTGAAGAGCTACTTTATGAACAAGTATGATTTACAAAAAGAAATTCAATGAATCTCTAAAAACTACTACATGCTCAATGACTTTAATGATGTTAATCTTCGGTACACATTCATTGCCTCCCTTCTTGATGAGTTACAACTACAATACAAATACCAACTATCTTTGGTAACACTGGACAAATTGTGTAAACAACAAAAGTTTTTCAAATCCATGCTAAAAGATGGACCTCAACTCAAATAAGCTTGAAAAGGCCTTATTTAAAGTTCAAATGCAAAGATAGTGAGAAATGTAAATGTAACATAAAGAAGGAGAAATACTTTCAAAGAAATTCATTTCGAGTTCATTCACATCCTTTCAATAAAGAGGAAAAATGGGGTAAGATTTTTCAAACAACATACTTTTGAAACTAGAAAGTCATATATATGTTTCTTTTATGGACAACCAAGTCATTATACAAAAAGGTGAACTAAAAAGACAAAAAAAAAAGAAATTAAAATCCTATAGTCCATTCAAGTTATGATGCCCATAAGAGATGATGAGGACACCGAGTCTCTTTTTAAGGAATGGTCCAATGAAGATGAAGAGACATTGTTTGCACTACCTGTTTATGAATATACTGATGATGAAGTGTCTTCTTTTGATGAAGAAGATGACAAACCAATGTATATGATGAAGCAGTCTTGTTTGAAACTAGAACTAAGGAAGCTAGTAGTAACACGATCATTTATCAAACTCCAGTTACTTCTAGAGAAGTATCACAGACTAATCCTAGGTATTAGTTATATAGATATAGGCTATTGCAGGAGTGTTATAAAACCACATATTGTTCATACAAAAGAATAGGAATGTTATGAGGAATACTTTATTATGGATGATGGCAAATCTTTTCAGATAGACCTTATCACGAAGAGAAGAATTGTTATAAAGTTCTTCAAAAGTTATATAGTTTGGAAAAAGTATTAGGAAGAAATCTTTCTAATCCATACATACTTGTTGGGATGGATGCTTATTACCAAACATAGAAGTTATAAATCTTGCTAAATGGAATTCATTATAGACAAGATTTTTGTGTGTACAATGAAGATCGCAACATCTCTGAGCTATAACATGTTCCTACTAGATATGAAGATAAAAAGGATCAACTCTTACAATACTCAAAAAGTTATGATCAATTTGATCATGCACATCCATTATAGCAAAATTTAGAATTTTATGTTCAATTGCCATTAAAAAATAATGAAGAATTCAATCTAACAAAGGTAAAAATGAATCTAGCGGACTTGAAAGATGGCATAAGAGGAGTGTGCTTTACTTTTGAAACAAAGATTGAAAGAACTAATAAAATTAGTTTGGGCATGTCAAGCTTGTTATCTAGAAAAAAGAGCAGAAAATAATATAGGAAAGAAGAGGTTAGTTATTGATTACAAACTTGTAAGTACTTTTCTTAAAGATGACAAGTTTCCTCTACCTAAAATACATACATAAGTGTTATTTCTAAAGGAGCCAAAAATATTCTCAAAGTTTAATTCAAAACAGGTTTTTGGCAATTAGGTATTCCTAATGCCTAGGAATTGTGGACAATAACGCCATTTGGGCTAAAAGTAGCCTCATCACTATTTCAAAGAAGCCATGACAAGTTCTTATGACTGCATTCTATCGAGTGCTTTGGTTTAAATTAATCATATCCTGCTTTATTCTCAGACTCAAAAAGAGCTTCAATTACTATTAAAATAATTTTTAGACCTTATAAAGAAGTATGAGGTTATGCTCTCAACCCATAAAAGTCAAATTGGCTTAAACTATATAGAATTTTTGGGAATGAAGTTTCATGATGGTTTGTACCAGTATCACCCACATATAACTAGTGAATTACTAAAACCAACAATTTATGAGGATTGTAAATTATGTCAAGGACTTCACCCCCCGTGTTTTAGAGTATGCTAACTAGTTGTCAAAGATTCTAAAGAAAAATATACCCATATGGGGCTTTGATCAAACAAAATAAATGAAACAATTAAAGCAGATTAGTCAACATTCACCTCTACTAAAGATTCTTAACAAAGGAAAAATAATCTTACAAACTTATGTTACTGAAGATTTCTAGTGAACAATATTAATAAAGGAAATAGAAGGAAAGATGTTTTACTGTGGAAATGCTAACAGATAACTTTAACACTTAGAAAAGCATTATAATGTGATATACAAAGAGACTTTGATAGTAAAAAGAGGTACAAAAAAGTCTAATTTCCATATCAGCTCTTATCTCTTTATAGTAAAAATTAGCAATATGTCCTTCTTAAATATACTAGATCTAAATAAAATACTTTTCCATAAATCAATTGCTTTTCTAGAAAGATTAGTTCTTCTACTATAAATTTATAGTTAAACATATCAAAGCCATTAGAGCATCTTAACTGATTGTCTCTTTTAGCCTCAAAAGCGTATTAGCCTCATCACTCCTTCCAAAACTATTCTTCTCATCCGTTCGATGACTGACCTAGCTAATACTGCTAAGACAAATAAGTTATGTCCTCCCATTGGAAGAACATTTACCACCATTAATAAAATAGATTTTGCTCGAATGAGCCTTTTTTATTGCCTTCATCTTTTTCTTAAACAAATAGGCTTACGTTGCTGCTCATCCATCTTTAACATTCAAACACCATATCATACTGTGTTCTTCATTGACAACCCCCTCTTAGAGCATGCATTATGGCACTTATGGGCACTCTCTACCCTATATGCCTATATTATCTCCCTTCCTCATTTATGCATATATCAGCATTTTTGTGATATGAAAAATGAAAGTTCCCTCTTATGGACCTTCCTTGACTGCTACCAACCAATAATAAGATGAAGAACTCAACTCTCACAAGTTATTGAGCACCTCAGGTTATGAGAGACTCCATTAGAGAAGCAAATCACTCAGTGTTTCTTTGTCCCTTATAAACCTTATAACACAACAAATGATAGTTCCATTTACTCTAAGAAACCACATTTCTGACACACCTCAGTTCAATGGTCAAAGTACAAAGAAAATGTCCTTAAAAGCCTTAAGGATTTTAGACTTAAATCATTTTCCTAAGTATTCTACATCTATTAGAACTTACCTAGGAAAATTCATTCTTGGAGAACCTCGAATTCCAAACTTTAAGATTCCAAACAGCCCTATAAACTTAGGCCTAGACACTATTAGAGCATCTCAGTCTCAAACCTTTGCCTTCTAGGATGCCGAAAACCCAGATGATGATTTTCCTATCATTGATGAAGAGGATTTAGGTAACTTTTTTTAAATTAAAGATAGAAGAAGCGAGCCCTAACAAATAGAGGACAAGAGATAGTGATAGTGACAACACGAGTTGAGGAGATTCCTTATCAAATTTACAATCATGGTAAGAACCTATCAAATAGGGATGTGATGATTTAGAGTCCTTTCATTAGTGTCCTTAAGTGTCCTTATATTTAAAGTTTTTTTATGTTTAGGTGTTACAACTTTTTCTTTTATAATGTAAGTTTGTTATGATCCATTTAATGTGCGATGTGACATTATTCTTATCTAAAGTTGTTTATATTTTTTTGTCTCATTTGCTTATAAAAGCAAATAACATCTTCCATTGTATTCAAGAAAATTTTACATTAAATAAAAGTTTTGTGTTTTCCCTATGGCTTCTCTTTAGAAATCTCTTGCTTCCCTAAAATCTTGAATCTTTAATAAGTTTACTTTTATCACAAAAAGATATGATTATGCTCTGCACTTGCCTTTGTATAAGGATCTTGTGCATCAGAAAGTAACCGATAATCCTATTTGGGTTTTAAGTTATATGAGGAAGATTGGATAGCTTAGATCCCTAAAAGGCAGGCTTTACGAGTTTATGCCTGTTGAGAGCTGAAAGGTTTATATCTCGGCCAGTATACCTAGGTTAGTAACTATAATCATCTTTGCTATCTTTGAGCTATTATAGATATATGTTTTATCATATCACAAATGGTTTCCTGTTGTCCTTGTAACTCTCCCTTTAGATTCTCGTGTGGTACAAGATATATATTTGATAATGGAAATTGCAAAAAATAAAAAATAATAGGTAGGATTTAAATTTCTACATTTATAAAATATTGAAGTTATTTTTAAATGGTTTCAAACGTTTGTGTTCAAATTGAATTCTTACGAAAAAATTATGGTTTAATTTGACTTTTTAACCTAATTAATCTCTATATATAAAATTATATATTTAAGGTCAATCGATCCTTATATGCTTAAAGTAAGCAATTAAATTGAATCTTTTGATTTGTAAATTAAAGTTTCTTTTAAATATTATCAAACTTTTTAAACTAAGTTATTTGTTTTTTTTAACGTTTGGACTTTGAAACTTTGCAATTTATTATGCCTCATTAAAAGGGTGATGTTGTTATCTCTTCCTTCTCTCATTCATTTCCCTTTTTATTCTTACCATCATTCTTATTATCATGTTAGTTATGAAATCCAAGAACTCCCAAATTTATCTCCAAAAATAGGTGTCTAATATGTGACATTTCCACTCCCACTCCTAACCCTAATTGTCCTAGCCCCATTACCACTATCCTTTATGATCTCATCATAACCATTGTTACTTCTCTTTCTTTAATCATCTAACATGTTCTTTGTTTTCATTAAGTAGGGATCAAGTGTGGAGTCTAGGTTAATTGTCATGTACCATGGTATTCCTTTAGGAAAAGCTTATATTCCTAGGTTTTACTAGGAGGCTTGTGTCTAAAAATAGATTAATGTCAATGTCTCTACTAAGTAGGGGTAAGGCTGCATAATATTAGACCTCCCTAGACCTTGTGCCTCAGTGGGACTTTAATTGGTTGTTGATGATAATGATAATGATTGTTATAAAGGATTTAATCACTATTTTTATTTAAAAATTAAAGATATGTATTAACATAAAATGAAAAATTACATGCTTATATTAAGTTGACCCCTTTTTAGGCAACCCAATAACCAACCCTCCATCTCAAAGTACAATGTTAAGCTCAATAGCTTAAGATAATCTAAACAAAAATCAATTTAGGATGGTTTTCCCATTGAAATCATCTAATATAGCCATTGAGATGCAAAGTTGGGAATCTCTAAAGATTGTTGTGCATGTAGGTGTTCCACACTAACATATACCAAGATATGTTCCAAATGGAGAGCGTCAATTTATTCTCATTGCCATTTGCTAGAATTCCTTTTTTCATCTAGTTCAATTGGCCTAATACTCCTCCTAGTAAGTGTCCCCTTTCACATTTTTTTTATACTCCAGATTGGATTCTCTTTGTGTGTGTATATTTGGGTTAAGTCTTGATACTTGTCTTAGATATATCTAGGGTGTTGTGTCTTCAACTAGTTGTTCTAGATGGATGGATTCTTGATCCTACTTTATGATTCTACCTCAAGTGCCATACAAATTCTTCACTGCCCATGAGTTGAAGTTTATGCGTTACTAGCAATTGTTTAGATTTCAGGACACTAATAGTTATAATACCCTATAGTTTAGTAGTTTTTGTTTGAAAAACTTTTGGTTCCTATTAATCTAGATTCCTTGGATAGTACAAGTTAGAGCTACATCGAATACAATCCAATCACCCTAATTCCTCTTTTGTCTTATACCATACCAACTAATTACATTAGGCCACTTATTAGGAGTAGATATATGACATAGGTCTAGAACCATTCCTTAGATAGAATATGAGGTGTAGCAATAAAAAAAACAAACAAGTGCTATATGGACTCCTCGTAGTCCTTACACAAAACTTAAGCTCCTTATATGACTTGATACTTTCTCACCATATCCATAGTGTTTACTTTTCCCTTAGTAGCTAGCCATAGGGTAATTGAGGCTTTTGGACGGGAGTACTTATGCTAGACAAGCATATACCAAGGTACTTTGGGGGATTGTTCCTTAAAAATTTTTTGTATGACTGATTGGAGAATAGCTTAGAAAGCTTAAAAAATCCATTAATTCTTGTCCCTTTTCTCTGGTTATAACTGGTAATTGAGGGGGAAATGACTTAAATAACTGTGCAAATTAGTACTAAGGACCTCCTTAACCCTAGCTTTAGCTCCAATTTCATTCATAAGAGGGATAAGATTACCAACCTCACTTAGAAGGCCTAGGGTAGACTAATTATCATGCTAGCAAAAATTTAAGCTCTATATCCTAGTTGATGATAGAAACCCATTCTTACTTTGCTTCTAAGCTTAAGAAGATGAATTATAGACTACGAGGAACTAGATTTTGGATTTAGGCACCATAGAAACTCCCAATTAATCACCATTTTCATTGATTATGTTCAACAATTTTGAGGTTTTCTAAATTCCATTATTTGAAGGCTTCTTTATTTATGTTAAACTCTTTACTTTTTCCTTACTCTCATAATCTAATTGTATTGTATGTGAACATAGGTTTTCGATATTAAATTAGGGTCATCTGGTTTTGTTTATATTTTTCTATTGTAATTTTTTGCTCTCATTTATTGATTTTAGTTTTTACTTTTCTTTTAAAAATATATGTTTAGTTGTTATTGTCGATATAGTTATATAATTATTATTTATAATAAATAAATATTATATAAACTTTAAAGATAAAATAATTGAATTAATTGATTTTATTTTTAATTTATTATAAAAATTTATTAGTAATTTTAGTATATTTTATTTAAATAAATAAATAATAAATTTATTTATAAAATATATATTCTAATTATTAAGACCAATGTTATTATTTGTAATTGAATATTTGATATTTAAAAAATTATTACATAAATAACCATTTTAAATTGTATATTTTAAAGATATTTTAAATTTAAAATATATTTTATTAAATAATTATCAATTTTTAAAAATATTTTAAAATTATAATTGTTTATAACAATTGTAATAAATATAATCATTAAATTATATGGGTCATAATTCTTATTAATAATTGATATTAAATAATTAAATATCATATACTTAGTTAATAGAAAATCAGGTTATGAAAAGCAGCAAAAAACCGAGAACAAAACTAATTTTTATGATTTTTATAAGTTATGAAAACCAAAAGAAACTAAAACTAAAAATAGAAACTAAAAACTAAAAGCTTAATACAATATTTTTTTACCAAATTTGAAAAAAGAATATGATTTGAAAAAGAAACTAGAAACCCAAAAATTAGTAAAACCAATCATGCTACTTATTTTTAATTTTTTTGTTTTGTCATAATCTCTCTTATTTCAAAACTTCCTATTTTTGCAATAAATTTGTACATCTTTTTTATCTTCTATTTTTGGTGATTGAAAGTAAATTAACTCTAAAATCAGTGAGCATTTTCACGTGTGTGGTCGACTTTAATTATGTTGGTCATGAGTTGATCACGCGGAATTTAATTTATGCAACCCAGCATTTAGTTGGATTTTATCACTAATACTTGACAAAGTGCAACTTTTAGAACTAATTTATTTTATTTATGTGATGTTGTGAACTCAATTAAACTTTTTAAAACTTTAAAGGAAAAAGGTGTAATTCACATCTTAAGGTTTCACAAAAGGTTTAATTTCCTTAACAATTTAAAGTAGTATACTGTCATATTTCCATCAAACCTTTGTCGTTGTTTTTTTTTTTACATTAGGTATCCCGGCTTAGCCGGACTAATCCTAAGCCCCTAAGACCCCACCCTAAAAATCCTAGAGGAGGTAAATCTGGAACCCCAAGATCCCTCAGGTTCCTACGTAGCCTGTACACTTCTGCGCACAAGGAGTCTTCACATACTTGATTATTCAGCTGATGATTGATCGCTGGCCTCCCCCTGCTCAGCATCAGGTTCCCATCAGCCCCCAGATTCCCTAGTAGCTCCAACTCCCACAATGCCGCTGGAAGCGAGACGTCCGTAATTGATCCGATCAAGGAGCTTTGCCCAGGGGGCTAGAGGATCATCATTAGGAACAATTCCTATTTCTCCTCCTTTGATGTGACTCAAACTCAAGACCTCCTGGAAGAGAGAGTCTTAAGTGAGGAGCTGAAGCCATTGAATTTATTAAATTGGACCTGATATACATGAGAAGTGGTTGATGGTGACCATTATTTAGCTTCAAGAAACTTGTGTTAGAAATTTGGGAAGGAATCTAATTAGAATAATTAAGAAACTTTTTACAAAAATTTTTAACAAAAATTAATATTAATTTAATTCTATAAAATAATTAACACGTAAACCATAATAAAGTGTGAATCTAAGTAAGAAATGTTAGCTCTATTAGAGATTAAGTCTATTTATAATAGATTTTCGATATTTTAGTAATTTAACTTAAATACAAATAATTATAATTCATAGCAATTATATCCAAATAAGATCCGATATCTCATATTAATCCTTATTTATTGAATACTTCATATTTAAATATAAAATTTTTCAAACTGTACAATCCAGTCCAACTTGATTAAAATAACTTTGTTCTCTTTAACACACTTTTTATGTGGAATCCATTACATTCTCAAATATATTGACAATGATTATAAATTATAATTATAATTCATAATTAGAATTAGATAAGTTAAATCTCCTTTTAATTTATCTTTAATTCTCCAATTAAATAATTTATAATCATAGATCAAGATTGAAGTTTAGCAAAGCATCATGACCATCCAAATATTTAGGAATGTTGAAGTAGTTTTGACTAACCTTTCTGTGCATGATTTTTTTCGTATAATTCAATCATTTCATCATACAATCTTTCGATTAGACATAGAGCATAAAATTAATGTTTATTCTATTTTAAGTCCAATCATATTAATTGTCTGTCATTAGATATCGATTCAATTAATAAAATTTGTAAACTATTTACAAAACGCTATTCTACATTAGCCAAGGATTTCCGAATCAATATTAATCGAGAACAATGAAATATTCCCCCTAATTACTTTAGGGTGATGAATCCTATATTGATCACACAACTATCTTCATATAATTCATACTACATCCAACGACTACTGATTAACCGACCTATGATTAAATAGGTCATAAATAGTATCAAAGCATAACAATTCTTATACAAGATAACTTTGGAGACTTCAAGTCAAAAAAAATCAATTATACAATCATCACATTGAAAATTTCATAGACATATAATTAATGTTCTAAATAGATTTCTCATATCAGGTCTATTTAGTGAACTTGTTCTCTAACAAGCACTCATACATTTGTTTAAGTATCTCCATACTTTACCAATGAGATTAACTACTTTCTTAATAAGGAAAAACAAAATGCTTGTTAGTATTTTTATGTTTTATTAATGTTCAATCTTAATAAAATAATAACACGGAATAATTTAGGGATAATGCATAAATGCAATATGAATCTCAAAATTATAATCTCATTTTAATTTCATTTGCAATCTACATTATCCTAGCTATGAACTTTATTATATACATCTAAACATATACAAGATAAAGA
>JAOSBK010000008.1:29107680-29128177 GCA_027568895.1 Erythroxylum shatona | reverse complement strand
ATTAATAAAAGTGCTTTTTATTTTTATGTTACCAAACAGTCTACTGTATAAAACTCTTTTTACAAAGCTATTTTTTTAATTGACAGCCAAACAGCCAACTGGTTTTTAAAAAAAGCTCTTTTCAGAAAAGCTCTACTGACAAAAACTCTACTGATAAAAGCTCAACCAAACAGGACTAAGACTAAACTAAGAGAGGATGGTTAATCTTTCACATGATCACATCGCCCTACTCCACAAATCAATCTTCATATTATTACACTTTTATAACGATTTTACCAATTTTAAGGCAGAAAAAGTGTCCTAAAGATTAGAAGAAATACAACCTCTTGCACTTCCTTTCTCATCACACCTCAATTTTCATTTTCAATAAATAATAATACCTATTTCTTACAATTGATTGAAAAGAACGAAAAGAAAGCCCTCAAACAGAGACTCAACATACATTCAGTTAGTAGCTGAGACATAATCAACGAAGAGTTCCCACAGGCCTTTTATACGTGTACCACTTAGAGACGATGAGGAAGACAACCAAATTCAAAACACTAAGTGCTCCCAGGAGCCAGAAAAAGTAATCGATGTGACCATAGTTCAAGTTGTCTGGTATCCATCCAGGCTTTCCATGCCTAGTTGTGATATTTGTCACGATAGTTACAAGGAGAGAGCTCAAGTAATTCCCAAGTGCAACCGTAGTCAGTGAAAGGGCAGAACACATGCTCCTCATGGCATCAGGAGCTTCCTGGTAGAAGAACTCCAGCTGCCCGATGAATATGAAAACTTCAGCACATCCTATGAGGAAATACTGTGGAACTTGCCAAAATATGGAAATGGGTACCGTGTCTGCGTTATAGTAATTGTGCCTCCTTACCATTCTGAGTCTTATCATTTCTAAAACTGCAGCTGATATCATGGAAAATATTGATATGAAGAGGCCAATGCCCATCCGCTTCAGTGTAGTCATGCCACTGCTGACGCCACTGAACTTTCTAGCAACTGGGACAATGATCCTATCGTAGATTGGAACCCAGAAAATGACACTAAGCGTATCAAAGATGGAGAGAGATGCAGATGGAATCTTGAAGTTGGAGTTGCCCACACGTGCATCCAGTGTTTCACCTTGCAGCACAAACAAGTTGCCCATTTGACTGTACACTGCTGCAAAGATGATACCAGTTGCCCATATGGGGAGCAACCGAATGATTGACTTTAGCTCCTCAACTTGGGTTACTGTGCACAATCTCCAGGGGTCTACCGAATCCTTCAGGTGATCTGTTTGTAGATCCACTGCTGCCTTGTCAAAAAAACTGGGGCACAATCACATGAGAGGTGAGAAGTAGTACATGGCATTCTATCTGATCCTACCAAATATTTTTCTACTAAAGTTTGGTATTCAAAATGAAAATAAATCAGTTCAAACGCCAACCTTAAATCTTTGGTGTGATCAAGCTTCCTGCTTCCTTTGATATTGGATTCAGCATCAACAGTCTCGTACAGCTGAGACTTATCTTCTGGCATTTTGACTTTGCGTTTCCTTAAAGATGCGACCATCACTTGACTCAGACGAGTAAGAGGGCTACCTCCAGGCTTTTGGTTCCTGTACAACCGAGTTCCTGAAAAGAAGCTGACAACAGCAATTGCCATGGCTATGGCTGGAACGCCGAATCCCCATCCCCAGCTTACGTTATTTTGTACCCAAACCAGTACAGAAGCAGCAATAAGAGCACCAACGTTAATTGAGAGGTAGAACCAATTGAAGAAAGAGCTTTTGTGTCTCTTCTCAACTTCCACGGTATCATCAAACTGATCAGCTCCATAGGATGAGACGCAAGGTTTAATCCCCCCTGTGCCTAGTGCTATCAGGTAAAGTGCTACAAAGCATAGCGCACTTTGTCCATCCGTTGGATGGCAATCATTTTCTGAATAACACCTTGGCCTTAGTCCAGGAACAGATGCTGACATTGCTAAGAGAGTCATCCCCTGTGAATAACACCTTGTTAATGCTTCTTTACCGGAACATCTTTTCCAGGAAAGCTAGTCTCCTAATTAAAGTTGATCTTTCTGAAAGATTTTGGAGATTGGATAGTAACCCAAGTTGTTGATTTTGCAAAACTTGAGTCACTGATTTTGGAGATTGGATAGTTAAGCTATTGACTGAAAACCAAAAAATAAGGATAGTTAAGTTATTGATTGAAAATCATACTTTCCGTGTACTTTTTCTAACATCTTACTCGCAGACACTTCCTAAATTGAAACCATTCTGCCATATAAACTGACATAATATATTCGGATATGCATCAAAAAGTATTTTGAGAGAATGGAACTTACAAAAACATAGATGGTTGAGAAACACGCTATTGTCCAAAACCTTCCTAGATATGCATCAGCAATGAAAGCTCCAATCAATGGTGTGATATAGCACGTTCCGCTCCAATCAGAGTTATTTTTAGTAGCAGTAGCACTGTGTTGATTTAGTTTTTTCTTGAAATATAACACGAGATTGGAGCTCATACCATAGTAGGCCAGTCTTTCACAAAATTCATTAGCTGTTGAAAATTAAAGACTGAGTTAGAGTCTCTTTTATCAACTAGAAATCACCATATGTAAAAGGCAGGATACATAAATACCAATAATAAATGGGCAAGCCTTCCAGGTCCCAGTAGTATGTATGTTAGCAGGATTCCCCTTATAATCTACAGTCCCATCTTTCGTGTAAGTGTCCTCCTCTCCCATCCTTTTACCAGAATGATGTGCGCCCTGGTTTCGCCTTGAAGCTTCCTAATTAAAAGGGGTAGTACTGAACTTGAGAATCTTAGAGCTTCTGTGGATAAAGAACCATAGATGCACTAAATCTCTTCCCGTCAACAAAAGTAAAGGGAAAACAAGGGAGACGTAAAAGCCAACACTTGTAAGCAGAGAAAAAGTTCAATGACTGAAAGATGCACAGCCTGTTAAGAATTTGGACTGTAAACAGAGAAGAATCTGTCTTTGACCCTAATTTGCAACCAAAGCATGAAACTGAGAAAATAACATTCCAACTACAACAGATTGAAAAACAAAAATGGAGACTTGCGAGGCCTGTAGAGCAACCAAAGCATGAAAAAATGGAGTCTTGCGTCAACAGTGTAAAGATGTAAACTGTGAATTGATTGATGCTTCGTATTTTTTGACTAGTATGTAGAAGTTATGAAAAGACAACATTGGTGTGCCATAAAGATCTCAAAGACGGCGCACAAATTAAATGGTTCTATATCGGCTACAAAACTGTCTTCTTTCCTCGATAGATTTAGCAAAGCCATTGTTTCAAGATATATACAGTGAATCAAGGTCAGCTTTTTAAGCTAAAAATTCAAACTTTTCGCTTTGGCTATAAGGAAAAAAAGAAAAAAAAAGAGATGTTCCTCCGTGATTGGTTTCAGATGCTGCTTACCTTGTTGTCAGTTGGGCTTTGGTCTCGCTTTCCAAAGATGAAAATAGGAGCGACCTCTTCAATACGAGTGAATACTGAGAAATGAACAAGAATGTGAATAAGGAATTGGTTGTAAAACGTGGATTTTTATCATGGGAAGAGGGAGGCCGAGTACATTACGACAGTTTTAGAGTCAGTATATATCTTCCAGGTCCAAATCCAACGCATTGTCCCCATAAGTGGACAGCAGGATAGCTTCTAAAGTTTGTTTGTTTGGCTTGAAACTTGCACCAAAACTTTGGGTATACTAGGGAAAGGAGTTCTACTGTGTTGTGCTATACCGGAAAGTATCAAAACCAACTAGAAAGAATCTGTTGTCGCTTTCTGCAGTATTCTAAAACAACAACTCATCCAATTATCTGATTCCCGGTCAAGTTTGTTCTCAACTCTTTCCGTTGTTGTTCACTGAACAAAATATGAATCATCGAGCGAATTCTATGGAAAATTATAAAATTTACGATGAATTAAATATATATTAATTTTTAATAATTATTATGAATAATTTAAACTAATCATTGAGGTATTTAGCAAAAGAAAATGAACAAAATTGGAAATTAGGCAGGCTATTATAAAAAGAAACAAGAGAAGTAGGCCTAAGAATTTGGTACACTGGATGGACAAATGTTTTAAGCATAAATGCGTTTACTTGTGTGAGTATGTAAATAAAAGCGTAATGTGAACAGAAGACTTTTAAGTAGCACGTGAACTAGTGGACAAACCGGTTGACTTTTTTTCTGCGGGGTTAAGTTAAGGGCCTGTCTTGTTCGCCCAAGTCTATTTCAGTACAACTTGCACGCAGTAATCTCTTGTGGAAGTTGATGAATGATGACAATTTCCAAACTAGTAGTCCAAGAGAAAAATGGTATCATTGTAGAGAGGTTTAAGAAACCAAATTTGATAAGATGTGGTTCATTTATTAACCCATGCTTCTAAGTTACTTAGAAGCATTTGATCTGCATTCTGTAATATGGCTTTTGACTAGGGTTTGATTCTAAAACTTACCCAGAAGAGGACGGCTGATTAATTTTATCACACCTTAATGTGTCTTCGGTCTGGAAAAAGATAACTTTTGAACCTTTTTTTGTATCTTATCTAAGCGTCCTTTTTTTTTAATGTCTTTGATATGAAAAGGTAACTTTTGAACCTAATCTATAGCCTTTTCTTTAATGTCTCAAAAGATCACTTTTGGACCTTCGGTACCAATTCTAAATGTCTTTAAGATAATGTTCTTGATTTTAGGATGGTTGTCTTGAAGACAAAAATTTTCCAAATTCTAAATGTCCCATTCAGGTACTCAATGACCACAACGTTGTAATAATGAGCTCTTTAACGAGCCTATAAAAGTTCAAATTGAGTCGTATCAATAACAATACCTTCTTTTTTTTTAATTACAAGGGAAAGCTAAAACATAGCTAAACTAAAACACGCATCACTCGGCGATACTCGACTGTTTGTCGGTCCCTGTAGAGCAGATCCTGGAGGGACATAGGGGACGTCTGAAGAATATGGAGTCCTGGGCTGCAATGTACTACAAACACGGACAGGTAATCTGCTTACTGGTCGCTTTCTCAGTGGACATGCTCGAGTCTCACCTCCCAATCATAGTGGAGAAAGTCCCGGGCACCTGCCAATAAAAACGAATGGATATCAGTCTCAACAAAGGGAGATAAAAGCAGTTGGATGATCTCTAGGGCGTCCACTTTTAAGATGATCCGGCCTTTGCTGTCTCGAATGAGGCCCCCAGCAGTATCGATACCCGATCTCGGGTTAAAAGCACCATCCGTATTGATCTTAACCCAGTCCCCCGATAGTGTGGTCCAGGCCACCCGACTGCCTACCAAAAGGCCCTGATTAGGAAACACTCGGCTTTCAACGTCCTGCGCTCTAGCGACCCACTCTACATAGGCCAAAACCGCTCGCTGGGCATCAGCCGACTAGGCAAATCCATCCTCAAAAAGGCTTTAGTTGCGCCACTTCCAAAGCATCCAACAAGTAACGCCAAAAATCAGGAACCATTCTGTGTGCACCACTTGGTGCCTCTTGATAAGGTTGGTCGTCATCCAAGTCTCTGGAGGCTGGTGAAAGAAACCGCGATCGACAATGTCCGAAGGAAAATTCTCCCAAAAAGCTTTCACTCTCTGGCAGTCCCGAAGGACATGTAAGGTGAATTCTTCCAGCTCGCAAAAGTGGCAGCTGCTGTCAAACGCAATGCGCCTTGCTACAAACGCAATGCGCCTTGCTACCCTTTGCTGGTTGGTCAGGAGTTTCTGCTTGGTCACTAGCCAAAGGAAGGTTTGGATTCGTTGGGGTCCCGACCATTTCCAGATAAACTGTCACGGGCCAGTAGGGATGTCCAGGAGGGGCCCGTCGATTAACGCATAGGCAGAAGCGATCGTGAAACTTCCATTCACAGTGGGACCCCATCTAAAAGTATCGCTGGCGGTAGGATCAACATGGGGTTGCAAGGTCGCAAGATCCAGACAAATGGAAGCTAACAGGTACTGATGAAGCAAATCCCACTTCCAACTGCCATCTGTATTCCGCATTTCCGCTACTGTAGTGTAGAGTTCTCCCTCCGGGACCTGGGAGGTTGCCACAGTGTATAGAGGACCCTAATCATGAAGCCAGTTATCTTGCCAGAAGCAGATTTTCCGTCCATTACCCAGAGTCCATTTGATACCTTGATGAACGTACTTCCAAATGGCAGCAATGCCTTTCCAGAAGCTCGATGCCCCTACATGACCGACCATGGCAGGGACGTGGTAGGGGTCCATGCGATATTTAAACCGAAGGATTTGGACCCAAAGGGCTATCGACTGAGTTAACAGAGCCCACCCCAATTTGGTTAACAGGGCATCATTAGTAGTCCGAATTCTCCTCAGGCCCAGCCAACTAGTTTGTTTGGGTTGGCAAATTGCCTCCCAATTAACAAGAGATAGTTTCCGCTGCTCTCCTGCGGAACCCCAGATGAAATTGCGCATGATTTTTCCAGCTCGTCACAAAGTTGTCGCGGGAGGCGCACCGTTTGCATAGTGAAGACGGGAAGGGCCGAGAGTACAGATTGTGTTAGGGTAACTCGACCGGACAACGATAATTGTAGAGTGCGCCATCCGGTAAGTTTCTTTTGAGCCGTATCAAGGATGTGTTAGTACGTGTTTCGCCCGGTATGCTCGTGAAGCAAGGGGACACCTAGGTATTTACCTAGGTTGTGGGTCAGTTGTATGTGAATGGCTTGGCTGATGCGACGCACCGTCTTCGACTGAACGTTCTTGGAAAAGAAGATCTTAGTTTTGGCTGTGTTAACTTTATGTCCGGAGATACAACAGAACTCTTCTAAAGTCTGAGCAATCACCTGCGCCTGGGTATCCTTAGTTTCCGCGAGCAAAACCAAGTCATTCGCAAAGAAAAGGTGAGAGAGAGGGGACCCAGTAGGACTCAATTTGATGGGTTTCCAAACACCTTGCCCAACTTTCCTGGAGATCAGGTGACCGAGACGCTCCATGCAAAGAACAAACAGATAGGGCGAGATAGGGTCTCCTTGTCGAATCCCTCTGGAGGGGCTAATCGGATTCAAGGCTGATCCCTGTCAAAGAACCTGCGTAGTCACTGTCGTAACGCATTGCATAATAACCCAAATAAGAGGGCTCGAAAGACCAATCGCTTCCAGCGTGTCATGGATAAACTCCCAACGTAGACGATCATAGGCTTTTTCTAAATCCATTTTGATGGCCAAGAACCAGTCCGCCCTTGTTTTCGTCGCATCGAGTGAATCACTTCCTGGGCGATAATAATATTATCCGTGATTTTGCAGGCTCGGGATAAAGCTACATTGATTTTCCCTCACAAGGTGGTCGAGGAGGGATTTGAGCCTATTGACAATGACTTTAGAAATAATTATGTAGAGAGCATTACACAGGCTGATAGGGCGAAATTGATCGATACTAATCGAAGACGGAGTTTTGGGGATGAGAACAAGGAGAGTGTGGTTGAGGTCTTTTTCCCATTGTTCTAACGGAAAATTGACTGGACGTATGCCGTCACTTTTGGACCGACCGTCTCCCATTGCTTCTGAAAGAAAAGAGCATTGAAACCGTCCACTCTAGGAGCTTTACCCGGGTTCATGTCGAACACCGCTCATTTGATTTCGATGGCCTGGATGGGAGAGGCGAGGTCACGGAGACTTTGTTCTAAAAGGGGCGGAAACTCGCCGGGGATTGGGAGCGAGTAAGGGTGATCGTCCTCTCTAGTAAACAAACGGGCAAAATAGTCTCGGCTAGCTGACGCATTTGGCTGGGGTTGGAGACTATTACTCCCTGGGGGTCTTTAAGGCGCACGATCCTCTGATTTTTACGCTTCGTCAGAGTGATGGTGTGGCAATATTTCGTATTCTTATCCCCCTTCAAGATCCACTCACACCTAGCTTTCTAATGCCAAAACATTTCTTCTTCACTCAAAACTTGATACAGTTCACCACTCAAGTGGTCCTCCAAGGCTATCATGGAATCGTAATTATCATCATTGATGTGTTGTTGAATACCCTGGAGGCGGGTGAGCAATCTTTTCTTTCGGTGGAAGATGTTACCAAAGTCGAATCGATTCCAGCGAGAAAGCTGCTGAGGGAATTTAGTAAAGATTTGCTCATCGTATCATCCTCTAGAAGCCAATAGGCAGCAACAATCTCGGTGAAATCTGGGTGAGTGAGCTAGGCATTTTGAAATCGGAACAACGGGGGCCCAAGAAGATGGGAAGTCGGGGGATGAAGCTGAAGCCACATGGGCCTATGGTCAGAACCTAGGAACGGCAGATGGGAATTGACCGCGTGAGGAAAGGACTGCACCCAGTTGGAAGACCCAAAGACACGATCTAGGCGAGCTTAAACCAGGCCTCGACGCCAAGTAAACCTAGAGCCAACATATCCTAGATCATGAAGGCCACTAGCAGATACCCAATCCTGGAACTTAGCATTCACTATTCGCGTGGAAGGGGCGCCCCCTCTCTTGTCGATTACTTCCAGTTTAGCATTAAAGTCTCCTCCGACGAGCCAAGGTCTATTATGCGATCTACCTAGCCATTTGAGCATAGGCTAGAGAAGTTTTTGAGTAGAGTGTTGAGGACTAGCGTAAACCGCGGTAAAATCAAACGAAACGTCCTCATAGTGCATCATGGTATGAATAAATTGTCGGTGGGTGAGTCAAATGGAAAGATGAAAGTTTCCCTTCCATAGAATCCAAATCTCACCAGCAAAGCCGACAGCTTCCACTCGAAAAGAAAAAACAAAGCCTAACTTCCGAACAACGTCATGTGCCCTAGTTCCACTAATTCGGGTTTCCAGTAAAACTAGGATACCCAGGTTGTAGTGGTGCAGATAGTTGTGCAGGATAGTCCCAAAACAGGTCCCACCTGCGCCTTGGCAATTCCAGATTAAAATAGACATAAACAAAATCTAAGCAGAGGGGGTACCTCCCTGGGGAGCGTCGGGAGAATCCGTACTCATTGGTTGCTGCTCCAACTCATCTGGGCTATCGCTTAGAGGAAGGTTGCGCGAGATGTCGGCCTTTCCTGTGATATCAGAAGGTTCGACGGACTGTGGGTCGGGCCTTTCCCCTACTCGAGGAAGGGCGTCCGGCATCTTGACCCCATCCATCTGTTGGATGCGCACATCCACCTCCTCTACACGGCCCTCAAAAACCTGTGGATCACAAAGCATTCTCGTGTGAGAAGGAATAGTAAAGGCAATGTTTTGCTCCGATGCGGAAGGCTGTAAAGGGTTTGGGGGAAGGGGTCTCGGATGTGTCAACGGAAGGGGACTAGCTCCGGAGCTTTCGCCCGGGAAGATTAGTTTGTGGCTTCCTCGTGGGCCTTTGGGCCCTTTTCTGGTAGTGGGCCCATGGGCTGTAAACACTTGTCCATGCTTAATGGGCTTGGTGGGTCCAATGAGATCTTTGGAGGGGGGCCTAGGGCTTGGGCCCACTGAAGCATGTATTGACTCACCTGCTGCGTCCTCTTGGTCCAAGATGCCTGCAACTGACAGCACTACAAATCTAGTGCCACTCTGTTGAGGAGATTTTTTACTGTTGCCCACGTTTAGTTGACGTGAGGTTGATGGGATCGTAGCATTTTGCAGCCATTAGGGTGGCGCTCTACTTCGACGTTGCATGTAGACCCAAGGCCCGTACAGCCCTCTCGCCGATGACTGGACGTTTGTCGTCCCTGCTCCACCATTTTCTCCTGCAGGCACAGACGATGTCTTCTCTAAAGGCTGACCACCTTCGGTTGATGGGGTAGATTGGGAAGCAATGCGGGGACGATGGAGGCATGTAGCAGTGGAATGCCCAACTTTCCCACAAGAATAAGAGAGGGGAGGTAAGCCCTCATACGTTATTTGTAGCAGCTCACCATCAAGTTCCACTCCAGTTTTCAGAGGTTGAGTGAGGTCTAGGTCCACAGCAAGCCTAACATATCGTCCTCGATGCGCTTGCAACGTAACCTCGTCTATTTTCACTGTTTGTCTGACAACATTGCCAATGGCTTTGAGAATATCCGAGTGATAGCGAGCTATAGGAAGCTTCGGTATCCTAATCCAGGTGACAATATGGGTGAGTTTCCCTTGTTTTGGTCGAAATTTTGGTGTCCAACGTTGTACTGCCAAAGCCTGTCCATAAATCATCCATGGCCCATCGGTTAGAGCATGGTAATAGTCTGCTTCTTCCAGGAACCGAACCAGATAAAAATCTTGCTTCAGATCAATGATTTTAATGGGTCCTCGCGGGTGCCATAGTGTGCGCAGTCTGGAGCTCAACGCTTGAAAGCCTATGCGACGCCCCAGCAGTTGGACAACTACAGCCTTCGTCCATTGCATGTCTAGTTTTTCTTTAAACGTATTGGAGAGGATTATGCCATCCTCCTGCTCCCCGGTGAAGGCCGTAATATCGCCCTCCTCAACTGCTATGGTAGCTTCATTTGGCCAGAGTTGCTCCTCTACCTCAGCTGGAGTTTCACGATCCCCTGCTACTGTTGCTTTATATGACAAAGAAGAGCGAGTCTGGACATCATCATCGCGTTTCCGCGTTCGACTTCGTTTTAGCTGGGAACCCTCAGGGTCGAGGGCCTCCATGAATGTGTCTCACCGTGTGGGAAGACGATAGCAAAACACCTATCAACCACCGCTAAAGAAGAAGGAGCTGAAACAAGGGCCACTTTAAGAAAACGAAAATCTCGCCACCTTAAATCTCACAAACTTTCTCTCTCTAAGTTCAGAGTATTTCTCTCACTAAACTTATTTACTTGGAATGAGTTGTTCTACAATATCTAATTTAGTTATGGTACATGTGTTTTGGTAATAGATATCCTTTGGACAATTTTTTAAATTTATAAAGTAAAGTAGTTATTAAATAAATATTTTTAAAACTACACACTAATTCATCAAGATATTATATTGTCTAATTTATAATTTTACATTAACTACATCCTTAAAAATTACGATAATAAAAATTTAAAATAATAATAATATATTTATTTTTATTAATATTACTTTTCACATATTTCACGTATAAACAATAACCACAATTAACATAAAAAAATATGATTTAATCATCATATAAATATAAAATTAAAGACAATATAAAATATTTATAATTTCATCATATTATAAATAATAATTATATCTAGACATCAAATAAAAAGAATAATAAATATTCATGACTTTTTAGTTATTACAATTTACAATAAGAGTTCGTGTCAAGGAAACAATCAACTAAAAGTAAAACCTGAAACAAAAATATTTACAATTATATTTATATTGCATACATAGAATTTAACATGTAAATCAAATGTAAGTGAAATTAAAAAATGAGGATAATTAAAAACCTAGAACTTTGTTCAATTGAATACTCGCTTAAATCACATTGACCCCAATCCTCATGTGGTACAAAATCTTCATTATTAAGAGAAGCTTCATTATCATTATCATTCAAACTCATTGCATCAAATGATATGTTAATACTTTTTTATCCAAAATTATTTTTGAAGCCATACTCATCTATCAAATCTAGTTTCTTAAAAACTCAATCTGTTAAAAGATCAATATAATCAAGGCAAATTTGATCTACAGATTTACTTATTCTATTGAGTCCTAGTAAATAATAAAATTAAATTATTAAGAAAATTATAACAAATTATATCCAACTTAATAATGATAATAACATAGCTTTCATAAAGCTTTAAATTATATTGAACAAAGTCGAAGTTATTCAATTTTTTGTGTTCTAATTTATTCATTTAACACCTTATTGCATTCACACATTGATTTAGAATTCGAATTGCAAATATTTGCAATTCTAGAACACCACTTCTAAATTGGTCCCACCTCAACATTATGGATGTGACTCTTTTACCTATCAAAACTAAAAAAGCATAAATATAACAAATATAAATGGCTAAAATATCCCAAAAACAAGTATAAGAAATTCCCATTTAAACCTTATAAAACTTTTTAGAAAAAAAGCTTATAGACAAACTAAACCCAAGAAAAACTATTGTCCTCAAAATAAAAAAAAAACATGTGAATCTTGGTTATGTAAACAAGAAGGTCATTATGCAAACGAATGCCAAAAAAAAATCAAAATAAATACAAAGAAAAAATTAATACTTTAAATTTGGCATTTAAATATAATTTAGAACTATGGAGTCAGAATATGAAACAAATTCAACAATTGAATCCGAATATGACATTTATTCAAGTGATTATTCATAATAAAAAAGTTAATGCTTATATAGATACAGATGCTACTATTTGTATAACATCTAAAGCACTATTACAAACCTAGAAAAAATTAAATAAATCTTTACAGATAAAAATAGCAGATGGAAGTATTAAATCTATTTGGTATGTAAGTCATTATAATAATATCTTTATTGAAAATTAAACTTTTATTATACCTTCAATTTATCGATAAGAATCAGGGTTACCATTAATTTTAGGAAATAATTTTCTTAAATTATATAATCATTTTTGTCAATATTTGCATTATATAACTTTACGAACACCAATAATAAAATACTTAAATAAAAAATATATAATTCTTAAAATTCCTATATACCATACCACTTATTATAAAAATTTAAAAATTATAACAAAAAATTAAAACAATAACAATTTTATCTTCTTAATAATCTTACTTTATAGAAAGAAATAGAAACCTTAATAGAACAAGTTTGTAGTGAAAATTCATTAGATCCTAAAAAGAATTCTAATAATTAATTGGTTGAAATAAAACTAAAGAACTCCACATAGGAAATTAATATTAAGAATAATATTCCATATACACAACAAGATGTACAAGAATTTATTAATGAATATTCCAAGTTATTACAAAAACAATTAATAGCATAAAGCACTAGTAAACATTCAACCCCAGCCTTCTACGTAAATAATCATTCCGAACAAAAGTGTGAAAAAAGAAGACCGGTAATTAATTATAAAGAATTAAATAAAGCTACTATAGGTGATGCATATAAATTACCTGGAAAAGACTATATTATAAGTAGATTAAAGGGACATCATTGGTTTACTATAATCGATGCAAAATCAGGTTGTTGGCAATTAAGACTACATAAAAATATCAAACCATTAACAGCCTTTACATGTCCACCATAAAAACATTACCAATGGAATATATTACCTTTTGGATTAAAACAAGCCCATGGTATTTATTAAAGATTTATGGATAACAATTTAGAAGGATTAGAAGAATTTACCTTTAGCCTATATTGATGACATTATTATATTTTCAAATAAAGATAAGGAAGATCATTTTAAAAAGGTAAAAGAGGTTCTCACTAGATGTCAACACAAAGGACTAATTTTAAGCAAAAAGAAAATTTAATTTGCATAACAAAATATTGAATATTTAGGTATAGAATTTCATAAAGAATTCTTAAAATTACAACTTAACATCCTTGAAAAATTGCACCATTTTCCTGATACTTTAAAAAACATAACTGAAGCCCAAAATTTTTTTGGATTACTAAATTATATTTCTGATCAAGGATTTCTTAAAGATTTAGATAAAGAAAGAAAGAAGTTATAACTTAAATGCAATACAAGAACCCAATGTATATGGACATAGGAAGACACAACAACAGTACGTATATTAAAAAATCTTTACAAGAAATTACCAGCATTATATAATTACAATGATAAAGATACACTACTAGTACAAATTGATGCTAAGTATGGATACATAGGCTGGTTGCCTTATGGCACAACCACCTAAGTTAAGGAATTATCTCTTATGTAAATATATCAATGGGAATTTTAATCCCACTGAAAGGAAATATCTTATCCATGAAAAGGAATCACTGGCATGTATTAAAACATTAAGAAAATAGAAAGTTAATTTATTACCTGTCAAATTTCATATTCAGATAGATTCTAAATATTTATGTGGATTTACTAAATATAATATTAAAACAAATTACAATCAAGGACACTTAGTTAGATGGCAATTAGAATTAATCTATATAATTTCAAATACGTTATATAAAATCTTTGGCTAACAATCTTATAGATACCTTAACCAGAGAATGGAAGCAGTAATCCTAAGCCTCAAAGATTCACTTACCAAAAAGGAAGCAGAATTATTGGATCTTTAACAACAAGTAGGGTCAATAACAAAAGAAATTAACCAATTAAGATCAATCATTAGTCTTCTTGGAAAAATAAAACATCACTGTCATCCAACCAATTACCCCTCAACAAATTACTCAAACACATTTATCCCCTGCTCCTTCAAACATTTCAATTGAACTTATCATCCATTACCCAAATCTGAACCATCCATGTCTCAAAAAGAAGAAGATTTTAGAGAATCTAAAGTCTCTATTATTTTTAATGGACCAATGGCAGGAATATATGATGAATGGCATAAGGCTTCTATCCATATTATTGGAAAATCTTCAATCATTCATCAAAGTTATTCAAATAGATCAGAAGTAGAAAAAGCCTTAGCCGAATTCAGAAATCATATATTAAAACCTCCCCATAAACAAGCCTTAGAAGTACTCGTGAAATTTTTTATAATTGTTTTCAAGCACTCAATGAATGGAAGGAGGAATAAAAGGTTTTTCAGTACTACCCCAAAACTGAGGACGATATGGACCTAAAGCTATCATATTTCCAGAAACAGATACACTCACTACCTATCTCTTTTTCCAAAGTGGTTTAGTAGATGCTATTTATTTAGCCAATTTAAACAGTCTTATCAAGTTTCCAGCTAGATTTACTCTTAATGTCAAAAAATACGAAGAAAGATTTGCAAAAGAAATAGAAATCTTTATCAAGATTTTCAGCAGCTATTCCCTAACCATTCATCTTGTAGTCAAAAACTACAGAGAAAGATTTACAAAAGACTATTTAAATTGGTTAAATAAATAGTATCTACTAAACCATGTTAGAAAAATAGATAGGTGGTGAGTGCATCTGTTTATGGAAAGATGATAGCTTTAGGTCTACATTGTCCTTGGTTTTGGGGGTAATACTAAAAAATCTTTTGTTCCTCCTTCCATTCATTGAGTGCTTGAAAATAATCATAAAAAATTTTAGGCACGTTTCTTTTCATTTCATCCTTTAGTGCTCTCGTAGGTACAGTATTGATTCTTTCCATATTAATAGGTTTCCCCAATGTTTTCATTTTTGAATCTAATGGTTGTTTTTCTAAGACTTGTTTATAGTGAGGTTTTAATGTAGGATTTCTATATTCGGCTAAGGCTTTTTCTACTTCTTATTGGTTTGAATAACTTTGATGAATAATTGAAGATTTTCCAATAATATAAATAGAAGCCTTATGTCATTCATCATATATTCCTGCCATTGGTCCTTTAAAAATAAAACAGACTTTAGATTCTCTAAAATCTTCTTCTTTTTGAGACATGGATGGTTAAGATTTGGGTAATGGGTTATAGGTTCAGCTGAAATGTTTGAAAGAGTAGGGGATAAATGTGTTTGAGTAATTTGTTGAGGGGTAATTAGTTGGATGGCGGTGATGTTTTGTTTTTCAAGAAGATAAATGGTTGATCTTAACTAGTTAATTTCTTTTGATACTGACCTTACTTGTTATTGAAGATCCAATAATTCCGCTTCCTTTTTAGTGAGTGAATCTTTGAGGCTTAAGATTGATGTTTCCATTCTCTGATTAAGGTATCTACAGGACTGTTAGCTGAAGATTTTATATAATGTACTTGAAAATTATATTGATTTAATTCCAATTGCCATCTAATTAAACGCCCTGGATTATAATTTTTAATATTATATTTAGTAAATCTACATAAATATTTAGAATCTGTCTGAATATGAAATTCGATAGGTAATAAATCAACGTTCCATTTTCTTAATGTTTTAATACAAGCCACTGTTTCCTTTTAAAGTATAGGATAATTCCTTTCAGTGGGATTAAAAGTCCCATTGATATATTTATATAAGAGATACTTTGACTTAGGTGGTTGTGCCAGAAGGTAGCCAGCCCATATATCCATACTTGCATCAAATTATACTAGTGGTGTATCTTATCATTGTAATTATATAACGTTGGTAATTTCTTGCAAATATTTTTTAATATACATATTGATGTTTTGTCTTCCTCTGTCCATATCCATTGGGTTTTTGTACTGCATTTAAGTTGTAACTTTTTTCTTTCTTTAACTAAATCTTTAAGAAATACTTGATCAAAAATATAGTTTAGTAATCCAAGGAATTTTTGAACTTCAGTTATGATTTTTAAAGTGTCATAAAAATAATGAAAATTTTCAAGGATGTTCGGTTGTAATTTCAAGAACACATTATGAATTCTATACCTAAATATTCGATATTTTGTTATTCTAATTTAATTTTCTTTTTGTTTAAAATTAGTCCTTTGTGTTGACATCTAGTGAGAACCTCTTTTACCTTTTTAAAATTATCTTCCTTATCTTTATTTGAAAAATATAATAATGTCATCAATATAGGCTAAGGTAAATTCTTCTAATCCTTGTAAATTGTTACCCATAAATCTTTGATAAATGTCAGGGGCTTGTTTTAATTCAAAAGGTAATACATTTCATTGATAATATTTTTGTGGTGGACATGTAAAGGCTATTAATGGTTTGGTATTTTTATGTAGTCTTAATTGCTAATAACATGATTTTGCATCAAGTGTAGTAAACCAATGATGTCCCTTTAATCTATTTATAATATAGTCTTTTTTAGGTAATTTATATGCATCACCTATAGTAGCTTTAATTACCATTCTTCTTTTTCCACATTTTTGTTCAGAATGATTATTTACATAGAAGGTTTTGGCTGAACATTTACTGATGCTTTGTGCTATTAATTATTTTTGTAATAATTTGGAGCATTCATTAATAAATTCCTGTACATCTTGTCGTGTATATAGAATATTATTCTTAGTATTAATTTCCTGTGTGGGGTTCTTTAGTTTTATTTAAACTAATTAATTATTAGTATTCCTTTTAGGATCTAATGGATTTTCACTACAAACTTGTTCTATTAAGGTTTCTATTTATGTCTGTAAAGTAAGATTATTAAGAAGATAAAATTGTAATTGGTTTATTTTTTTGTTATAATTTTAATTTTTTATAATATGTAGTATAGTATATAGGAATTTTAAGAATTATAGATTTTTGATTTAAGAATTTTATTGTTAGTGTTCGTAAATTTATATAATGCAAATATTGACAAAAAAGATTATATAATTTAAGAAAATTATTTTCTAAAATTAATGGTAACCCTGATTCTTGTCGATAAATTGAAGGTATAATAAAAGTGTGGTTTTCAATAATGATATGACTTACATATCAAATAGATTTATTACTTCCATCTGCTATTTTTATTTGTAAAGATTTATTAATTTTTTTCCAGGTTTGTAATAGTGTTTTAGATGCTATATAAATAGTAGCACACGTATCTATATAAACATTAACTTTTTTTTTCTGAATAATCACTTGAATAAATGTCATATTCAGATTCAGTTTTTGATTATGAATATTCATAATAATATAATGAAGAGATTGTTGAATCTGTTTTATATTCTGACTCAATAGGTTCTAAATTATATTTAAATGCTGAATTTAAAATATTAATTTTTCTTTGTATTTATTTTGATTTCTTTTTGGGCATTCGTTTGTATAATGACCTTCTTCTTTATATAATCAACATTTACATGTTTTTTTAGGACAATAGTTTTTTTTGGGTTTTAAGTGGGAATTTCTTATACTTGTTTTTGGGATATTTTTACCATTTATATTTGTTATATCTATGTTTTCTTTGTTTTTGATAGGTAAAAGAGTCACATCCATATTATTGAGGTACTTTTGAATATTTAGAACAACATGGTTGAATATCTTTATGTCTTAATAATTTATGTAATTTTGTTTCTAAGCATTTTTGTGATAATACTTCTTTCACTATTGAAATAGCTCCTGCTAGATTATAAGCTACTAGATTATCATGTTGTTTTTATTAAGAATAATTCTTCCACTATTTTACTTATTGGATAAGGTAATTTTTGAATAAATATTTGTATATACATTTCTTGTTATATATAAGTTAATTTATAGTAATATTTTTAAATTCACAAGTTTATTCTTCCAAATAATAGATACCACATATTTGTATATTATTTAGATGTCATAGGGCATTTTTTTATTTCTTCATTTTCAATTTCTTTTTATATGAAGTTATAACTTTTCCAATAAATTCCGTTGGTAACTGCATAAAAACTTTTATTGGTTCAATAGCAATTAAGAAACTCAGTGGTATTTTTTATTCGTATTTCATTGTCTAGTAAAAAAATTAATATTATACTAGTAGTTTTATAGGTAATAAAAGTCCCTAAAGTATAAATATTTGTTAAGCCTTCAAAAGGTTTTTCTAATTGAATGACTAATGTTAATCTGTTAGACCATTCAAGTAATAATTTTTCTGGAGATAAAACACAGTCTAAATTAAGAATTCCATCTAGTCCTAATGTTATATATTTTGGTGTATATTCTGTAGGAAATTTTCATATCTCATTTTCTTTTTTATAATATCCAAAATGATTTAATTCTTCTTGTTCTATAGGTTTATAATTCTAGTTATACCTAGATTTATTTTCTATTTTTTGTTTGTCTCCACTTTGACTTGTTTCAGGTTATTCTTCTAGTTTTGATCCTTTAGATTTTGGTTAATCCATATATATCTCTTGTTGATCAGTTTCATAACCGTAAATTATTTCATCTTGATTAGTAATAGGTTTTATAAATTCATATTAAAGACTTGTTTCGTTATTTAGTGTAAGTTTATATACTATAATAGCAGGATGACAAAATTTCTAATAATGTTGAAACTCTTTCTTATTAAATTCAAAACTCATGCACAATTATAGATGAACCTGGTCATCTATTTTGCTTTCTACATAGTCCTATCAATAATAGGAAAATATCTCATTTCTCCTATATTTTTCAATATCAGGTTAATGCAATGGAAAGCATAAAGATTCTAATAAAAACAATTATGCAGGTTTTGTAATGTTCTTCCAATTGCTTTATAAGAGGAGTCATTGTTAGTAATGAACTCAACATTATTTTCTGGCTCAATTTCATTCAAAACTTTATCAAATATTTAAAATAGAGTATTAGCATTCCTAACAAGGCCAAATGCATTAATGGACTTCAAAAATATTATACTCTTTGCAGAATAAATTGAAAATTTAATAATAGGGTCAAGTCTTTCATTTGTCCAACTATCACACATGATTAGACACCCAAGTCATTTTTATTTCAACCAAATAACTTTTTATTTCATAAATAGAGTTGCTCCAAAGTTTACATCCGTAGTCGTTAATTAAAAGAGCTTTGTGTCGTGGACTAGAAAAGGTAATAACATCCATTATGGGCTGATAATAATAAGATTGGGCATCATTGAATACTATACATGAATCATACTACCATTAGGCCATTGTCATGTCTACATTATGAGTTGCTTCTCTAGATTGTAAGGCATTATGTGTTGGGACCCGATCTTGGAACCGGATCCCAACCGAAAAAGCGAAAAACGAATACGAAAATTTGTGAAACGAAAGGCGAATCACAAAATGAAACGGAAAGGATCCTAAAACAAAAGACGGATAGGAATCGAATACGAAATCGAAACAAATGAAATCGAATAACAAAATGCGGAAACAATTTCAGTTTTTATTCAAATTATTCTAAAACAATAATTTCGAAACATTTTAATCTTCTTCTTGACTTTTAAAAAATATAAACAAGCAATTTTCAAAACGATTCACTTCTTGAGTGCAAACTTTTCATAATTTGCAAAATCATTCAGAACACATAACTGTAATAATTGTATTGATTTTTATCAAATCATCCGAAACGAGTTTTAACAATTTATCCAATCTTTCGAAAACAATCAATTTAACGATTGGATCAATTTCTTAAATCATTACAAAATCCAATTTCTTAAGTCATTACAAAATCAAGAAATTAAGCATTCGAAAAATAATAATTTTCAAACCTTTATACATATTTGATTTTTCAAAAATCTAATAAATAAAGAACTTCAGAAATTTCCTTCATTTATCAAAACATTTTAGACTTGGAACAATTTTTCAAAAACATTCGGAATTAAGTAAAATCCGATACTTCTTTCTTTCACTTTCTTGATTTTTCAAGAACACAAAATTTAGCTTGTAATTCAAAAAAAAAAATATTATATCAAACAAATTCTATTCAAATTCCCCAATTTCAAATTCACATATCACATTACAAATCACATAAACATTTTCCATTCATTCAAACACAATGACACAAAAATTTACATATTAAAAATTCTCAATCAATCAAAATCAATGAATTCAATCAACCATTCCAAAAGCAATGAATTTAATCATTCGAAAATCAAAATTTTCAAACATTAACAAAACAATAATTTATAAATATTTTGCTTCTTGATTTTTCAAAATCACATAAATAACTTATAATTCAAAATATAAACAT
>JAOSBK010000008.1:29091688-29107580 GCA_027568895.1 Erythroxylum shatona | reverse complement strand
ACCAAAAAGTCAAACTTTTCTCAATTCTTCATATTCTCACACTTTTTCTCTTTATTTCTTGCTTTTCAACTCCATTTCAATCAACCCATTCACTTTTGAGTATTTCTAATTTTCACTAAAATTTCGGGGTCCAACATTATGAATTAAAGACTAGCTCTAGGAGTTATTCGTAGTGCAAAATATTAGACTCTTTTCTTCTTCTTTTCCTAACATCAGTTGCAATATTTCCTTCTTATTGAGTGGGAATACTACCACCTTTAACATCCTCACTATCATCCTAAACACAACAAAAGAACTTTCACTACCACTTTTGTAGTTCAATCTTTGCCTTTTAACTTTCTTATGTTGATACTTTTCAAGTGAAGTCTTCATCTATCATTTATGACTCACTTTCTTACAAAGCTCCACATCACCTTTAATCTATCTAAATGTTTCTTTAATCTGGTAATTCACCCACCTTTTAAATGCTTGTTACAATACAAATAAATAGTATAGTTTTTCTCTGGGGTTGGATGGAATTGGGCTAGTTTTCACCGCTACCTTCCTACTGCTATTTGTACAGATATTGCTAGTATCTTAGTCCCACGAGCAGAGTTTGGAGACAACCAGCCACTATAGGGAGCTGCTCCCAATGGTATTTTCTCTACCGCATCTGCGTATGAACTCATTGAGGAGATTCAAGTTGAGGAGGGCAACAGTTTTTGTGATTCAGTATGGTGTTGGCAAGGCCCCCAGCGAATTCGATCCTTCTTATGGTTATTAGCTAAGTAGAAGTTACTGACAAATCAGCAAAGGGTCACCAGACCTCTTACTGGGGATTCACGGTGCAGTTTCTATGGCATCCCAGAAACTTGTTTACATGCGATAAGAGAATGCTCTTGAGTTAAGTCCTTGTGGACTCGAATTCTCCAACATGGTGGCCATGTAGACTTTTACGTGGGTGACGTTAGTGCTTGGCTGAACATGAATATACGAAAAGATACAGAGGTAAGGGGTTTTGCTTGGTCCACCATATTTGGGGTTGTGTTGGTTTATTTGGCACTAGAGGAATAAAGCAGTCTTTGATCCCAACTTCACATGGCCGAGTACAGACGCTAGAATTGCTAAGGTTCTAGAATATGTTGGTCAAATAAAAAATGCAGAAACCACGATCACTCAAGCAACAAACACGAGAAGAGGAGTCAACAGGCAGAATGCGGTCTAGACAAGGCCTCAAGAGGGATGGGTGAAGTTAAACGCAGACAGAGTGGTTCATCCGGCTTCTAATGGCGCTTCAGCTGGAGGTCTATTATGGGACTATTCCGGATAGTGGTTGGGCAGCTTTGTACACAATATAGGTTTCTGTAGGTCGTTATTTGCTGAACTGTGGGGAGTACATACTGGCCAAAATTTGACGTGGGATTTGGGATATAGACGAATTGAGCTAGAAGTGGACGCTCTGGAGGTCATCAACATTTTATCTAGTTCCAGGAACTGGCATTTAGAAGATAGTGCATTAGGAATGGCCATCAGGGAGCTTTTGGATAGACAATGGGAGGTAAAATTTTGTCATATATTCCGGGAAGGTAATAGGTGTGCGAATTGGTTAGCCCATGATGTCAGATCTTATCATGTAGGAATTTTTTGTTTTCAATATCCATCTTCGGGTTGTAACTCATATATACTCGCGGATATGTTTGGGGGCTCATCCCTGCAATTAGGCATGTAATCTTGTTTTTCTCCCTTAAAAAATAGTATAGTTTTTCATCCCAGAAACCAATCTAATATGAGCCCAAGTTGGATCTTCGAATCTTCCTATACCTAAAGCGACTGAATTATTTGATATACTTTAACTTCCTTCCATTTATCTATAAAAATAAATGAAGAATCATATTAAAATTAACTTAATAACTTCGTATCAAAATCAAGTTGTGTATAATAATCGGAAGAAATAGAGCAATAACAGTTTCTCAACATTCATATGACATATGTGTGTGTGTGTGTGTGTGCACACGCAAGTGACCTTCATACGCTTATATAAATGATTCCTTAAGAAAATTTGATGATTAGACATATTCTATCCACAAAATTATCATGTTTTTTAACACAAACTTCAAATATATACATTGATTGCTAACCTTCAACAACTATAATCCATTTTATGTGATTACATAATTTAAACATAAAGTCACAACTCACAATTATAACTCATTTTGTGTAATTACAAAATTTTACCGTAAAGTCACTATTATAAACATTTTGTATGATTATATAATTTAACCATAACTCGAAACTATAACTCATTTTGTACGACTACATAATTTAAACATAAACTCATAAGTCACATGTATGACTCAATTTGTGTAATCACATAATTCAACCATATAGTCATAAAAATAACTCATTTAATGTGGTTATATAATTCAAACATAAACTCACATCTTTAATTTAATTCATGTAATCACATAATTCAACCTAAATTAATTAACCCATTTTGTATATTAAGAAATTAATTTATAATATATAATCTAATTTATAATAAAGACCAATATTTAATTCAATATTTTCAAATTTCAAACAATAATACAAACTTCAATTTTTTATTAAATGATTGATTTCTTAATTTTTAGAATCCAAAGAACACAAATGACAAAATGCATCTAAAATTCCAAATACTGTACTTCTATATAAAATCCTCAATCTCATTCCTCAATTTTCACAATTCAAATAAAAACAACACACATATATCTATTTCAGTATCCAGCTATCTATCATCCTCAATTTTCAAAGTGCAATTTCCAAATTCACAACTGTAAGTCACTCACACACACAACAATTACTAATTAACTCAATAGTCAACATTCAAGTATTTAACACAACATAACACAAATAAGTAGTCATCATACTGAATCGCACAAATTTCAATTGTTCAAGGTTGAATAGCTATTTTGCATTTTGCAATTGCAACCTTGAGGCTAAAACAAGCGATAGTGGTGGAGGGGGGACTGTGGGGCAACTAACGAGCTAATGCAAAGGCAAGGCAAGGCAAGGTGAAGGTGAAGGCAACGCGAGGCAACATGAAAGGTGGTTGGTGAGAGCATAAGCAAAGGCGGCTAGGTATGGGGTTAGGGGTCAAGTAGGGTAAAATATTTAGGTTTATTTTAAAAATTTTATACTTTAGTCTAATTTTTTTAAAAATTACATTTCAATCCTTGAAAATTGTCGGTACTAACCAGCATCAACTAACAGTACAAAATTAGTAGGTACCATACCATTTTTTGATTGGTATTGCTCAGTGTGATACGGTATTCACACCATTGGTCATTTCTTATAAAATTAAAGAATTTGTTTCGGCCATTACCTTTTTTTTTTTCGGGTCAAAGTAGATTTACAAACTTATCCACCTCTGGCAAAAGAACCACATGCAAAGGACATTATCATTTGATAGCCTTCCAGCCTTTCTTATCCGAAAGCCTTATCCAATTCTTTTTATAGGTAATTTTTTAAAAAATTGATTTGGTTCCGGACAAATATTATAAAATAACTACAATTTAATCGGCGCATAAAAGTTGTCATTGAAATGGTTTTTAGGCAAATTAATTTTGATTCCAAAATAATTTGTAAAATTCCTCTATTTTAGACATAATATGATTTTGTTTGGATTAATTTGGAAAGAGCATGAAACCTAAAAGCTTCTAGAACGAGAAAACAACTACACACTTATACATGTGACAATGGGAACAGTCGATGATTTGTTCCCGTACCCACTCCCAATTGCTAATTGATATTATAAAAGCCCCATGACAAGTATTGCCCAACCAGAGCCTAAAGAGAGAAGTCCTGCTCCTGCCTATGCATACTTTTTTTATTTTCTTTTTTCTTTTCTTCTCAATTAAGGCTTACGTGACTCTCTCCCTACGTGTATCTGTCCATGTCATCTACCCACCGCCTTCCACGTATTTCCCCTGTTTTTCCTTTCACTACTTAAGTAGGCCGGAGGACCAAACATGGTGACGGGTTAATTCAAGTTTCATAGAATTACTGGTCTAAGTGGAATTTTTATAGATACCAATCCATCAAATTAAATTATTGATCTCACTAACAGGAATCTGAACCACCAAATCTGGAGAAAAAGAATTGCCCGAATCAGTTACGATGCTCCAATCCATGAAGTCATCTGTCTTACTTACCTCATTTTTGTACTCGATATTAAATTAAGATACCATACTATTTTGACTTGGTGGATAATTATAAATTAAGGAGGGCGTTTTTGAAATCATGTTCTGGTATTCCTTTATCGGAAGTCCATAACTGAACTACGATTTTGAACATACCCAACACTACAAGCCAACGGCAATTACTAGTAATGCCGCTACTAAAACCACAGGACCCCATCTAGTTCTTGTGCATTTCTATCTTTATTGATTGGCACTAATCTGCTTTGCAGAATTAATCTTAATAATTATACCAGGAGAAGGAAAGAAGGTTCGAGGTAGACTATGAGTAGGATTAGTGTTTCAGTTGTTGATTAAGATGACATTTCCTTGACCTCAGGGACAGGGCGAGGGAGAGGTAGAAATGAACTGGTTCCATTTCCACTTTTATGGTTAGGTTAGATGGGAATCGGGTGTACTTCACCCCATTACGGTTGGACCAAACCCAGCATCTGCTGCTGCTGACAACCTCGTCTATTGACAAATAGCGCAAGTCCCTCCACTAGCTTAGCTTCCAATATTATATAAGTCCTTTCTCATCTCATAACTACTTTGTGTGATACTTAAGAAACCGTTGAGGCCTCCAGTTCGTTTTCTGGCTATGTATTTGTGTGCACTATATAAAATATTTAGCTTGCCCCTCAAGTACTGTCTTGAACCCACCTAATCAGGTAAAACGACATGGCATCAACGTGCTCGACTTTTAAGGTTTGTATATAAGTCCTGGCGGGTGTTGGTTCAGCAAATAACAACATTTTACTACAAACATTGTCTCTGTGTCTGTGTCTGAGACGGAGAGAGGGATGTCGGTCACCAGGATCATGGCACAGTGGGTTCTTGTCCTCTTGGTCTTTGCCAGTTGTATGTTTCTGTCACCGGTGGAGTGCATAGTTAGGCACTACAAGTTCAATGTAAGTACTTCAGCTTTAACATTAACTGAATCCGTTAATAATTAGTGGTCTCATGAAATCAGTGTCTTCAGTTTCAGAAACTCCAGTTGAATTTTCATGAAAACAAGGCTCATTAGTTCATGCTCATTTTGTGGACTTTTCAAGTCTTCTCACTGCTTAATTAGGATGCTAACAGAAGAAAGAATATAACAAAACAAAGAAGAGATAGTAAGATCAACTTTTAAGTCGTAAAGCTTAAGACCAGCTATTAGTGGCTTAGACGACCTACATCATGAGTTTCCAGGACAAAGGTTTTAATGAATTGCTTAATTCGATCATTACATTTTATATATTTGGTAGCCATTAAGCTAGCTGTTCCATGCATATTAACAAGTTCATATGGATTGACGACTGATGATTTTCCTTGGTGATACATCAATGAAGAAAAAGTAACGCAGACAAATAAACTTCCGCCATTGCCACCACCTCAGAGTTCTTAATAATAATAATAATAATGGTTAAGAGGTCTCTACTCCAACTTAAAGAATGCCTGCCAGCCAGCCAGCTTAATTTGATCTTCACCTTCAAGTTGTGATAGGTACAGACAGTTCAAATAATACGATTAGTTGCTTAAACAAGCTACTCAGCCAGTGGTGCATGGTCCTAACAGCACAAAGAATTCGATTCAAGCCAGTTGGTGAAATTAGCTGTCTAACGATAGCAAATATGAAATATTGATTTCTTTTCTAAATGATCTTGCATAATTCTTTCTCTAGATATGCTTCTCGTTTAGATGTTGTGTTATAAGTGGTACATAGTAGTATTAGGATCACCTTTTATTAATTCCTTTTATACTTGATTTGTTTTATCGTTCGTTCGTTGCGAAAGCTTCCACATGTATGTCGATGATGAGTAGGTGATTCAATTCCCATGTTAATATGCCGTGACTCAAATAATTAGCGAAGTTAACAAGTTATTTATTAAATCAACTTATAAGTAGAAAAAAGAAGCTTAACTTGTGCTTGTTAATTAAATTGTAATTAGTCAATGAGAATGATTGTATTTGTGTTTAAGTACAGTTGATGCATATCTTTTCATGTCAATGTTAACCTTTTCTTAATAACCATTTTCATAGATCTAATTTTTTGCGTGGAAGTTTCATACTTAATGATTTATCCTCAAAAAACGAAAATCTTGGTACGTCACGAACTTTATATTGCTTGCTTTATAACTTTTGACAAAAATGATTTTGACGTCGATCTAGACATGTTGATATTACTTACCTAATTTTATTTCATGTCAAGTATCTTTTTTTTTTAATAATCAATTTGGAAGACAAACAAGTTCCAAGTCATACTTTAGAAGGAAGAACACTGCATCGTAGTACTATTCAGACTTATTAATATCCATGCCATCAACTTCCTCCTTTTGTATGCATATCTTTTATACGTACGAGTTGATGAATATATGATCATTCAAAATATCTTAAAATAACCACAAGGGCTGGCCTTCCTTAAGCAAAGTTAGATATTCGACTCCCGCTTGTGAATACAGTACTATTAAATACTCTATGATAGTGTTAAGCCGCCTTTCGTAGGGGTTAATTTGGGTGTGATAAGAGCTTAAGGATGCCACCGACAATTCAGGCCCACCTAGAACAACTAGTAGATTAACCCAAAAAAGTATATCTTAAAATAGCATAAAAGTAAACTTATTGAGGTTACGTTAACAAAGTCTGGCAACTTCCCACTCCTAATTGAAGGAAAAAGTTGACACTAAAAATCCACATCCGTGTATGTCCATTTCATGCAGGTGGTGATGAACAACGTTACGAGAATGTGTTCGACAAAGCCAATTGTCACCGTGAATGGGATGTTTCCTGGACCCACTGTAGTTGCTAGGGAGGACGACACTGTTCTTGTGAAGGTGGTGAACCATGTCAACTACAATCTTAGCATCCATTGGTGAGTTTGAAAAGACATTCCAATGTACTTTTGGTTTTGGTACGTACTAAAATGTCTGGATGATGTCAGGCATGGGATAAGGCAATTGCGAACTGGCTGGGCGGACGGTCCAGCGTACATAACTCAGTGCCCTATTCAGCCAGGACAAGTATACACGTACAATTTTACACTTACTGGACAAAGGGGCACCCTACTTTGGCACGCACACATTCTCTGGCTCAGAGCCACCGTTCACGGTGGTATCGTCATCTTGCCCAAACGAGGTGTTCCTTACCCCTTCCCCGCACCTCACAAGGAAGAGACCATCATCTTAGGTAAGCCTAATATGCAGTGAGAGAAATTAAGAAGCATCAAATGTGCAGTTATACTAAGCCATATAGTGATCCTTTTCATGTGATATAATAAAGCAAGACGTTGCAGATCTGTTCTTGTGCTTACCTTGATTGAATCAATTTCATATTAATTAATTCACAGGTGAGTGGTGGAAATCTGATGTTGAAGCTGTAGTGAATGAAGCGATGAAATCTGGTGTTGCACCAAATGTCTCAGATGCTCACACCATCAATGGCTATCCAGGGTCACTGGCATCCTGCCCTTCACAGGGTAATACAACTAACAACAATTCTTCATCATCAACTATTAGACCATCAAGCAGAGTCACTAGCACAATTAATCACACATTTTCCTAGTTGTTTTAGGGATTCTTTACTCTTTTTATTACTTGATTACAGGAGGATTTAGTTTACCAGTGCACTCTGGTAAGATCTACATGCTTCGGATTATCAATGCTGCAATGAATGAGGAGCTCTTCTTCAAGATCGCCGGCCATCAACTCACAGTCGTCGAGGTCGATGCAGCCTATGTTAAACCCTTCAAAACTGACACCATTTTGATAGCCCCAGGCCAAACCACAAACGTCCTTGTTAACACAAATTGTAGCCCCGGCAAGTACTTGGTTGCAGCCTCCCCTTTCATGGACTCTCCTATTACAGTGGACAATAAGACAGCCACTGCCACTTTACATTACTCTGGCACTCTTGCTAGCGCCAGGACCACCCTCACCACTCCACCTCCCCAAAACGCCACCCATATAGCAACAAAGTTCGCCAAGTCTCTTCGTAGCCTGAACTCCAAAGAATACCCTGCAAAAGTACCCTTGAAAATCGATCGTTCACTTTTCTTCACCGTTGGTCTCGGTGTTAATCCTTGTGCTACTTGCCCTAAGGGCAACAGAGTTGTGGCAAATATTAACAATGTCACGTTTGTCATGCCAAAGTTTTCTTTACTTCAAGCTCATTTCTTCAACATTAAAGGAGTTTTCACGGATGACTTTCCCGGTAACCCGCCAGTTCAATTTAACTACACTGGCACGCAGCCGACGAATTTGCAGACTACAAAGGGAACGAGGCTTTACAGGATTCCATTTAACTCTACGGTGCAATTGGTTCTTCAAGATACGGGCATGATTGCTCCTGAGAACCACCCCTTACATTTGCACGGCTTTAATTTCTTTGAAGTTGGGAGGGGAATAGGTAACTTCAATCCAAACCAAGATCCAAAGAAGTTCAACCTTGTTGATCCTGTGGAAAGAAACACCATCGGAGTCCCATCTGGTGGATGGACTGCAATAAGATTTAGAGCTGATAATCCTGGTAGGTTTTTCTAATTTTTCTTATCCATTTTTGATTGTGAAGATCATAGGCAACTTCTATAACACAATAAAAACTAATAAGGACTAATATAACTGAGAACTGCTAAAAGAGATATTAAAACAAACACTGTAAAAGAATATTAATACATGAGAATTTTTGAGCTGCAGGGGTTTGGTTCTTGCATTGCCACTTGGAAGTTCACACATCATGGGGACTGAAGATGGCGTTCATAGTAGACAATGGAAAAGGTCCTAACGAATCACTCCTTCCACCGCCTCCTGATCTACCCAAGTGCTAGGAAGAAAGAATTAAATAGTCAAAACGTCAACTTTACTTTTCTCACTAGAGATTATTGCCTAAGAAAGACCAAAAATGATACCTGCTGAGTCAATAACAAGTATCTCTTCTTGAGTAACCAAAAATGATACCTGCTGGGTCAATAACAAGTATCTCGTCAAATAAACTAAATTCGGGATGTATACCTTTAATCTTCCTTTTTGTCTTTTCCTTTTCTTACTCGTTTATGGTTTTCTTTTGACCTGAACGTTTTGATTAGGTTTTGTATGTTTGATAATTGTAAAGTATAAAAGTTGTCAATTAATGAGTTTAAAAAGTTTAATGCTCTTTTTTCCTCAATCAACTCATAGAAATATTATTGCGAATATTAAACTAAAAAGAATCATTTGGGACGACCCATTCCATTTGTAAGATTTAATTTACATGTACAGATCAAAGCAACACAGAAAAATTGCCACAGAGAAGATGTTTCTTTTAGGAGCATTAACTTTTAGTTAAGAGGTAACCTCGCAATGTAGCTCAGACTCAACTTAATGTAGCTAAAAATCCGAGTTGGTAAGGGGCTCTTCTGGTTTAAGAGAGGTCACGGGTTCGAACCGTCCTCATGTATGCAGCCGTTTAAAACTTGGGGCCAGAGCTTTGCTTTCCGCAAGGAACCTATCTGGCTCGAACGGGAATTAGTCTGGATGTAGATGGCTTAAAGGTGCCTTTCCATAGTTGGGACCCTCCTAAGATACTTCGTGGGCAACAAAAAAAAATACGAGGATAAATTGAAAAGTAATTTAGAAAAAAAAAGTGGAAATATAGGATCAGACAATAGGTTGGGGGAATTACTTCTTTTAGGAATGGATTCACGTCCTTTGCTATTGAATGTCTTAATTTCCTACAACATATGTATTATTATTATTTAAATTATTTACATATATTAATACTATTAAATATTTAACAAACAATAGTTCATGTATATTCTCTTCCTATAATTTGTTACAAATATCTTTATAAACTAGTCAGTATGATTTAAATGCGTATTTATCAAGAGAATGAGAATAGTAAAGCAATAAGATAACCAATTGCATAATAAGTTGTTGGAAAATCACAGCGGGATTAGATCCCGCGTGCAATAGAACAGATGTGAAACTTTTTTTTATAATTTTAAAAAAGTTAATATCACTTAAAGATATCTAATAAAGTATATGGATCATAATTCACACTTTATTATTAAGTTTGGTCTTTTTTTATTATTTCCCTCAAACCATTTATGAAATTGATTCATTTCAACCACATTAGCTACTTAAGTGTCTGATCAATGGCCTCTAACGTATATCCACAGAGCATATTAAGAAAACTTTATAATCATTGTAGAGAAGGTTATGCAAGGAGTACTAGTTCTTTTAGAGCCTAAGCCTATTTATAATAAGTTTTAAATATTTTGTAATTTAATTGAAATGAAATTTTAATTTCAATTAAACTTAGTTAGAATTATGATTAATTCTAATTAAATTTCAGTTGTGCTTAAATAAGACCCAATATCTTATATTGGTCCTTGTTTATTAAATATCTCATATTTAATCATAAAAGTTTTTAAACATTACAATCAAGTACAGCTTGATTGCATCAGCTTTTCTCTCTTCATCTCATTCTTTGTATGTGACCCTTTAAGTTCCAAATTATGTTATCAATGGATACAAATTATAACCCTATATTATATTTAGGATTATATAAATTAAACTTCTTTAATTTATCTTTAATTCTCTAATTAAACAATTTTTATTCATAAATCAAGATTGGCTATTAATGTCCAATCATAAGAAAAAAAGTATAACATGTGCTAATATTTTTACAATCTATTAATATCTGGTCTTAATAGAACAATAATTAAAAATAATTCAGAGATAATACATAAATGTAATATAAATCTCATAATTATGATCCTATTATAATTTCAATTGGAATTTATATTTATCCTACGGACTTTATTATATACATCTAAATACGTATAAGATAAAAAATGTTTTTGAATAATTATGTCACTAAACTATAATCAACCAATTGGTTGTAGTGCATAAACCAACAATCTCTCATTTACACTAAACCAATCGTTTGTGTATATTATACTGTATCTCTATATGACAATCATGTTACTATTGAGGCAGTGATTTAGTGAGAGAATTCTACAATATTCTCTACAGTGAGCACTTACTTATATCTTACAACTTTCACCTTAATTATCGTTATAATTAAGATAAACTACCTAAATACATATATGGATCTTTAATGAGATCTTAACTCATCAAATACGATGTCACTAATATTCTACACTAATAAAAGGAACTATACCAAGTTCATTAAAGAACTCATTAATCCATTTAAGCATTCCATTAAACAAAAATGTATTATGGCTTGATTAGCAATTAATTCTATATTGAAACATTTCTAATATGAAAATAATATTGTTCTAAGTAATATATATCTTAAGTAGGATTTACTTTTAAGTTTAATATCCTTATAATCTTGAACTCAAATATCAACTTATAGAATAATGGAAATCTTTGATATTTCACAAGTATGAGATATTTTAAATATTAAACACCTTTAGTACATTATTTATATACTTGGACTAGAATAGGTAAACAACTTCCATATTTATCTCTATAGATCTAACTCATAAAATTAAGTTATTACTTTTTTCATATCCAAGAAGAGTTACTCTTGGACAATTATATTTTCAACAATTGAAATATGAATTATTGTTCTCTTAATAAGCAATATGTCTCTATGTACTCCCACTGAAGAGGATAATTATATTTCTACTAATCTTCTTGTAGATATGATCAATTCATAATCATCTCTAAAAGAAACTCTTTAAGTTCATCACGAAAGTGAATCTTTTAACATCTTATAGCCTTTCAACTATACATCAAATGTCTCAATAAAGGCAATAGTTCCAATTGAATGTATTGCCACGAGATTTTGAAAATTTCAAATTTCATATTACTTCCACTACTTCTCTTGAGAACTATTCTCCTATAAGCATATATTGAAACAAACAATTTGTTCAATAGGTCCGCAAGATTATATCCAACATTTTGGATATTTTATAACCTTTTATTATTCAATTTAGTGTATTAGACAATACATGCTTCAACTAAGCATCACATCCCAAAATCATTAACCATGATGATTTCAAAGTCTTAGTGTTCTATATCTAATATGAAATCTTGCTAATTTATCTAATTGAAACTTTCAAAGATAAGTTGCATTATATAATATCTCACATTGCATTTTTTTCTCCTCACATAAATTCATGTTCTTATGAAATTTAGTTGTTGAGATATTCATTACAAAATCTTATTTCTTATAGATAATCTAGAAATTTATATCTAACCACATCAATCTCATCGAAATGCTTTTATTACAAAATCTCAATGTTTAATTTTTATTTGGATTTAAACATTTTTTACTTTTTAAACATTTAAATTAATATTATATTTGATACATATCACTGTATCACACAAAGTCATTAGTAATCTAATGAAATATAGGTATAATCCTTTTATAAATTATTACTACATCTAACATATCACATGTATAAGATTTAATAGTTTGATACCATCATCATCCTTTCACCAAAAGTTGCTTTGATTATTTGCAACCCACCAAGTTACAAATGTTTTATACGATTTATAATCAAAAGAATATATTTTCTTATATGTAACTTTATAATTCTCATTACTTTGATTTAATCAATATGGCATAAAAGGATAGTTTTAGTTATCTAACTTTGTATTCTTGATACTTGTGTTAAGTATAAGTCTGCTTTGATCCAACGTATATAAACTACTTGTATAATAATGAATTAACTACTTTTACTTAACAATATATTTCTTATCCCACCTTAATCATTATAGTAAGTTTGAATCTATATTTCAATATCATATATTCATATGCATGAACTATAAATATATGTAATCTTTATCATATCAGGCATTAACAAGAAAAGTCCTGCAATTATTTTTATATGTTATCTTTATCATATCACGCCTTAACAAGAAAAGTCTTGCAATTATTTTTCTTTTAATGACATCTATTATCATACTATAGCAAATGCCTTTAATTTTAATTCATATTTACATTTTTAGTAAGCTAAATTTGAGTAAAACAATTCCATTAAGCTACTAGCTTTCAATTGCACTTTATACAACTATTTGCATCGTTCAATTGTGTTGACATATATCTTAAATGTTATCTTTAAAGTTTATGAGACATTAGTTAATTCAAAATGTCCATACATTTTTATCATCTATATGATGTTAACATATCTCTAGAACTTTATCTCCAAATCCTCAGCAAAGATTAATAGAAAAATTACATAATATACATATAACCATTTTATTAAACTTTGATAACTCTTCTCAAATTTAACATATGTCTTAGAAATTTAGTTCACTAACGGATTTATATCAACGATCTTAAGTTTGCTTAATAAAAAAACTACACTTAAATTAGATAAATAATAACTTTATCAATCATAACTCATGTGAATCCTAAATTCTTTAGGTAACGACTCTTTCCAAAATATATCTTATATATCATTCTTAACCCTGCCTCTAAATTCATGTGATCATGAATTTGCTCATCCAAATAACACAAATATGGTTAAATAGGACTCATTGTTATAAGACTAAACATATTCGAGTTAAAGTAGACTTGAGTTTGCTCAACAAGCTTAATAATAAACAAAAGTCTAGCTTATTCCTATAACAGTGGAAGAAAAAAAGCACATTCTCAATGTATATTTAATATTTTAATTAGGGATTTCTTTTTTGGTAAATTAGAATAATTAATAAATGGAAAAAAATATGTACAAAACGTTCACTTACAAGTGCCACTGGAGACACATCTAGCTAAAATAAGCAACTAGCCTCAGGGCAATCCAAGATAGAAACAAAAGGATGACAGAAGCTATAGAAGGAGCAATGTACAACTAATCAATATCAGAAACACAAGGAGCTCTACCAAAAAAACCGAAACATCTATAATCCATGTGAGAGCCTAACTAAAATATCACAAGCCCAGAAGATGCAAGCCAAAAGAGGCTTAAGGGAATGCCACTCAAGAACAACCTTAGCACCTGACTGGCCAAGGGAAAGTTGTCGCCAAGTAGTGATTGTGCTAAACCTCCGAGGGTAGGCTAGGCAAGACATGACCTTTCCAAAGAGACCACGCATACTATAACCTGGAAATGACTGAGCAAATAACCTGCAAAAAGAAATGAAGACCTTAACTATAAAATTATCTCCTCTCGGTGTGTAAGCTGAGAAGTTCCCTAACGTGGGAGATTACTCTGAGATACACTCTCTCCTCAACCATTGCTTCATTCTTGAAGGTTCTGGTATTACGTTTAGTCCAAATATGATAAACTGTAGTGGAAAGCAGAAGAGGGAAGTGAATGATGGCTGGTACTCTGATACAGGAAACAGTTCTATATCAAGAGAGGATAGCTGAGAGATTAGAATGGTTGAAAGTGGGCAAATCGAATCGGGTGAGACATTGTTCCCAAATTGTTTGAGAGAATGGGCATTCAAAAAATAAGTGGTATATTGATTCATTTGCTGAGAGGCACAGGGAAAAGTGATTAGGAGTATAGAGGTATGAAAATTTATCCCGGGTTTGAAGCTTTTGTAGGAAAGCAAGCCATAATGTAAAGGAGCAGTGAGGGTTACTATACTTGGACCATACCAGCTTGTACCAAGGAACAACCGGTAGCGGGGGTCGCAAGAGATGATAAGCTAACACATTGGTATATCGCGTGGTGGGGCTCGTTAACCATTCCAGGCTGTCAGGTAAGGTGTAGTTGGGTAAATACATAGGTGGATCAAGGTTTCTAAGGAGGTCTATGGAAACTTCCCTCCAGCTCCAAGCATCATTAATTTTTACATCAGAAACACGTGCTGTGAGTGGAAGCTCTGACCCATTGATCTCTCTCGGAGTTGACAAGGTCCTCAAAATACCACGCGGGTGCCATGGATCCTACTAGAAAAGAGTAGACATACCGTTTCCAATCCTAAATATGAATTGATGACACAATTTGTCCCTAATTGTTAAGATCTTTCTCCAACTACATGAACTATTATAGATAGGATGAGCACTCCAAAATTTGTCCTATGTAAAATAATTGTATAAACCCACTTAACCCAAAGAGCTTCCCTATCTTCAAACAAATTCCATATCCGTTTTCCTAAAAGAACATGATTCCAAGTAGTCAAGTGTTTGACTCCTAAGCCCCCTTCCCTTTTAGGACGACATATGTTACTCCACTTCACCTTAGCCTGAGTATTAGAAACTGCCTTTCCTGCCCATAAAAAATTCCTAAGCTTAGCCTCTATTTCCTTAAGGATGGAAAATGAGAGAATAAAATGTGAGGACTAGTAAACATGGAAGGAAGAGAGAACTAAGAGGGCGGTTGGTTAGCTTGAGGGAATGGTAATAGAAATGGGAATGAATATAGTGAGGAATGGGAATGAATATTATCATTATAATTATGATGGTTGGTTAAGAGGAAGGAATGATTACCATTACCATTAATAGTGTTGGTTTGTAAAAAATATTATAATTATTTAATTACCAAATGATTTATATTTTAATTAATTACAATATTATAATTAATGAATGGATTATATTTTAATTAATTATATTGAAATTAATTAATTAATAATAATATTTTAATTAATTAATATTTTAATTAATGAACAATTATATTTTAATTAGTTATATTTTAATTAATAATAATATTTTAATTAAATATAGTGTAATTAATTAAATAATAATATTTTAATTAATTATATTGTAATTAATTAATTACAATATTTTAATTAATGAATAATTATATTTTAATT
>JAOSBK010000008.1:29003885-29031359 GCA_027568895.1 Erythroxylum shatona | reverse complement strand
ATTTCTTAACTAATTCTAGATATTTTATTATTATCAAAACATAAAGGGATTTAATTTGTCAACCACCATTGGTCCAATAAAAACTGCCTTCAGAGTGTTAAAAGCCTGCACACACTCAACATTAAAATCAAACGGCACGTCTTTCACAAGTAATTTAGTTAAAGGTCGAGCAATTATGGAAAAGTCTTAAATAAATCTTTTGTAGAACCCAGCATGTCCTAAGAATGATCGAACTCCTTTCACATTTGTAGGAGGTGGTAACTTTGCTATCACATCGATCTTAGCCCTATCAACTTCAATTCACCTATTAGAAATTTTATGCTAAAGTACTATGCCCTTACATACCGTAAAGTGGCATTTCTCCTAGTTGAGAACTAAACTTGATTCTTCACATCGTGCAAGCACCTTCCATAAATTTTGCAAACATGCATCAAACGAATCACCAAATACTGAAAAATCATCCATAAATATTTTCATAAAATCCTCCGCTAAATCAACAAAAATTGTTGTCATACACCACTGAAATGTTGCTGGAGTGTTACACAACTCGAAAGGCATTCTTCTATACGCAAATGTTCCACAGGAGCATGTGAATGTGGTCTTCTCTTGATCCTAAGGATAGATAAAAATTTGATTATAACCTGAATATCCATCTAAGAAATAATAAAAAGCTTGATCTGATACTTTCTCCACCATTTAATCAACAAATGGTAACGGGAAATGATCTTTTCGTGTAGTAGAATGCAGCTTCCTGAAATCAATGCACACTCTCCGCCCCATTACTGTCCTTGTGGGAATAACGTCACTTTCCTCATTTCTGATAACGGTCATACCTCCTTTTTTCGGCACACACAAAATCGAACTTACCTACTTACTATCTGAAATAGGATAAATAATGCCTACATCCAGTAATTTAATGATATCCTTCTTTATGACTTCCTTCATGTTTGGATTTAATTGCCTCTGTCGTTCCCTCATGGACTTGCTTCCTTCCTCTAAGTAAATCCCGTGCATCACTATGTTGTGGCTAATTCCTCTTATATTAGGAATCTGCCACCCCACCGCGCTAACATGCTTCCTCACCAACTTTACCAACCGTTGTTCCTGTTCATTTATCAAATTATTGGAAACAATAATAGGTAGGGTTTTCCCCTCCCCCAGAAATGCATACCTTAGATGACTAGGCAATGGTTTCAACTCTAGAACTGGTGTATGCACAATGGTCGGTGGAGCTGGATTTGTTTCTTGCAGCAACTTCTTTATTCTTTCTTGTTCACCCTTACTTTCACTAATAAACTCTACATCTAGATTAAAAGATACTTCTTTCTCCTTACTTTCCTCCATACTCAACACACATTCATCCACATCATCAACTTTCATACGAAACTCATTATCCATGGGGTGCTTAATAGTCATCCTCATACAAAACTCCACTTCTCCTTACCAATGCGCAATATAAGTTTCCCCCATAGATGTCTACTAAAGCTTTACCTATGTAGAGGAATGGACAGCCTAATGTCAATGGGCATTCCGAATCAGCCTTGAAATCTAAAACCACTAAATCCACTGGAATTACAAACTTGTCCACTTTAACAAGCACATCTTCCACAATCCCAAACAGCCTCTTAATTGATTGATCTGCTAGTTGTAACACCATCGACGTCAGTTTAACCTCTCCAAGACCTAATTTTTGAAAAACTAAACTGGGCATGAAGTTTATACTTGCACCCAAATCACACAAACATTTGTTAAAATGTATATCACCAACTACGCAAGGAATTGTGAAACTACCAGGATCTTGTAGTTTTGAAGGAATAGCGTTAGAAATGATTGAACTACATTTTTCTGGAAGCTGCACAGTTTTATTAGCAATAAGTGATCTCTTATGAGTTAAGATATCTTTCAGAAATTTAGCATACTTGGGCATATGTTTCAATGCCTCCACAAAAGAAAGATTAATCTGCAATTTTTTTAACTTTTCAAGAAATGAAGCAAACTGACTATCATACTAGTGTTTCTTAAGTCATTGAGGAAAAGGAATAGGTGGTACATACTTAACTACTTTAGCTTGCTTATTTTTACCTAAATTATGGCGCTCGTGATTGCACCTTTTGTTTTTGCAATTGCACTCGAGACTGGATTTCTCTCGTTCCAATTCAACTCTTAGGTTGTGATCACACCCTTTAGGCTTGCGATCGCAACAAAAGCTTTGCAATCCTCTCTACTTATCATCAGCAGGCTCGCGATCGTACCCTTCAGGCTTGCGATCGCGACCTTTGTTGTTTCCCTAATTTTCCAGCTCCTTACCACTCCTTAGTTGTATAGCTTTTAAAGACTCCTTTGGATTTAGTTATGTAGTACTCGGGAAACCTCTAAGGTTTCGTTAAGTAAGAGTAGTTGCCAATTGTCCCACTTAGACCTCCAAGTTGTGAATTGATGAAGGGTGATTTTTCGCTATTTGATCAACCTTTGCTTCTAACTTCTGTTGTGATTCATCTTGTTGGTTCAGCTTAGTTCCAATCATCTCCATAAATTTCTCCATTTTCGCCTCGAATGGATTCCTAGGCTGAAGCTATCTTTGCTCTCCCACTATGTTGTTATTGTTACTCCATGAAAAGTTGGGATGATTCTGCCATCCAGGATTATAAGTATTCGAATATAGGTTGTTCCCTGGACGGTTAGTCCCCACAAAATTGACTTGCTCAATCGTACCAACTGTTGGGCACTCATTGGTGAAATGTCTTTATTGATTGCATAATTCACATACACTTTAAACTGCTGCCACTAAAGAGCTTGAAGTGAAACTGCTAATCTATTTTGGAAGGTTCGTAACTTCGGGCTGTAATGTAGTCACTGCATTTAAAGACAAACCCCCCCCCCCCCTTGCTCTTTTATCATTGATCGAGATCTATCTAATGCCTATAATGCATTAGTAGCTGCCATTTCTTCCAGTAAATCATAGGTCGTATCAATTGTCTTTTTCATCAAAGATCCTCCTATTGTTGCATCAATTGTACCACGAGTAGTGGTGTTAAGTCCATTGTAAAAAGTTTGTAACAATAATTCCTGAGGTAAATTATGGTGAGGATAAATCCATTGCAACTCTTTGAACCTTTCTTACACCTCATACAAAGTTTCACCATCATGTTGCTGGAAGTTGGTGATTTCCTTAATGATCTTAGCTGTTTTGGCTACCGGGAAATACCTAGATAAAAATGCTTGAGCTAACTCAGTCCATATAGTAATGGACCCTAATGGAAGAGAATTTAGTAACTCTTTAGTTTTATCTTTCAAAGTGAATGGAAATAACTGTAATCGAATTGCATCATCTGTTACTCCATTATACTTGAAAGTGTCATAAATTTCCAGGAAGTTTGTGATATAGGTATTTGGATCTTTATTAGCTAACCCATAAAACTACATTGTCGCTTATAACATCTACAACAGAGATGGATTGATCTTGAAATTATTTGTTGTCAAAGTAGGTCTTGTCACGCTTTGCTAATTTGGCAGAAATCTAGGCCTAACTACATCCATCAATGTTCTTTGTTCCTCTGTCATGATATTCTCCGGAAGTTCAGTTTCCATCGCACGTTTGTCTTCAGCAGCTTGGTGTAAAGCTATTTCTAAATGAGTAACTTCTTTGTGAAATTCGACCAAAGGCTTCATAGAATTTTTCATTTTTCTCCGCATATACACTTGTAAAGAAATGAAGTACTTAAATCAACCAGTAATTAAATTAAAAATGATGTTAAATAATTCCCCACCAATGATTCCAAAAACTTGATGAGTTATAAAGTAGAAACGCGCTCGAATCCCAACCGTAAACGTACGGGTTATTATAGTGTAGTTATCGTTCCCATGAGGATCTATACTAAGCACTAAACAAATTCTTCCTAGATTGCTTAAGTTAATAAAAAAAGATTTAAAAGTTGAGAAGGATTTAAAATTATTAGGACAAAACTAATCTGTAAAAAAAGGGATTTTCTTTTCATGAATTCACAAAATTAAAAGCTCCAAAGATGATTTCAACTCCTGCAAAATACATCTAAATTCCATTATTCTACTACCCCAAGTTTTTTAAAAAGTAACTCTTCTCTCTCAAACTTGAATTACCTACTATGTTTTATCATAATGCAAATCTCTCAATTTGAATATAAATAAAATAGAGATGAATCACATAACTTTTAAGGAATAAAACTTAGACACCAATCTCTTAGCATGCAAGTTATATTTGTATGATTTGTCTGAAAGAACTCAATTCTCATTAAGATCTAATAAAAACTATTCAAAAGAACAACAATCATACATAAAAGAAGTTTAGAAAACAATATTCACCATAGAGGGTGAAACAATCTTTAAATAAGAAACTAGAAAGCACACATAATAAATGAACTAGAATTTAAATGAAAAGAAAACAAATGTTCATATGCCCTGAATTACAACGTTACAAAGCTCCTATTCCTCTATCTTCTTCCTGCTTTTCTCAGTCCCATTTTCTTCATACCTCCTTTCTTTTAATATTGCTTTCTTCCTTTTCCCATGAATGTCCACTTCCACTAAATTGTAGCAGCTCCCCCCATGTTCTCACACATTGAGGGATGCTGTTAACTATTCACCATTGGTTTAAACATGTGAGGAATGTTGACAATTGCGATCACACTATGACACTTGCTATCGCATTCGTATGTGAATAACCAATCTTACGATCAAATGTCCTGAATGCGATCGCGCCATGCTGACTCGCAATCGCACCCAAAACTACATCCAAAAGACCTATTGTGTAACATCCCGTTACCTGTGTTAAGGCAAGAATATGGAATTATGAGAAATTAGAAAAATACATATCATGCTTTGCATATTTTTGCACATACATGAGAATTTTGATATTGCACATGAATAGGATTGTACATGCATTCATGACATTTTTCGGGTATGATTGCTTTATAAATATGATTAAAATGTGAATTGTGAGTTATTTGCGTTAAAAATTTATTTGGAGATCATTGGTATTATTTCAAAATTTTTGGTGAATTTGAGGTACATTTGAACTAGGACAAATGCCAAATTGTAGGATAAGTTGATATATGAAAATTTTGGATGATTATTGAGTGACATTTGGCATAGTTAAATTAGTGATAAATGGACTAGTAATGAATTAACAAATGAACCAATCATTGTGTGACAAATGGGCTGGTAAGTTGATAACAAATGACATATTTGATTAATGGTCAAGTGACTTAGTTAATTGGAGACATTTGGCAGCACCTATGCTTGATAAGTGCTGAACATGCCATAAGCCATATGGCCATTCCTTTAGTTGACACCTAAAACCTTAGGTGTAAGTTTCAGCAGGAGCAACTCCAACTATGGTCATTTCTCTTCTTGCTTCCTCTCACACACCACCGAAAACACTCTTGCTTGCACCTCCCTATATTGGTTTATGATTATGTCTGATTGTTGCACCAAAATTCGTGCTTCACCCTCACAAAGTTAAGTAGAGAATCAAATTATAGTTGCCTTGTCCTAACTGAAATCTTTCAAGTTTTCACCTTGAATTTGTGATGATTCTGCATGTTGGGAGCACTGATTGAGAGTAACTTTTGAGCTGGGATTTGAACTAATCAAGTAAGTAATTATTAGTGTTCATAGAATGTTATGATGGAGAATTTATGATGATTGAATTAGGAAAGATTGTATAAGATGTTGATGTGGAAGTGTGCTGGAATGTTATGGACTGGAAAATTTTCACTGAACATGTCTCGGTATTATGATCATAACTTGATCTGTACATTTCTAACTGAGTTTATTCTTGATTCAAATTAAACTAGAGGCATATGTCTACAACGTTTATGAAGAAGCCGAATGTTAATTCTATCTCTCAGTATTTCAAAATCTGGATGGAATTAGAGTTAGGAATTCTGTTACAGTTTAAAAAAACAGTCTGAACTCTTTTGGATATAACTTTCAGTATACTGACTCAAATATTTTGGTGTTATTACAAACTGGAAACATAGTGGAATAATTGTATATAAGAAAGTGTTACTGAAATACACCACTTTCTTTGTCATAAAGATCATGCAAAGTTATCCCGAAAGGGGGTGTTAGGGTGAATATGCTGAAGTATGATGGAATTTGATAACTAGAATGTTCTAAACATGCTTTGGAATTTTGGTTATATTTTGATCTGTAGATTTCCAAATGAAATTATTCTTATTTTAAATTGAACTAGAGACATTTGGCTACAAATTTTATGAAGAAATTGAATTTGAATTCTGTCCTTAAGGGGCTTGAAATTGAGCTTGAAAGTAAGTCTTGGCTTAGGCAGTAGCACTACCAGGGATAGAAATCATGTCCTGTAGTTATTGAATAAACTGTATTGATGTAGGCGGAATGTGACTAATTTGTCTTCACCAAAGTTGTAGCTTATTCTCTTATCTTTAAATTGATATAAATTTTGTATTTTTTGGATATGGGGATTGAGAGATATGGGTTGTAAAACCTGACTACATAATCATGCATTAACCAAAATTTTAAATGTGCACAGTCTGTGGTATTTTGATCATAACTCATAGTATAATAAACCAAATTGAGTGATCTTGATATCAATAGATACTTAAGACATAGGAGAATAATTTGTTAGAAGGAAGTGTTACCAAAATCCTTCACTTTTCTGATGAAATTAATTGTGTAAAATGGACCCAAAATTGTACTTGTAATCAAATCTGAGTTGATCAATGGAATATGGATATCTGAATGATTTGTGTAACAAAATAAATGATAAGAAACCCAAAATTGTCATGAACATGCATTGTACATAGTTAGTATACATGAATGTGCATTAATGAATACAAAATTATGCAATATTGTGATATGTGTATGTATTGTATGTATAAAGGAGCATATTGAACGACAACATCTAGACATTGCCGGGACATCAAGTCAATAACTGTTTGTAGCATACTGTGAGTAACCTAAGATGGTCTCACCATATTGTTTAGTACATTATTGAACTTTATTGCGATCTTATTGAATTGTACTAAGTTGTGTTGATTGTGTACTGGATTCCAGACAATATTTGTCCAAGGTGTTTTGATGCATGAGAATGATATTGGAAGTGTTACTTGAATGTGAATGCGTCTGCCTAAATGATTTTCTAATTCTCAACTGAAAGATTGAATGCTGGAACTAGTCCGATGACCAATGCTACTGTGACTATTACTATAATTGATATTGTGACTGATATACTATTATATTACATGCAAATGAAAGTGATTGAATTGATGACTAAATTGTGGCGTGCACTTCATTCCAATACATATAATATAAAGGAGTTATGACTGATGTGGCTACTAATATTGTTATTGATATAAGCTTTAAGCTCCCGCATATGTGGTTCGAGCCTATGGCTCGCGGTGATCAATGAGTCACTGACTGACTGACTGAGCCCAATAATTTGGAATACTGTAAAAGCACACAGTCATAACAAAATAAAAATGAATGTGAGTCTCATACATGTCGCATCCGCTTATAATTTGAATTCATTGAATGATTTGCAAAGTTGTGTGAATTTTGTTATATGATTGAACTGTGTATCTGAGAAATGATTTATCTGTGATATTATTTGATACTTGTTAAGTGGAATTGAGTTGTATGATTACATACTATAATTGATCTCATTTTATGACATGAGTGAACCATCGAGGATGGTTACTCTACTGAGTTCGCAAAACTCATCAAAATTGCACCGTTGCTTTTCAGGTTCGAGAGTGAGACGACCTAGTTTCTAAAACTCCGTAAAAGCATATTTTGTGCAACTATTACAGTCAGATTTGGCTCAAAGGTTGGTCAGCTGAGATTGAGGACTTAGCTATTTCTTTCATGTTTATTATATTTGGTGTGTACTGAGTTGTTTAAGCTCATAGGATAATGTTGCAAACCTTGGATAATATTATGTTGTATGAAACAATGTAAATTATGGATTTTAATTAATGTGATAACATTTTGAGTTTAGAAAATGTGTGGTTGATGGTTTAGTATATGATGCCATGTAATGTACAATGAAGGTGAGATACTTAACATGTCATTTCTGACAGATATGTACATGTGTATCCGATGGACACACATGCATATGTCAGTTGGGAATGGGGTGTTACATTTTTGGTACATGTGTATCCGATGGACACATATGCATATGTTAGTTGGGAATGGGGTGTGACGTAAACGACACATGAAAACTAACTAATCTTTTAAAAGAACACAAGGAAATAGGAGTCAAGTGAGTATACAAGACAAAGACTAATCAAGAAGAAAAGGTTGAAAAATACAAGGCAAGATTAGTCGCTAAAAGCTATAACTAGGGATAATGAATTGATTATGAAGAAGTATTTACTCCAGTTGTAAGAATTGATATTATTAGACTTCTTATAGCACTAGCAGCACAAAATAAATGGAAGATTTGTTAGATGGATGAAAAATCTGCTTTCTTAAAGGGATACATAAAAGAAGAAGTCTATATTGAGCTACCATTAGGATATATTAACAATGGATAGGAAGATAAAGTTTATCATCTGAAGAAAGCATTGTATAGATTAAAGCAAGCTCTATAGGCATGGAATATAAGAATAGATGAGTATTTCCAAAGGAATGGTTTTACAAAAAACCGACATGAGTATGCCTTATACATGAAGAAAAATCAAGATGTAGATATCATGATTTTGCATTTATATGTAGATGATATGATCTTTATAGGAAATGATCTGAATATGTTCAATGATTTTAAGAAAGCTATGATTAAAGAATTCGAAATGACCAATATTGGTAAAATGTCATACTTTCTTGGAATCGAAATAAAAAAATGGGAGATGGAATATTTATGTTGCAGAAGAAGTATGCAGAACAAATCTTGAACAAGTTTAGAATGAATAATTGCAAGCCAATTACTACCCCAGTAGAAATAGGTGTAAGATTAAGAATGGATTCAAATAGATAGTCGATAAACTCGATAATGTTCAAGAGTCTAGTCAGAAGTCTTAGGTACTTGACTTTCACACGCCCAGATATTATGTATGCAGTTGGATTGGCTAGTTCATATATGGAGAAGTCAAAGCAAGATCACTTTATTACATCAAAAATAATTTTAAGATATGTTAAAGGTACAATAAATCATGGTCTATTTTATACACATTCTTAAGATTTAAAGTTGATTGGTTATTCAGATAGTGATTATGGTGGAGACTTAGATGATCAAAAGTGCACCTCTAGATATGCATTTCACATTGGATCAGCAATATTTTCATGGTCATCAAAAAAACAACTATAAGCTGAGTATATCACTGCAGCAACATGTACATGTCAAATAATATGGTTGAAGAACATTTCGAGTAAGTTATATCATCCATAAAAAGGTCCAATTACAATATATATTGATAATAAATCTGCTATATCACTTGCAAAAAAATCCAATGTCATATAATCAAAACAAACATATAAACATAAAATATCATTTTATTCAGGAGCAAGTGAAAGATAAAACTGCCGAGCTCATTCATTGCAAAACTGAAGATCAACTTACAAATATTTTTACAAAGTTGTTGAAGACTGATGTGTTTTACAAACTCAAAGAAAATCTTAGCATGCAAAGTCAGGTTTAAGGGGGAGTGTTAGAAGTCAAACATGAGGAAGAAGACAAAACAAATTATTATTATTATTTATGTGCTAGTTGTAATTCATTTATTATGGCAGTGTTTTAATTTTCTTTGGGTTGTTAAAGTCGGAGTAAAACTGACTTTGATGACTATAAAAAGAATTGTATAGGTTTAAGAGTGAAAAAATAGTGAGAAAGTAGAGAAAATGTACAGTGAAAAGAGAATAAGAGAGAGTGAGGGGCAGATAAAGTTTGTAATGTCATTTTTTATCAATATATGTTGCCGCTTGTTTTCTAGTAACTTGTCTATTTTATTTTTTCCCAACATAGAGGACTTTTTCAATTTTGTAGCATTGTCATATCTGATTGATTTATATAGCAAGGAAATGGGCACATGTAAGAAAGGCCGACATCACTTCAAAGATTGGTGTTTGCCTGCACCTCAACACTAACCCCACACTCACAATTCCACTTTGCAGATGAAGGCAAAGAAACCTTGTTTCACTTTTCTTTTCTTTTTATTTTTTCTTTTATCTCCTTTATTTTAGTTTGATAGTAGTTTTCAGTTACAAAGTTTTATACAAGATAGAAAATGATGTGACTCAAAAGAGTATCTACCTTATATTACAATTATTACTGAAGGTGTCAATATTGTTTAAACTGTGATTGATGATCATACGAGCAATTACCCCTTGAAACAAATATTAATTTTTACTTTGACAGTTACTTATAATCAAGAAAGCAAGACTCAGCCCCATTGAAGAGACTTGTAAATGTAAGAGAGAATATATGTTATACTTTTCTTAACGACTGAAGAAAACTGAAAACATATAAATGAATCATCTTCAGTCAAAGGTTTTTAAGAGTATTGGAACTCATTACAATAGGAACATCTACCTTGGAAAAGACTATTGCCCTCTTAAGAGAGAAGATTTGTAAAGCTGGAGAAGAAGAGAATTTTTTAAAAAAAGGAAAAAAAAGAAAGAAATTGAGTATTTTAGGAAATTTTAACTGTAAATATTTAAGAGTAATTAACTGTAAATATTTAACTGTAAATATTTAAGAGTAAAATTGAAATTTAATTCTTTGAAGGGTATTTTATAATAATAAAAGAATGTGTAAATAAAATCTAAATTTTAATAACTAAAGGTATTTTAATAATTATGAAGGTAATATAAAGTACGGAAACTTTTAATAATTAAGAATAAAGTGGTAAAAAGAGGGTGGTTTTGGATTATTAAGTTTAATTGGGTTTAAAAGCTTTTCTTAAATTAAGTCTAATAGAATTTTGTAAACGTCTAAGTCTGAAAGACGGATTAGAGAGTAGATTGAACCAATTGAATTTATTGAGTCTAGAGATCAAGTAATGATAACCTTATAGTTCATAAAATTGTGAATTTTGTTATTAATAAATTATTTTATGATGAATCATATTTTAAATTAGTAATTAATTAAATTAATGACTAATAATTAAATATATGTATTTTTAAATATATTAATTTTAAGAATTTATTTATTAAATAAATGATTAAACAAAGTACAAAGTGCTCAATATTTATATTTTGTTACATATTGTGATGTGCATCGCTAGATAATTTGGGGAAAATATGTCAATCATAATTTTCAGTTATGCATATGTATAGGTAAGAATATTATGGTAAGATAAATCATATTCATGATATTAGATAGAGACTGATTTATAATAGTTTGAGAATAGATTGTGAAAGTTGTAAATCTATGGCTTACCTATTATAGGCTATATTAGATTGTCATAAATTAATGGGTTGTTGAGATATGAATGAGTTAATGACTAGGTACTTGCTTGTAAAGCAGGTACTAAGGTATCCTGGATCCCAAGGTGTCTTGTGCCTATCGAGATATCCTAAGTCTTATGGATATCTTGTGTTAATGACTAATTATTAGGTTAGTACTGGGATACCAAATTAGATTAAGGGATTGAAATACCTTGTTTCAATATTTAATGAGTGATTATGATAAGTAGAGATGAGTTAGCAAACCATAAAATGTAAGCCTACTAATTTAAACAGAGCCTACGAGGTTCAATAATAAAAAGGGGACAATTAAATGTATTAATAAATATAATTTTAGTATTAATAATTAACAATAATAAGATTATGGACATTTATTGAGTGTTTAGGAAAGCTAAGTTTTGCTTATATAAATATATGTATAGTCATTTTGTCTATTTTCATCATATATTGAGCTATTTGACTTTAAGGATATGGTCAAGTTATCCTTACTAAATAGGTAACTCACCTCTTGTCGTTATATTTTTTTTAGGAGATAAAAAGATTGTCAATAACCCCAGTGCATGTATTTGACAGAGTGGAGTCTAGGTAGGGCCAACATATCAAATTAAGTATAGTTGTTTTATTGTAAAATACTTTTGAATATTATCGTTTGGAATAACAATGCTTGTACAAATAATTTTTGTGAATGATGAAAATCATTTTTTAGAATAATCAATTTTTTGGTAATGAATTATGTAATTATGGAGAAATTTAGTTAAATTGTAGTTAAGAATTTTGAAATGTCACAAGATTATGTATGAACAATTGTAAAGAAAGGAGCTCGTATTGGAAAGTTATAGAAGCTTTAAAATTTACTGTGTTTCTAGATTTTATTATGATTTATTTTAGTTATGAATTGATAGGTCAAAGTGTTATATTTAAGGGATAATCAAATTATTGAATTTTTGTATAATTATTAAAATGTTATAAATTAAGGTTAAATTGAACTCAAATGAGAGAATGTGATAAAGAGAATATTAGTTTGATATATTATAAAAAAAGAACACTATTTAATCTTTTTTAGTATAACTTTTATTAAAGGGGTTAATATTAATGGAAATTAAGAGAGAGAAAGCCTAGATAGTTCGAATATGTTAAGAGGAGACACCCTGATGCTTCGGTGAGAAGATGTTAGAAAAATTGTACGTAGAGATTGTAAGAGGACGAAAGGAAGACCAAAGAAAATTTGTGAAGAAGTGATAAAGTTTTAAACTTACCAAAGACATAACCCTCAATAAAAAATTTTGGCATGTTAGGATATGGTAAAGGATCTCATATAAAGATATCCTTCTTTTTCCTATAGTTCTTTTAAACATTTTCTTTCGAGTTTTGTATTTTGTATTTAGCTTAAACATTTAATATATAGTATTTCCCTTTTAGTTATTTAGACTAAATATTTTATTGTAATGACTTGCTTAATTTATTTATTACTTGTCTTCTTTCTTGTTTATGTATTTATTTGCTCTTTTATTTTTATTCTTTACCTTTTTCTATTATTTTTTATTTATTTATACTTATTTATATTTTTATTATTATCTTTTATGTCTATGTCTATTTTTATTACTATTTTATCTTTAATTATTATTACTTTAATTTTTAATATATATATATGTATATGTACATGAATATTTAATTTTTCTTTTTTAATGTGAGTCTATCAGAAACAACTTATCTATTAGTTAAGGGTAAGTCTTCATCTACCAGACCTCCCTATAACCTGCGTATTAGTGGGACTTTCACTAGGTTATTGTTGTTGTTATTGTATAGTCTAACTTTTGAAAAAAATAATGGGTTAATATGATTTAAGAAGTTATGAAAAGTTAAAGAAGAATAGATGCCTTTTATAAGAAAAATTTAAGAGTTTTGATAATTAAACCAAAAATGAGAATTTGGTGAAAGAATGGTGTGGGTTCATTTTTTTTGTCACCACTGATTATAGTTTGATAATTTGGACATAATTTTTATGTAGATATCGAGTTTAGGTAGTTCAACAGACTATAAAAAGACAAAAGAATTATCCATAATTAATAGAAAGACATTTAGGAATGATTCAGTCTCGTCAATCGACCAATATACCTCAATGTTCGACCAGTCTAAATTAAAAATAAGATTTAAGTACGTACTAAGAGTTTATAGAAACGATAATTTGATATATTAATCAACTAATGTTCATGATACCTAAGACTCGGTGTCACAAAAGATTCCTTTTATAGGACATGTGAAATGAGGGGATATAAATAGATTTAGAGAAAATCAAGGTGGTGAGAGATAAAGTCAACCCAATATAGTTACTAAAATACTTAGCTTTTTAAGTATAGCATATTATATGTGAAATTTATAAGGGGATTCTCCAAAATAACTAGACATTTAACTTGGTTAACTTAGAAGTGAGTGAAGAACAAATGATCATCCAAAAGAGTGATTAAAAGACTAGCCAGTAACTAAAGGATCGACTCTTTTGTGTTGTTAAAAGATAGGTACTTGCTGGCTCATAAACAACATATAAACTAAGGTTACCCATCACTCTCTCGCTGTTTAGACCTTTTCTTTTTTCTTTCTAGATAACAAAATGAGACAAGTGCTTCTATAAGATGAAAAGGAGATTGATAATAGCCTATGTGCTTATCATTCTAGATGATAGTGGTAGTTTCACCATCTATAGTGTTGTCTCCAAAAAAGGGGGGTGTGATACATTCTATGTAATATTAGGTGGTGGCTTATGCTTCCAGACAACTAAACTCTTATATGAAAAAATTATATCACATAGGGTTTGGAGCTTACAATAATGGTTTTTATCTTAAAGGTATGGATATATTATATGATATAAGTCATAAAATTATAAAGTTTATTTTCACACATAACAAGTTGGATATGAGATATATGAGATTGTTAGAATTAATGAAATATTATAATTTAATGATCCATTAATATTTAGGTAAAATCAATATAATAATAAATGCTCTAATTCGGAAAGATTATGATAATCTAGTCATACTGATCCCTTTATAGTAGGAGTTATGAAGAGTTATAAAAGCTGAAGTAAGAGATGGTAACATGAAATCTAGGACAATGAATAAATAGTTTGAGATTATAATTTACTTTGATCTCCAAAATTAAGGAAACCTAGTAAAGTAATGAATATCTTAAGAGGATTTAAGAAAGAGTTGAGATAGGGACAACCTCAGATTTTCATGTTGATGATGATGGAGTACTAAGGTTTATAGGCAGTGTACATGTTCCAAATGGTTCAAGTTTAAGGAGGGAGATTATAAAGAAAGCTCACTCCTCCTAGTGTTCTGTAAACCTAGGGGAGACCAACATTACAAGGATTTGAAGAGAAAGATTTGATAGAGCAATATGAAGAGCAAGATAGTAAAGATGAAAATGGGTCAGGCTGGGTTTCACTTGAAACTCTTCTCTATTCATAAGATATAACAAGATTTATGGCAAAGTGTTTAGATTGTCAATAAGCTAAAATAAAGCACCAACGTTCAGAAACGGAGTTACATCCATGACTAATTCCTTAGTAGAAATGGGAACATATTACTATGGATTTATTTTAGGACTTTTGAAGACTGCAAGAGGCCATGAGTAAGCATGAGTGATTGTAGAAATATAGATCAAGTTATCTCATTTCTTACAAGTTAAGATGCACTATTCACTAGATAGCTTGGCAAGATTGTATATATATAAGACTTCATATAATTCCTACTTCCATCACATTATATTAGAATACTAAGTTTGCGGGCTATATTTAGGAGGACTTTACACAATTTTCTAGGGATTAGGCTGAGTTTTAGTATAAATTCTTTTCATCATTATAAAAATGAGTAGTCAGAGATAATGATGCATATTTTAAAGGATATGTTAAGAATTTATATTAGATTTGAGAGGGAGCATGAGATAAAGTATTTAACAGTAGTTGAATTTTTACATATAATAATAATAGTTATCATATTGGTATTCAAATTAGGCTAACATTTTCTAAGGCATTGTATAGGAGGAACTATAGGTATCTTATTTATTAGGATAAATAGGATGATCGAAGGTTATTGGGATATGAGATAATTCATAAGAAGATGGACAATGTCAATTTGATATAAAGGAAGATTGGTACCACATAAAGGAGGTATATATGTAGATTAGTGGAGACAACATTTAGAATTTTAGGTAGCTGATCACATATTCTTTAAAGTGCCACTTACCAAAGGAATTTAAAGGTTTGGATTCAGAGGCAGCTGAGTCATTGCTTTATAGGCCCTTTGAAATCTTAGAGAGGGTGAACACAACAACGTATTGTTTGGCATCACCATTCGTATTGTTCAATATACATAGTGTTTTTCATATGTCAATGCTACTATGGTATATGCATGACTCATCTCACATTGTGGACTATACTATATTAAAGTCAAGAGAGGACTTAAGTTTTATAGGACATCAACGCTAGTTGTAAAACATAAGGAGAAAAATTTGTATAACATAATAATTCCTTATGTCAAGGTGGTGTAAGGAAAATGTTCAAAATAAAAGGCTACTTAGGAGATAAATAGAAAATAAGAAGGAAAATCTCTAAATTATTTAATATTTCAAGTAAGTTAAGTTTTGATAACAAAACTTATTTTATGGGAAGAGGATGTGAGACCTTGAATTTTTCTTATTTTATTAGCATGTTTCTTTATTGTTATTATAATTTATTTTAGTTATGAATGATAGTTGAAGTGTTATATTTTAGGAGATTGATTGGATTATTAGACTTTTTATAATCGTTAGGGTGATGTAAAATGTGACTAAATTAAACCTAAATAGGAGAGTGTGATAAAGAGACATATAGTCTAATATTGAACACTATTTAATATTTTAAACATGACTTTTAATAGAAACATTAAGTTATATATATATATATATACACATACATATAGCATCAACAGTTAATATCAAATGTAAATAGTTTAGAATAAAAGAATGGTAAAAGGGTTAACTTGAACCTTAATATTTGGATCAGTATTCAATTTAAATTTAAACATTTTGACTTCTTCAAAAAGAACCTTAATGTTTCACAAGCATTCAATTTGAACTCCAACTTAACTTCTCGGTTAATTAGCCATCACTAAAAATATTCCTAACATTTTTTTGGGCCCCTTGTCAAATATATATATCCTACGTGGTAAATAGGATCCAAAAATTAACAAATTGAAAACAACACCTCTCTTTTTACATTTTGAGTGCAATATGATCATAGAGTTCTCTCCATGTTTCCATCTATATTTCGAATGCCTCAATGATCTGTAAACTTCTATTATGCACGACACTTAAAATTAGTTAAAAAGTTTTTGAAATAAACATTAACCAAATGAAAAATAGGAGAATAGTTCTATTTATTACTCATTAATTGGATTGTTGTTTCCATCGTCAATTCTCCTATAGAAATGATCACCACTACCTTAAAACTATTTATAATTTGTATTAGTTGCAATTATAAGCATCATTTTGTGACATTTATAAGAAAAGTAATCAAGATAAAACTGAAATCTTGTTCTATAAAGTCACCTTCTTGCTTATTATCAATGTTAATCTATGACTGTTGGCTCTTTCCTAGTCTATACTTCTACAACAAGAAGCAAAAATACAAAAAAAGGATCTGCTTTCAAGCGAAGATAAAAGATTATAAAATTATTAAAGGCATTATAAAACGATAATAAATGTAAATGGCCCTTCAAATGGTACAAGATAAGCCCCAGAATTCACATAACCCTCATTAGGTTCTATGATGTTGCCTCTATTAATGTAAAAATATGAGGAAACAAAAACACACTGAATATTTCATGTTTCCTATATAATAAATGATAGATCAAAAAGAAGACCAGAGAAATATTGTTTCCGCTCTAAGTTGATTGACACTCTCAACAAATCTGTGGTAGAGTTCTAAAGTCCATTTTAGCTAAAGGCTTTGCATTAGTGGATAAGACCAAGTTCATGTTATGATTTTTCATACCTATTTATCTTTTGAGGATGAAAGACAAAATGAAAGATTGCAACATAAATGCGAGTTGTGAATTTTTTTTTCTTTTGGGTTAATGCTTTGAATTTGTGTTAATTGAGAAGAGTAGTTCTTTTTATAAATATGGAGTAGTTGGAATGTCTCATGTTCTCTCTCCATATTTGGAAAAATAAGTGGGGGTTATGTGTGGAAGAGAAAATATATGGTATAAGATGTGACTCTTCCTGCTTTATTCTTCCTAAAATTTATTCTTTATTCTTTGACTTGAAAGAGGGATAGGGGAGAATATATGATGCAGCAAAAAAAAAGGTACCACACAACCCTAAGTGGTCGGGGGATATGGGAAGTCCAGAGGGCAAAGGGTAGGTGAGTCTATAGCGGAGAGAGGAGAGAAAGGTGTTGCTTTTATTTTTTAATTTTTGGTTTTATTTTATCGTTTAAGATACATGTGTAACATCAGATTCACAAAAAAAGATAAATTTTTTTTATAACAGATGTTTAAAAAACTAATTTGAAATTTAAACTAAAAATTAGTAAAATATTAAAAATTTTAACAAGTCAAAATAATTAGCGTCTAATTAATTTGACCCTTTTATGATTCGAAAACTCTAAACCTATCATCTTACTTATTTACTACATAATTTTGTCCGTTGAATTGGTTACATACCTATAGGTATTATAGACACTTTGACTTCGATATTTCTTCTATTTTGGTACTTTCCAGTTTTCTCACCTAATTGAATTTCATTCAAATAATTGTCATTTGGACATGGTGCAGCATTCTTGTGTTAATGAGATGATGTTTATCAATATAATCACTGGCAAAGACAGACATTTCCGATTCTTATTGGTCGCTTGTGTTTTCTGATTGGAGCCATTTCATTGCAGTAGTTGTCATTATTCTCCAACTAGTTCCCAAAATTTTTGGCAAATCTAGTTCATCAACATATTTAGATACTGGCTTATATCAAACATGTTATTTTTCGCCTGAAAAAGAATAGTTTTATCACATTTTTGTGTGGAATTATAGGACTGGAAACCCCTCTGATTCTGGTGGTGCAAGAGATGAAAAAGATGAGAGTGACACTTCCAAGTCTGAGGATTTAGAAGTTCGAATGGATCTAACAGATGATCTGTTGCATATGGTAAGTGTTATTTAATATGTTGTCAAGGAATATCCTATTTTATTTTGTTGCTCCTTTCCCTTTTCAAAGCTCATACAAATTTTCTCATATTTTCTCAAGTCTTAATTTCCTTTCTTGGATCACATCAATCTTTGTCAAGCTGCAATGTTCCCATCTAGATTCTAGTGTATGAGATATTTTGGTGCAATGGAAATGGATGTGCAACTTCTCTTTGATGCAAGGGTTGAAGTCAGCCATTTGATGCAAAATTGTTGAATGATGGGAATCTCTAAAAATATTCTTTTATAATCATCCATTTCTCACTAGAATTACGTTGAATGGTGTAATCATATGCTTCCACAGGTTTTTCGCAGCAAAAACGTTCTTATTCTACTTTCATTTCAAAAATTTTGAATTAAATTTCTTGTTTATAATATGCATTTAAGCTCATACAATCTTTTCTCACAAGGGATTTTTATGTTAGTTTATGTTTTACATCCAATTGTTTATAATCTAGTGATAAAATGATTTAAAGATATTTTTTTATCTTATACCTGTTTAGATGTATATGACAAAGTTCATAAGATAATTATATATTGCAAACAAAAATATGATGGGATTATAATTATGAAATTTATATTACATTTATGTATTATTCCTAAATGATCCTAGTCAATGTTCTATTAAGATTGGACATTAATAGAACGTAAAAAGAATAGCACATGTTGATAAAGTCCATAAGATAATTGTACGTTGCAAAATGAGATTATAATTATGAGATTTATATTGCATTTATGTATTATTTCTAAATGTTCCTAGTCATTGTTATATTAAGATTGCACATTAATAGAACGTAAAAAGACTAGCACACATTTTTTTTCCTTATGAAGGAAATAGTCGATCTCATAGGCTAAAGTATAGAGATACTAAAACAAATATGTGGTGTTTGTTAGAAAACAAGTTTACTGAATAGACCCGATATAAGAAATCCATTTGGAACATTACTTGTATGTCGATGGAATTGTCGTTGTGATGATTGTATAAGTGATCATTTGATTTGAGGTCATCTAAGTTATCTTATATGGGGATTGCAATATTTTTTATACTACTTATGATCTATTTAATCATAGGTCATTTAATTGGTAGTCATTGGATGTAGAATGAACTATATGGAGATAGTTGAGTGATCAAGATAAGATTCATCACCCTAAAGTAATTAGGAATAATATTTTATTGTTCTATATTAATATTAATTTAAGAAATCCTTGTCCAAGGTGAAATGATGCTTTGTAAATAGCTTACAAATGTCATTAATTGAATCGATAGCTAATGGCAGAGAACTAATATGATTAGATTCAAAATAGAGTACACATTAATTTCATGTTTTATGTCTAATCGGAACAATATATGATGAAAAGATTTAATTATGCATGAAAAAGTTATCCAAAATCACTTTGATATTCCTAAATATTTGGGTGGTTATGATGCGCTACTAGACACCAATCTTGATCTATGGTTATAAATTATTTAACTAGAGAATTAAAAAGAGTTTTAATTTATTTAATTTTAATTGTAAATTAAAATTAGATTTTATAATCATCGCCAACATATTTGGAAACCTAATGGGTGTCACATATAGAATGGGTTGAAGAGAGCAAAGTTAATTTAATCAGATTGGACTTGAATGTAAAGTTTGAGAAACTTTATGATTAACTATGAGATATTTAATACATAAGGCTCAATATAAGATATTGAATCTTATATGGGCATAATTGGTATTTAATTAGAATTATTTGTAATTCTAATTAAAGTTTAATTGAACTTAGAATTTAATTTCAATTAAATTACCAAAATGTTCAAAGCTTATTATAAATAGGCTTAAGCTCTATGGAGCTTGCACTTCATGCTTAACCCTTTCTGTAAAAGTTATAGAGTTTTCTCAACTTATTCTGTGAATACTGTTAGAGGCCGGACACTTATGCAGCTACGGTGGTTGAGATGGATCAATTTTAGAAACGATTTGAGCGATATAACAAGATAAAGATCAAGCTTCGAAATAAGATACGAATTAAGTTTTCACTTTATTATAATTCGTGTTAATCATTTTATAGAATTAAAGAGATATTAGTTTTTGGGAAATCAAAAGTCACAAAAAGTTTCGTGATTATTTCGTTGTGGTTGGGATCGGATCTCGACCTAGTTTTCCAAAAGGGATAATATAACCTAAGTTAAATGATGCATCGCGTGTGATTGTTGCCATGATTAATCAGTTTTTTTCTAATTTGTAATGTTACTACCCAATTGAATCTAGAGATCGTACCCTAAGTTATTCGCTAGTAAGGTTTAATTAACGATCATATCTTAATTAAACAATACCTATGGGAATCAGGTTGATAGATTAATATACAATTAATGGTTCTTACGAGAGGTTTGAAACAACAAATCATTGAAATATGTTTAACTGGGTGTAGTTGAGATTGAACCAAAGAACTGAATCCCTCACGAATTCACCATTTTCATCATTTTTGCATGTTTTCTTTAATTTGCTTTTTTTAGTTAGTTTTGTTTTATTTTCTTATTTCAAACCACCCAAAACCTAAACACCAATTATTTTGATAACAAATCCTACCCGAACACTCTCTGTGAGATTGACCTAGACTCACCACTGTTATAGTAATAGGTCTACTTTATTTTGTGTAGTATTACGACACCCTATCAAAAGCATTCAACAAAAGTCTCAGCACTTTGAAATTGTTGATGAGAGTCAGATGTATCTTGACGCAATGGGTGGTAGGGACCACTGTGGAAGGATCTTTAGCTTAGGTTTATTTAAAAATATAAGCTATTTGCAATCCTCCACATCCACTACAGCTGGATCTAATAGGTGGTCTACATCAAATGAGAGAGTCGTTTAGCTTGAGAGCACAGTAGAGAGATTGACAACTCAGTTGCAACAATCGATGGAGTACATAGCCTGACTCCGTGATGAGATTGATGAGTTGACGTGGAGAGGCATCACCTCATCGCAACAGTTAGAGCATCCACCTTCACCAACTGTATAGCTTAGATGGATAAGTGAATGTAGATGTTTTGCTACTCTTAAGTAATTTTGTATGAATTCTTAATTTACAGTTATTTTCAAGATACTTATTGTTTTACATAATAATTTTTTAATTATATATTGACAATCAGGATAATTTTTACTTTATATTATCAATCAACTATTGCTTAGAGAAATTAAATAGAGAAAAAAATCAAAAGATTAGCAATAGAAAACTTAGGAAGGAAGTGAGAAATGGTGGTTGAAATTATCCCAGGTAAATTACTGACAAAATGATATATTCCACAAGTAAATTATTGATAGAATGATATTTTTTGTAGGTAAATTTGGCAACAGACATTGTTTTTCCGTAGGTATAAATTATCGATTGAATAAGAATATTTCATAGGTATATTTACCGACGGTCAAAAAACTTACGGTTGTTAAATTTTTGATGGAATTGCAAAATTATGTTGCTAAATTTACTGATATAATTAGAGTGTTCTGTCGCTAAATTTCCTGAGAGAATTACAAAATTCTATCGCTAAATTTGCGACGAATTTCGAAATATTTGTCGCTAACTTTTATCTATGGCTACTTCTCTGACAACTCTTTCTGTTGGTAATTTTCGTCGCCAAATTTGCTTGCTGACAGAAAATCTTTATTTTCTGTAAGTAATTACTATTGCTAAAACCAATTTTTCGTGTATTGTATTCTTTAAAGCTTTCTTACTTTTGAAGCTTCACTAATTCATAGGTCTCATTCTTCTTTAATGAGTCCATCTCCTCTTACATTTCCTTGAGTCATGAATCTTTATCTTAGAGCAGCTACACTTCTTGAAAACTCTCTAACTCCCCCTTAGTAGTGACTAAGAGATATTCTGAACTATAGTATTTTCTTGAAGGCTTTTTTGTTTCTCTTGTTGACCTTCGAAGTTAGACATCTTCCATCACTTGAACAAGTTTCTCCCCCTACTTTTGATGTTTATCGATTTCTCATTTGTCATCCACATGATGTATCTCATATGAATCATCACCATTAGGTTGCCTCTAATCGTTATCACCTTGTGCTAGCTTATGTTTACCTTTTTCACTTGTAAGCTAATCTATGAAAGTAAGAACAGAGGTAGAATCTTCATTATTGAAACATCAACTAGTCAATGTAATCTTACATATGTAGATCCATCTATGTGCGACTTAAAATTATGAATGTTGGATGGATGACTATTATGATAGTAAAGATGAATATTATGTTCCACGATTGAGAGAAGAGCCCAGTAGAAAGTCCAAGGAAAGATCTAAATGCCAACATCAAAGAAGATCTAACCCAAATATGAAGAAGATGATTATGACTCGAGACCTTGGATTAGTCTTAAGAATCTTAAGCTTAGACCAAAGAATATCTATGAACTATTGAAAGTAGTCAAAAAGGAACACTGGATCTAACCAAAATGCTATACACCAATGATTTCTCCAATCCCTAAGGAGATCCTACAACCATTACCGTGTATGATGATGAGAATCATATGAGGAAGATTTTTTGTGTTTGGAAGCTTAGGTCAATAAGACAACTAGGGTATCTATGAGACCACACTCACGATTAACATGTACCAATCCATAAGGAAATCATGTACCTGTTTCTCCAACATAAGAAGTGCTAAATTGACAGACATAAATACTGTAGAACAAAACAATGCCCTTTGACACATTGATTCACAATTTGATGGCTATCTCAATAAACAAAGTATTAAATTCAAAGGATAATGTTGTATCTCTCTAAATGTGACAATTACATCAATGACTACTAAATCAAGATACACATCTTGATTCTAAATTGAGAAGCTATATTGAATAGCATTATTGTGAACCATACTTCTCTAATAAGGAAGGAGAACTACAAAAAATTTGACAAGAACTTGAAAGAATTGAGTTAGACATGGATAAAGAACAATTTAGAGCAATACATGGACCACATCCCTCAACATTTCCAGTCATACAACTTACTTATAACACTCTATTATATCTTAAAACTACATACTATCAAAAAGTCTTCAGAATGTCTTATTCATTGTTCAGAAAAATTCTTCAAGAATCATCCAAACCTTTTAAGCTAAACTTGATAACAAAAGACATTCCATCAACTTCATATGCTTCTAAGCCTTCACAAATTAAAAAACCACCTACTTCTCCATCTAGGAAAGCACCTTCCCTAAATATGGAAATAAAAAAGGAACTGATAACCACCCAACAATTTATAGTGACCCTTCAACTAGTTCCAGATAACTCTAAAAGTCAAAATAAAAGCCAAAATTATGATTCTTTTATAGAAATATTCCAAAGTTGTAAACAACTTGCAAATCTCACTCAGATATCTCAAATGAAGATGGTTGTTTCACACTCTTCTCAATTAAATACAAAAGTCGAATCAAAGGTTGAAGATGTTAAGAAAATGACTGAATCAGTTACACCATAAGAAACTCCTACCTATAAACCTACTTTAGGACCATAGTTTACTTTTGATGATATCCTACCAATAAAATGGAGAGATCGACTACATGAACTTAGTGTCTGGATAAATCTGCAAATGATAAGATCAGACGTTTCTCTTAAAGAGATATTGAGAACTTGTCTCCATAATAAAGAGAACATTAAGAGAATGGTTTCAAAGCTCTGGTGAATATAGACGCATACAAGTCATACAACTGCCAAAGGACAATTCCTTGTTAGGAATGATTCACAAAGAATTCATTGGAGATTTCTAGCTCATTGATAGAAGAAAAACATGAGTACTTTGAAATGAAGTGTTGCTCTATGAACATGAATGATTTATAGAAGCACTTCCAAAAAAAGTCTGAAAAATACTATATGATTTATGACTTCAATGATGTTAATCTTCGATACACATTCATTGCCTCCCTTCTTGATGAGTTACAACGAAAATTACAAAGAACAATTAATTCTCTTCACAAAGGCATGTCTAAAATCTCTTTTGGAGAAATCTACAAACTAGCTTTGGTGATTCTGGAAAAATTATGTGAGCACATAACTTTTTCAAAGCTATGCTAAAAGGTGGCCCTCGGCTTAAACAAGCTTACAAAAGGCTTTGCTTAAAGATCAAATACAAAGACAAGGTAATGTAAATGCAAAAAAAAGAGAGAAACATTTTAAAAGAAAGTCATTCAGAGTTTACCCTTTCGATAGAAAGAAGAAAAAGAGGATAAGATTCTTCAAATGAAGTGCTTCTAAAACTAGAAAGTCAGACAAATGTTATTTTTATGGACAACCAAATCATTATGCAAAAATATGCCCTAAAAAGACAAAAAAGGATATTAAGACCTAGCATTCCATTGAGACTATGATGCTTATAAGAGATGATGAGGACATTAAGTCTCTTTTTGAAGAGTAGTCCAGTAAAAATGAAAAGACATTGTTTACACTACTTGCTTGTGAATATACTAATGATGAAGCCTCTTCTCTTGATGAAGAAGATGAAGAACCAATGTACATAATGAAGAAGTCTTGTTTGAAACTAGAGCCAAGGAAGTCAATAGTAACACAACCATATGTCAAACTTCAGTTGCTTCTAGAGAAGTATGACAGGCTAATCACAACTTTTAGTTATATAGGTACAAGCTCTTGTCTAAGTGTTATAAAACTACATATTCTTCCTATAGAAAAATGGCAACCTCATGAAGAATACTTTACTATAGCTAATGGAAAATCATTCAAGATAGACCTTATCATGAAAAGAAGGATTGGGATGAAATTGTTCCTAAGTTGTCTAGTTTGGACAAAAAATATTAGGAAGCAATCTTCGTGGTCCTGACATACTTATTAGGATGGATGTTTGTTTTTGTGCAGAGAAGTTACAAATCTTGCCAAAAAGGAATTCGTTATACATAAGATTTTCATATGTACACTGAAGACTGCAACATCTTTGAGCTACAACATCTTCTTACTAGGTATGAAGATATAAGGGATCAACTCTTACAATGTTCCCCAAATTTCATTATCAATTTAATCATCCACATCCATTATAGCAAAATTCAAAATTTTGTTTTCAATTACCATTTAAAAGGAATAAAGACATTAATTCAAAAAAGGCAACTTATTCGAAAATGAATCCAGAGGACTGGAAGATGGAACAAAAGGAGTGTGCTACACTTTTCAAACAAAGACCAATAGAACGAACAAAATCAGATTGGGCAAGTCAAGCCTTTTATGTGAAAAAAGAGCAGAAAAAACAAAGGAATAAGGAGGATAGTTATTGTTTACAAAACTCTAAATAATTTTTTTCAAGATGACAAGTTTCTTTTGACCAAAATAAATACATAAGTGTTATTTCTGAAGGAGGTAAAATTATTCTCAAAGTTTGATTTAAAAGCGAAATTTTGGTAATTGGATATTGACCCAAAGGATCAGCATAAGACAACATTTTGCATTCCTAATACCCAGTTTCAGTGGACAGTAATGCTAATCGGGCTAAAAGTCACCTCATTACTGTTCAAAGAGCCATGATAAGGATTTATGACTGCATTTTATTGAGTTCTTTAATTACATCGATGATATCATGCTTTATTCTTAGATCCAACAAGAACATAAAACTCTATTAAAACAAATTTTGGACCTTACAAAGAAGTATTAGATCATGCTCTTAGCCTGCAAAAACCAAATTGGATCAACCCATTTAGAATTTATGGGAATGAAATTTCATGATAGTTTCTACTAGCCTGACCCAGATATTGCTGATGACTTAATAAGGGGGCACCAAATCTTAGTCTAAATTATGAGAGTTAAAATACATTTTCAAGATTAACATTTATATTTTAATGATTATAAAAAAGAAACAAAAGATTCATCATAAAAAAAAGAGTGGTAATAAGACAAATAACATTTCTTCCACTACAAAAGATAATATATTATAATAAAAAATCATTAGTTTTTTATTCATTAATGAGTGTTTTAATAGGTTAATAAATTTATATAACTTAGGTACTAAATAGATGAGTACTCGAAGTGTTATTATTTTATTAGTGATACACCCTAGCATGTATATGAGATAAATTTCATTTATTTAACCTAATTCAATTTGTTTATTCATGTTTGGTGAAATCAAACTCTTAAGTCACTTTCAAAGTTGTTATTATAAAACTTATTTAAGAGTCTTAAACATACTTAACGAATATGATCAATAAACTTAAGTCTCGTTCAAACAAAGAAATTGTGTCACTAATCAAGCTTCTTAGTTGATATAAATTTAAATAATTAGAATCCACCTTTACTTGTTAGAAGATTGCTTACAAAAACAAGATACCTCAAAATAAGAACGTAAGAGTAATATTATCACAGATTCATTTTGATTTTTTTATATTAACACGAATTATTTTTATTGACTTGAATGTCAAAGTATCTTTGTCAAGAACAACTCTAAATACTTATTTGTCTGTGGACCTACAGATCAATTTCAATTTAGATTAACTATTATAAAAGAAAATTGAAAAATGAAACCCTTTATCTTATACATTTGAGGTACAATATATGTGTAGGAGGAATGTGAATAAACTCCATCTTCAATAGCTGGTTTTCTTATTAGTTAATAACCCTAAAACACAATCATAGAGACATAACTTATGTTGGCCCCTAAAAATTTTTAGCATGATGAGACTAAATTTTGGGTTCTTGTTAGATTATTTATGTTGGAATAGATTAGCTTGTAAATGTGGGTAAGATAATATGGTATAGGTTAAGGGCATTGAACTATTAAAGTAGTGGGACAGCATAAGGCCAAATTTGGCAAGTCACTTAAGTTTAAAAACCATAAGGCATTAAAGGAAGGGCAAGGTGGACTTTTATCAT
>JAOSBK010000008.1:28961023-28972278 GCA_027568895.1 Erythroxylum shatona | reverse complement strand
AATCTGAGGTCTCTAGAGAAAGTTAAGCCTGATGTCCTGAAATAGGTTTAGTATGGTGGAGGGCAAGTACTGCTTCCGTGTTTGTTTCCGAATGCTGGTCTTCGAAAATGGGGTCCAACACCTACAGCATCTCTAATGGAGGAGAGATAATGGCTTGATTAACATTTGAAAGGTAGTGTTTTAGTTTATCTCTCGAATTGCCCAAGGCTACCATATTGCTCTAGGTTTTGTATTTAATGTTTGCATTGATTGTCGTAGCTTTCTATGGAGTGGGAAATTGACTTATCTCCAAGGATTAGGAGGATGAAGAACCCCCGAGGTGCCTCCTATAGAGGCATCTGTAAGCTACCCTAAAATAGAAATTTACTATTTCTTCAACAGCTACTTGCCAAAAGTGGAAATATCAAACCTTCTTCAAAATTGCCTTTGAATCACCTCAAAATTGCCTTTGAATTGCCTCCCACATCCCTTCCATTTTGCTTGATTTCCTTATAGAAATGAGCTATTCCTAGAACAACTAGACTACTAAATTAAATAGAAGTAGTTGAAGGTAATCACCAAAAGATCACCCTTTAAAGCTTGAACTTGCTTGTTTAGCTTTCAATCAAGTTATAGGAGTATGCCATGTTTGAGATGCATAATAAGTGAATTTTAAATGCCATAATTTTTTTGCTTATGAAAATTATAAGATCCTTAAGAATGACATCTCTAATATTGTATTAATATTGGAAAAGCCTCAAATTTCTTTCTCTTCGAAGAATATATATAGTGTTTCCTAAAAAATCTTGTACATTAAGCGATCTTCATTATAAAGGTTGATAGGATTACTAGACCATTGAATGAAATTATTCCATTTTTTTAGAGGGATAAGAAAGTTACCTATTTGCAACATAATCCTCTATATGAATCTAGAGAAGATATAGTGGAAGAAGATGTGATTAATAGACTACTCTTCTTTCCTATACAAAGAGTGTATTTTAGAGATGCTTAAAAAACCGTTAATTATATTATTTAAGGACAACTTGTATTTGATGCCACATGAATCGAGGGGACCGATGTCTCATAAAAAGCCCGCATGAAGAACTAAAGAAGTTTCTAGGTGAGGTTTTATTCCACCTTATTTCATCCTTCTTGTCAAGTGTGAAAGCAAAGTTAGTAAGGAAAAGTGAGAGAGTAGAGCTGGGTAGAGAATGAATAACACTAGGTTTGTTGTTGAGCACATCTCTAGCTAAGGTTTCCGCTAGGATAGAAATATGTAAGGGCTTTAATTCAATGGATTCCCTAAGAGGATCAAAATTGGTTCAATTATTAAACCAAACTCCATCTCCAACCTTGTGCAAATTATCTTATCTAACCAAGTCCCTCAACTTTAATAATTGAACCATAGTCTAATAGCAGTTGTTGCTACTATGTAGTATAAAAATTCATCTTTTTCAAGTAGCACACATGTATCCATTTGAGCTAAGTGAAATATTTGTTGAATATAAGTCTCTTAATCATCATTACTCCATTAGTGATCTTGATTGAGTTAACTCCTAAGCCTCTCTCTTCCTTAGGCACTAATATTTCTTTCCATTTCACCTTAGATATAGCGTGTTTATTATAGTCTCCTATCTATAAAAATCCTCTCAAAATCTTATTTAGCAATTCATAATGGAATCATGAGATAAGAGGACTAATGCACATGTAGAATATTTAATACTGAATTAATGAGTTAAACATCGAAGCTAGAAATAGGTTTTTGTTATACTAACTCTAAATTCTCCTATGGATCTTCTCTGTCAGTGGGAGAATTCATTTTAAGAAGGTTTCTTTATTGAGATAGGAATCCCAAGATAAGTGAATGGAGGCTTTTGAGCTTTAAATATGTCATTAAAGAAAATCAAATCAGCTAAATGATGAGAATTCAGTGATACAAACAATTGGTTTTTTAATTCATTAATAGAAAGCCCTAAGAGTTCCTTAAACATATTTGATGCAATCATAAGGGCACAGAAGGAGTTGTCATCTACTTTAAAGAAAAGAAAGAGTTCATATGCAAAGATTAAGCTACTTAACCTTGGCTTCAGGGAATCTAAAAGCTTTGAATATGTTAATGATTAATTTTCAATCATTAGAATCAAACACCTTATGGAAGTTAATTTGGAGGGCACAATTCTTACTAGAATGCTTCCTATTATATCCTTTAAAGAGCTTTTAATCAATTAAAATATTGTCACCAATCACTTTATCTTTTCTGAATGCTCTTTGAGTGTAATTAAAGTATTTAAGAAGAATTTCCTTCCATCTGCATGCTCTATATTTAAAGGCAAGTTTGGAAACTATGCTATAATATGGAATAGGCCTAAAATTATTTGAAAGAGAAAGAGGATTCACCTTAGGAAAGAGGCAAAGGAAGGTTTTATTGTCTTTCTTCAATATTTTACCACAATTAAGAAACTCTAAGACATTATCTGTTAAAAAGGTTCTTCTATGACTTTAAGCTTTTTGGAAGAAAAAGTTATTCATTCCATCAAGGCCAAGAGCCTTGTTAGGGTGAAGAGAAAAAATAGCTTCCTTAACATTTGTGGCATAAAATGGTTTCATCAGGAGATCAAATTCTTGATAAAAAATAATCTATTTGATTATCGATTTCAAAGTATGTACAGAAGATGGCAGCATGTTAAAGAATCAAGAGAGTTAGAGAGAAAATTGAAAGCGTATTGAATGAGCTCCTTTTATGTATCAAATTGGATCCTTTAGTAAGAGAAATTAATCTATTATTATTCCTTCTACCAAAGATTGAGTTGTGAAAATAGGAAGTATTACTAGCACCCTCCAACAACCAATTGATTCTAGATCTTTGTTTCCAAATAAACTAGTTGTGTTCAATTACTTGAATATAATTTTTTCACCTTGGAGAGCATTCCTTTTTACTATCATTTTAAACTTATTAATATATTACAAATTATGAAATATATAATAAATTAATATATCATTAATTAATAATAAAAACATATTGCATATTAGCTAATTGTTTATAATTCTTATATAAGTAATGATATGTAAAAATAATAAATAAAAATATTTTCACAATTTTATGTATTTATAGTAAAAATAAATAAAGTTCTTTAATAATTATTTATAAAATATTTATTATAAATAAAAATGAAAAATTGTTCATTTTATTTAATATTGTTATATGATAATTGCTATCTTAATCATTTATAACGTGGCTATTTGTACCGACTATCATGTATCTTAAAAATATTAATTTAATAAAAGTTAACAGAGAAATTAACATAAGGGCTCATTTTGGTCTTTTAACAAAACATAGGTGATGTTTAAGAGATTTTAAAACGTAGAGATTTTTCAATGGAATTTATGAAATCACAAGGAAGTTTTTTTTGGAAAAAAGATAAATTATATTAATGACTGATTAAACACATAAACTAAAGGTTCAAAGACCATACAAAATGGCTAAGTCACTTGTTCACAAGGAAGGTTGATGTTTATCATTTGCACACCATTTTTAAGAAATATTATTAAGTGAAAATAAATTCTTGATTCCTTAATCCTTATTATTCATTTGAAGTGAAAAACTCTCTAATTTCACTTAATTATTGAGTCTAAATTCATATGTAATCTCACGAGTACTAAAAAGAATATGAGTAAGGTGACTCTTTCTTAAAATTCACCTATAGATAATTAATCGATTGATTAAGAGGTAAAGGTATACATAAAATGTTTAATTAAGATCATAAAATATGCAAAATTAAAATAAAAAAAGAATTTGAGAGACTTGGTAGTCAAGATTTCAGTCATTACAAGCACTCAAGAATTCCCTTTCAAAACAACGTTAGTGCAAAAGTATGCCTTTATGGCACGTATTTTCTCTCTGTAGCTTGTCTGCCTTTATGGCATGTAGTTTCTGGTTTGTTTATTCTGGGGATTGTGCTTGAGTGTGATTGTTTCTTTATTGTTTTGTCATTTTCGTTTTAATGGAGGAAAAGTTAGCAGATCTGACTATAGGAGAGGAAGAGGATGAAAGATGGCAGTTAGAAAAGGAGGAGAATAGCGAAGGGGAGGGTATGGAATTCTTCTTGATTGGTTTTTTTCTTACTCTGAGTACAATTAGTTTTGATCATATGAGAAATACCCTTGCAAATTTATGGCATCCGATTGGACGTGTGGCTATTTCAAAGGTGGAAAATAAAAGGTATAAGTTTTGATTTTTTTAAAGAAGTGGATGTTTAGTAGTTATAGATGGAGCTCAAAGGATGCTTAATCACCATTTACTAGTCTTTCATAGACTTTTGCAGGGTGAAATCCCACAATCAGTTCCAATATATTTTGTGTATTTGTGGGTCCAAATACATAAACTTCCTGCGAGATTCGTAACTGAAAAAGTGGCTAAACAATTTGGAGACTTTATAGGTTGTTTTGTGGATTATGATATGAGGTTTCTAGGGGAGGTGAGAAACAATATATGAGGACCAGGGTGAGAATGGATATTCGCAAGCCTCTAAAGAGAAAGAAGAAATCATACTATTGAATTCTTCATTTATCTATGCATAATTTAGGTATGAAAGAATGTCATTATTTTGTTATCTTTATAGAAGATTGGGACACTCATATAGTTTTTTTCCAATCTGAGTAAAGAAGAAATCAGATCAGATCAAGCTTGAGTGGGGGGCTGAGCTTTGTGTTCAACCTCATCGGAGTAGAATGGTGACAAGCGTTGGTTGGGCATGTACGGGGATAGGAGGATGGATTCTGTTTCAATAGCAATCAGGGGTAGCAGGAATCAAGGGATTGGTTTTTCAAATTTAAATGTTACCAATTTGAATGCCTTAAATTATGGTACGAATGAGGTGGTTACTAAGAATGACATTGATAGGAATGTTTACATAGAGTCTGATAGTATTGTGGGCCATAAAGAGGAGGATGACCTAATTACATTTGAGGAAGGAAAAAAGAGGCCAAGATTAGACCCAAAATCTGTTTCATTTGTTTTTGGTAATAGAGATTCACGTGACGCATCTAACCTGCAGAATGCGTCTTAGGTTCATGGCAACCCTCTCATAGTTAGAGCTCTTAACGACTTAATTAGGAGATACAAGCTGGATATTGTTGTTTTGTAAGAAACTTTGATTCATGGTGTTCGATTAAATGAGACTAAAGTTTTAGTTGGTATGGCTAGTTGTTTTGTTGTGTACAGATTAGGGAAAGGAGGGGGTTTAGCTCTCCTTTGGAGGGATAAGTTGGATTTGTAGGTTAAGTCTTTTTTGCAACATTTTATTGATTCAGTTGTCAAAGAGGAGGGTATAGAAGAGTAGAGATTGACTGATTTTTACAGGTTTCTAGAGAGGGGTTGTAGGAGGGAGTCTTAGGACTTGCTTAGGGGCCTAAATGAGGGGAATGTTTTACCTTGGATTTGCTTAGAAGACTTTAACGAGCTTTTATCTAAAGATGAGAAGATAGGAGAGGAAGCTCATCCATGGTATCTTATGATTGTAATTTGAGTGATATTCCTATTGAAGGCTATCAGTTTTCATGGGAGAAAAGGAAAGGGACTGATCATTGGGTTAGAGAAAGGCTTGACAAAGGTGTGGCAAATGAAGATTGGCTTCATCGATTTCCTTTTTGCAAATCCAAAATTATGTGCACCGGTTTCTGATCAGTCTCTTATTATTGTTATTCTTAAGGAAAACTTTAAACGGTGGAGAAGTAAAAGATTTAGGTTTGAAAACCTTTGGCTGATGGAGAAAGATATTAAGGATATGGTTAAAAAAGGATGGAGCCCAGGTGGTTTGGGTTATATTATAAGGAGGAAGCAGAATTGTGTTAGGGAGCTATCAGTTTGGGGAAATAACGTTAATAGGGAGCTACAAAATAGGAAAAAAAATTAATCAATTTAATCATTTTGTTGAACCTTTATCATGAAACACCGAATTCTTTTAACCTTAGGAATAGTGATGGTGAGAGGGAATTTCTTCAATTGAGGGAGGAGCTAAATATGGTGTTGGAAAAGGAAGAGACTAGGTGGCATCAAAGGGCCAACCAGTTTTGGATGGTGAATGGTGATCGTAATTCTAAGTTTTTCCATTCTTATTTAAAAACTAAACAGAAGAAAAATTTAATTACTGAGCTAGAAGATGAGAATGGTAACAGGGTTATTGAAAAAAGAGATGAATTACTTTTCAAAGACATATAGAGAGGATACTGCTTTTTATGATCCAGTGATTAGCAAGGTGAGAAAGAGAGTGAGTAGGGAGGATAATGAAGCTCTTTTAGCTCCTTTTACTACAGAAGAATTTAAGAGTGCAATTTTTCAAATGCATACAGATAAGTCACCGGGTCCTGATAGTCTAAACCTAGATTTTTTCTTTAAGTTCTGGCATATTATTGGTGATGATGTTGTTCAGAGTTATACAGAATGGCTCTACCAAGGTACTTTCCCTGATACTTTGACTGATACCTTTATTGTTCGCATTCCAAAATTAGGTAATCCTAAGTCTTTGGAAGACTTTAGGCCTATTTCTCTTTGTAATGTTTTGTATAAAATTATTTCAAAGGTGTTAGCAAATAGGTTTAAAGGGATGTTACCTAATATTATTTCAGAGGCTCAATATACTTTTATTTCGGGTAGATTAATTACTAATAATATTCTTGTGTCTTTTGAATTAATTCATAGGATGAAAAGAACTATGAGTGATGTTAATGGTCTAGCTGCCCTTAAGATTGATATTAGTAAAGCCTATGATAGGGTGGATTGGGGGTTTCTGAGAGATATGTTGGTCACTCTAGGCTTTGAGAATAGATGGGTGAATTTAATGATGTCGTGTGTTACTCATGTGAGCTATTCTGTTCTTTTTTAATGTTTCAAAATTTGGTCTTATTAAGTCAAGAAGAGGGTTGAGATAGGGGGACCTTTATCACCTTATCTTTTTATTATTTGTGTGGAAGGTTTATCGATATTATTGAGTGAAGCTGAGAGGAGAGGTTTAATTCATGGTTGTCAAGCTAATATTCATGGACCTAGAGTGTCTCACCTTTTGTTTGTTGATGATTCCATCTTTTTTCTTTAAAGCAACGGCATGGGAGAGTGACAATTTGAAGAATATTTTGAATGTGTATGAGAAAGCGTCTAGTCAATATGTGAATTTTCATAAATCAGACATTTTCTTTAGTCCTAATATGGTTGAGGAAGGGCGGGATAACATTTGTGAGATTTTTGGGGTGTTCTCATCTTTTAACCAAGGTCAATATTTAGGGCTTCCTTCGATGAAAGGGAGGAGTAAAAAGGATATTTTTGGTTTCTTGAAAGATAGATTTGGAGGAGGATTAATGAATGGAGGAATTTGTTTTTATCAAGAGAAGGAAAGGAGGTGTTGTTAAAACTGGTTACTCAAGCGTTACCTACTTATTGCATGTCAGTTTTCTTGCTCCTTGTGTCTTTATATGATTAGCTCTAAAAATGATAAATTCATTTTGGTGGGTATGAAGAGTGATGGGGGGAAAAATACATTGGTGATCTTGGGATAGGATGTGTGGTGCAAAGAGTCATAGAGGTATGGGATTTAGAGATTTAAACTGTTTCAATATTGCTATGCTGGGCAAACAAGGGTGGACATTGCAATCAAGACCCAACACTCTTTTATTTACATTTTCAAGGAAAAATATTTTCCAAGAGGGGATTTTCTTTCAACTCATTAGGGGTCTAACCCAAGTTTCACTTGGAAGAGTGTGATGAAGTCTAGAGAGCTATTGAAAAGTGGTTTGAGATGGAGAGTGGGTATCGGGGATAAAATTAAAATTTGGGAGGATCCTTGGGTTCCTAGTCGTAATGAATTCATGGTGAGGAGTGGTGGGGGGGATAAAGGTAATTTGGTGTTGGTGAAAAACCTGATGATGATAGATAAGAGGGAATGGGATGTGAACAAAATTATTGAGATTTTTAATATGGTAGAGGTTAGAGTTATTCTTAGTTCCTTTAGGTGTGGGAAGTAGAGAGGATAAACTAATATGGCATTATGACAACAAGGGTTTATGTTCAGTTAAATCAGGTTATCACAGGGGTTATAATATATGGAGAGGTAGTGGTCATTTGGTGGATGGGGATTATTGGAAGATAATTTGGAATCTTAATATCTCTTCTAAATATAAAGAATTTCTTTAAAGGTTAATGAGGGATATTATTCCTACTAAGTCTAAGCTTAGGAGAAGAGGACTTAATCTGGATATAACCTGTGTGCATTATAGGGAGTTGGAAGATGTTGACCACATGTTTTTAAGGTGTCATTATGTTGGTGAAGTTTGGGACAATTGGAGAAAATTGAGAAACTCTGGTTTCAATAATTTTTTTTTAGGTGGTTCACATGATTAATAGATAAGATAAAAAGAATACTGATTTTTTGTTCTATTTTGTAGGGTATTTGGCACTTAAGAAATGAATTATTATGGAATAATTCTCTCATTCTAGCTTGGGTTCTTGTTAAAAATGCTACTAATTATGTTGAAGAGTGGCAAAGAGCAAATGCTTTGTGTAAAGCTTTTCACATGACCAACGCAGGGGTTAATTTGGTGACATAAAATAATCCAAACAGTGGTGAGGTTGTTGTGGGGTCATAGTGGTTTTGTCATGTTGGTGATGCTATCTTTGATAGAATGGGACAAGTGGGTTTTAGGTCTATTTTTAAGGAAAGTAATGGAACTTTTGTGAAGGTAATTTTCGGTTTCATTCCAGATTGGTTGGAGGTGAAGTATGCAGAGGCAGTGGCTTTGAGATCAGCTTTTTTATAGGCTGAAAATAATGTCATCACAAGGCACCATTTTGATAGATGCACAATTGGTTTTCTTGGCTTTAAATTCAAAGGAGGTTGATTTTTCTGAGTTTGGTTCTATTATTCAAGATTATATATCCATTTTAAAACGTCGTCAAGATATTTTTGTTCGTTGGATCAAGAGACAAGCGAATTTGGAAGCTCATGCTTTAGCTCGTCTTTCAAATTCTTTGACTAGTTTCTATATTTAGGACTCATTCCCAGACTTTATTGCTTCTTCTTAATATAGTGAAGTTTTTTCTTACAAAAAAATTTAATACTTAATATGCGACATTGTTAGATCAAATACAATAATTAAAAAAAACAAAATCAAAGTATTCCTAATCTCTTAGAGAAAATAGCTTTAGTGTGTTATCGATATACCAGAGCATACTTAATGATAATTCACACAGTCCAATATATAGTGCAAAAATTATAATAACCACATAAGACCAATACACAATAATGAAATTTTTAGTGAAAGAGATGATCGCTATACTTTATAATGGTTTAATCTACTTTTAAATTCTAATCTCCATTTGAAATTTTGATTCTAAACGAGTCTTTTTTAAGGGGTGAAAAGAAAATTCTTAAAATTTTCTTCTTTAAATAAAGATAAATTGTACAAGTTTCAAATATTTTAAATTATATCTACATCAATCTTAAGTTTTACAACTTTCAAAATTCATCTTAAGATAGACATAATGCTTTTATTAGACCAAACTTTCTCTCACAAGAATATAAAAACATAATTGCAACTCGAAGTTTTAATCCTTTGTAGCACTTGATTATATTTTTTATTCTTATTTCTCTTTATATTTTTTATTCTTATCTCTCTTTAAAAATTTTGGGCTCTTAAATATGATCTAATAGTTCGGATCATTGCCGGAATCATTACGTACCATATAAAGCCAAATATGATATCAGGTTGGTAACCTCAAATTCAAAACCTTAATTTAGTTAATCGCTTATTTTTCATCCATCCTCATTCACTATGTGTCTTGGAGTTTTTTGTTTATGCAACTAAATAGAATGTGCCTTAAGTTATCTTTTTTTTTGTCCACGATACACCTTTGATGCTCCATTGTTTTAGTACCTTTTTTAACTTATTTAGGAATGTGTGAATACTTGTTAAAATCTTTGAAGCATTATATCAACAACTTAGATAAGCCTTCTAAGGAAATTATATCACATCTTGAGCTCCAATTATTGTAAATTCATTCAAAGGTTTAAACATATTCCTCTACTTACATGAATATGTCCATGTTTCATCATGCCTGTACTTGCAATTTTGGTACTTGTCACACTCAACCAAATTTCATTTGTAGTTTAATGTTTTATAAACATCAACATATGTAATTCATTTAATAGGTTTTTAAAATATGTTTAAAAGCTTAAAGACATAATTTACTTACACTTCTGTGTTCCAATTAAATGACAATGTTAATGATTGAAAATATTTTAATACTATTTGGAGATGGTACTCACGATACGCAGATTAGGGCGTAGGTAGCTCACCCTAATGTCCTTTCTCCCCTTTTCTAAGTGTGAATCTTGGACAAGGCTTACGGGCATTACAACTTGGGCCCTCATGACAGATGTATGGGGCCAGAAGGATTGACAAACCTTCAGGGTCTCTGAGAAAGGACCCTTTAACGTAACGGTAGAAGAGGTGAGTCGGTTGTCACCACTTATCGGGTACTCGTGGACCTAGACCCCATCAGGTATACCCTGTATTTTTACGTATTTATGTACTTCGTGTAAATTTTATTTACTTAATATTTTACTATGATAGTTGTGCCTTTTCTCTTTGTGACATGCATCACTCTTATTATTGTCTCATTTACATATAGGTCTACCGAAAACAGCCTCTCTTTGCTTAGATAACAAAATGTATTTTGACCCTGTCTTACTCTATACTCGTTAATGGCACCCCTTCCAGTTCTTTAGAGGTAAGTTTGGTCTAAGACAAGGTGATCCATTATCCCCTTTCCTTTTCATATTATGTATGGAAGTCCTCTCTAGAGGGTTGAACCATGCTTTAGACGGTAATCCCTCATACCAATACCATTGGAGGTATAAATACCTTAAGCTAAACCATCTTCTATTCGCTGATGATCTTATGCTATTTTTTCATGTTGATTTGGATTTTATTCATTCTATGCTCGACTGTTTGAGGACCTTCTCCCAATTATCTAGCTTGGAATTAAACCCCACAAAGAGCCATTTTTTCTTATCCTCTGAGTCGCATACCTTGGGTCCTCAAATTGAACTGATGTCTGCGCTAAAGAGAGATAGTCTCCCCATTAAATATTTGGGGGTTCCACTCATTACAGGAAGGTTGTCCTAAAGGGATTGTAGTCCCCTTTTGGAAAAAAATTGAAGCTAGGATCAACAAGTGGACTAATAAAAGCCTTTCCTATACTGGTAGGCTTCAGTTGATCATCTCAG
>JAOSBK010000008.1:28919567-28944584 GCA_027568895.1 Erythroxylum shatona | reverse complement strand
GATTTTATTTTTGAATTATGTTCCGCAAAAATTGTACAAAATGACTTTATGATTTCAAGTGTTTTGTATCTCAAATGAGCCCAAATTATCGCTGACTACTAATGTTTGTAACAGTTGTAACTTGCGAATGGAAATGTTTTCAATGACAAGGGCCCAATTTGATTAGAGATTTTCCGCTTACGTGTACCTTGTTTTAAAGAAACAAAAGTTTTGTACTGAATTTTGACTGAATGATCGTTATAGCATGTCACTCTTACGGGGTACGTACTCGGATATCACCATGGATATCAGGTACGTGTCTTGCAAGAGTGGGGTGCTACATAAAGTCTTGTCATTCTATATCTAATATAAAATCTTATTAATTAATTTAATTAGAACTAATGAAGGTAAGTTATTATAATAGGCATAGTTATAAAATAAATAAATATTATATTGTACAATATCTCATATTATGTATTCCAACTTATACAAAACCATACTATTATGAGATTTAGTTATGGAGATCTTCATTAGAGAATCTAATTCCTTCCTGATAAAAAATTTAAATCTCACCACATCATTCTCATCAAAGTGCTTCGACACTCACAATATTTAATTTCTACTTAGATTTAAATAATTTGAACTTTTAAAGATTTTAAATCAATATTTCATTTAATATATATAACTATATCATTAAAGTAATTAGTAAATTTAATTAAATACAAGCATTCATACTTTTATGAATTATTATTACATCTACCACATCATATGTATAAAGTTTAACAATTGAATACCATAAACATCATTTCATTAACAATTGATTTAGTTATCCTTTAACTTAAACAAGTTTCACAAGTTTTATATGATTTATATTCAAATCATAAATATGATTTATAATCAAATCATATGTATCATTGTATTCAACTTTATGATTCTCATTATATTGATTTAACCATTATGACATAAAGGAATAATTCAACTTTATGATTCTCATTATATTGATTTAACCATTATAACATAAAAGAATAATCTTAGTTATCTAACTTGTATTTTTGTCATTATGTTAATCATAACTCTTACTTGGGCAACTACTTTTACCGAATAATTTATTTCTTATTATGCCTTAAAATTTGTAGCAATGTTAAATCCAAATTCAGTATTATATATCCAAAAGCGTGAATAAGAAATTTATAATCTTGGTCATACCTAATTTTCAATGTAATTAATTATATTCTAAAAAAATCTAAAATTTAACTAGGATTCAATCTAGTTATTAATCTTAATTAAATTAATAAAAATAATTACTTTAATTTACAATTAATTTGAATTAAAAAAAATTTAAATTATATTCAAAAATGGGATTAAATTAGGAATATATTGTTCTATATTTAAAATAACTTTGCTTAGTCTTAAGATTAAACAAGAATTAAATGACTAATTGAAGAAATGTCATCCCAAAGGTATCGCCTCTATTACTGTAAGGCTGGAATAAAAGTAAGTAATTCCCAATCATACTTTAAAGTGCTAGAGAAAAAAATCCTTTACTAAAATAATAACTCGCTTCTATATCCATAGCCATCAAATATTATTTCGTCATATTACTGCTATGATGTATTCGCATAAGTTGTTATTTGTGCTTTCTCTAGCATTCTTTTTGTCAATCTACTCTTTTGCTAAAGGTGGTGGTGGAGGTGGAGGTGTAGCTTGGGGATCCTCTGTCCCCCTTCTCTTGGCTCTACTCTGACCCTCTCCTATCTGAATCATCCATCCCACAGGAGGGGGACAGAGGATTTGGGGTCGTGTAGCTGGCATGTTCTGACAATTGTTTATTGAAGGACTAAATTTGTTAAAAGATGGGCATTAGGTTGTCTTTAACGAGAATTCATTAACAGCGTATCCATGGACTCAATTTTTTGTACATAAAAATTTATTTATTGAAAATCTTCAAGATTTTACGTATCAATAAATTCTAAGTTTATATAAAGGCATATAATATTATAAATCATTGACATACGCTCTAATTTCTTTGAAATGTTACATTTCATTGTAAATGGTCGACTGGAATTCAAAAAGAAACCACAATCAGAGCCCACAATCAGAGCACTTTTTAAGTTACTGAAAAGCTTTATAGGCGATAGTTTACCACCGAAACATATTTTCCTTTGTAAGATCAGTTAATGGACGAGTAGTAATTATGCAAAGATCTATAGTAACCCTGACAATCTGAATCTTGTCTTGATCTACTTCAACAACTTTGGCAAATAACACATGATCCAAAAGGATACTCGAGTCCAGGTAAATAAAGACTGCACCGCGACATTCTGCCAGATTCATCCGTATTGACTATTTAGACTCCAAAAGAAGGAATGAAGTACACTGGAGCTTGAGGTCATTAACGATAGTTTCAGGCACTCCAATATTCGATAGTGATGATGAAAATATTTCTCAGCTTTAAGGATAGATCTAACCAGGAAGATTGCCACCTTCAGATCTTGAAAATTGCACATTTATATGTGGATGCAAAGTTGGATTCCGTCGCCACCACGAACTATAGCATCTTCTTCTTCAACTTCTGACCAAACAAATCATTGAGGTTAGCGAGAACTTGAAGGTAACTCCTTTGCCTTACGCTTGTTGGTTGTTGTTGGAATAGATTCAGCTGGGGGAGCACCATTGGCATTAGCCTCAAGTGCCACCTCTACTGCTAGTGCATCCGTGAATTCAGGTCATGTGCCGACACAGCGAGTTGTATCACTGTGGGATTGTGGGGTGGTAAGGGTTAGAGCGAGGGTTTTAAGTTTCGTGTTAGCCCATCTCCAACCATTATATTAAAATTTTACATCAAATTTGGTATAAAAGAAAATATTCTAATAATCTTTTTACACCAAATTTAGTATTACTTTAACCATTCTGTACCAAATTTTTACACGAAATTATTTTTAAAAAATATATTACAATAATTTAGTTATTAACTAAATTAATTTATATTTATACAATAATTTTTATTTATTTATGCATAAAAATTAAAATAAAATTATTATTTTTAATTAATATATATATATACTTTATATTAAATTAATATTTTTTAGCAAATATAATTAATATTATTGCAACAACAAATTAATAACATATACAAATATAATATTTTTATTACAAATTTAATCTCTAATCCTTTGAATTACCATATTGTTCCCACAATGTTAAATCAATACATACGCAACTTCATAATGAGCTTCTTTATTTAATTGTTGTAATTTTAATTTGATTGTAATCTTGAATCTGATTACAATTGTAATTTATTTTAATATGGTTATAATTTCAAATATTTTCTTTGAGTTTTAATTTTTTAAATCAATGTTGTGATTTAAATTTATGCACCTTTTATCTCAAATTTACTTTTTTATTCTTAACATATTTTATTAATGAATTTATAACACTTATAAATAAATATTAAAAATAAATTAAATATTATATTTAATATTAGTGTCATTTTAAATATCTCATTGAGATCTTTATAATGATATATTTTGTGTAAAGTAATATATATTTTAAAATTAATTACTCAGTAAAATATATAAATAAATTAAATTGTGAGAATGACATAAAAGGAATATATTAAAAAGATGATGGATAAAGTTGTCTTTTTATACTTTTGATGTAATGAATAGTAACACATTAAATATGGTGCATTATTATTCATTACACTATTTTGATGCTGAATTTGGTGTCTTTTTTGGAGTGATTTCTTTGCACCAAAACACCAAATTAGTATGTTGGTTGGAGATGGCCTTAAGAGTAAAAGAATATTTATTAGCTGGAAGTCTTTATCTATTACAACTAATAAATCAGTGCAATTTAAGAGGACTAATCTCAAATTCGATTCAGTTTACCATTTTAGTTCTTCCTATCCAAAATAATTTTAAAGATGTTTATAGTAATTATCTCTAAGTATTATTTGCTAACAAATATAACTAAATTTCTAGAAAGCAAGAGATAAGGATAAGTTCCTTTTTGCTAACAAACATAACTAAGTTCCTAAAAAACAGGAGACAAAGGATAAGTCCAAAAAAGTAGGAGATAAAGAGTTGATCAGAAATCTTATTCAATAACATTTAGTAATGTAGATCAAGTAATTGATAAAGCTGGAATTGAGGTTTAAAGTTCAACCCGGGCGGCTGAACCGGTTAGATTTGTTTTTATCTTCTTGGAATGTGGCAAATAGCAAAAGTTCTTCTAACGGGACTATTGTTAATTACGGAAACAGAAGAGTTGATAATGTCTGGGACAAAGGGTGTTTTAAAGTTCATGTTGACGGTGCTTGGGACTTTGAGCATAAAAAAAACAGGCTCTGTAATTGTCAGGAACTAAATAAAAACAGTCATTTACATAAGCTGTTCTTGTCCGCAGCTGCATTGCTGAACAAGAAAGGTCTTCTCTTACCTTTGTCTGTAGCAGATAAAGATCGGCTTCTGCGCTACTAGGAACTCCATAGATATGCCATCCGTTTGGTCTCTCTGTTTTCAATTGGTGACAGCGACTCGAAAGTAGCAAATTGAAGATAAGTTGCACAAATATTTCCAAATGGCTAGGAAAAGTTAATCGACTTACATGTAAACCTGACCAAAACTCTAAGCTAATGTATTTTATTGTGCTAGAGGAAGTGATTAAGACAAGACACAGATTTTAACTATTCTACAACCTGAAACTAAGCTAAAAAAAATGCACACTGACTAGTCATATCAAAATCATACAGAAGAAGCATCAAGATCTTGAAGCAACTGGTTTTTCCTGAGATTTATCTTGGATCTCCAGCTCTCCCTTATCAGTATGATCGTTCTTGTAGTAACTCTTCCAGAACCAATGCTTCTTCCAAACCTTTTCCACCATTTCATCAATTGGGACACCCTTTGTCTCGGGAAGAAAGAAAACTGCAAAGAGGCCCATCACCACAATCCAGGCGGCGAAAAAGAAGAAGATTGCAGATCGCATGTGGCATAGCATTGTAAGGAATGCTTGAGCAATGATAAAGGTGCAGAACATGTTCATGCTAACAGCAAAAAAGAAGCCTGAGCTCCGAGTCTCTAAAGGGTAGATCTCACTAGCAACTAGCCAGCCCAAGGGACCCCAAGACCACGCAAAGCCAGCCACAAATACACAGATAAGGATGAGCACAAGTAGTGCTGCATGTTTTGGCATAATATTTGTGGACTGCAAATTCATTTTGAGAATTATTCCCATTACAGTCTGAAAGAGAAAAAAGAAAAACACGATTAGAATGAGTTATGCCACTTTCTTTACAGATATGGAAGGAGTATTTATTACGAAAACATACATGGAAGTGTCACTGAGGACAATTGAGCTATTCTCATCGGATCATACAATAAGAAAAAAAGGAAAAACATGGAATAAGAATCAGGTGATAGTTCTGTTAATGGTGAATTCTAATGACAATTTTAGATACCTGAGCAATAAGCATCTGCACGGCAGCTTCGATGAGCAATACCCTTCTGCCAACTCTATCAACGGTAAATATAGCAACTAATGTGGAAACTGAGTTGATTGAATCAGTGACTACAGCTGATAATAGAGAAGCGCCACTCCCTAAGCCCATGGTCTGGAAGAGTACCGGAGCATAGAACATGACTACGTTGATGCCTGTGAACTGCTGGAAGATTTGTAAGATTGTGCCACAAACGAGTTGAGGCCTATATGGTCGACTCATGAGATTTCTGAAGGGGTGCTTGACTTGTTTGGCCAGTTGGATGGCATCCACAATTTCGTTGTATTCTCTATGGACATCCTCTGCACCTCTAATCTTCCTTAGAACATGTAATCCTTCTTCTTCTTTTCCTCGCTCGATAAGGCTTGTTGGGGTCTCCTTGATAATTAGAGAGCCAACGAGCAGAATTATGGCAGGGCCTGCAGCCCCTCCCAGTGAAATTCTCCATCCATATGGGTGTATGTTTGAAGTATAATAATTCACCACATTCGCTATCAAGATGCCTACGGTGATCAAAAACTGAAAACATATATTGAGGCCTCCTCTATATCTTGCAGGTGCAATTTCAGATATGAACAATGGCACTGCCTGCGTTTGACATGACATTTTGCATATAACGTAAGTAGGAAATATCTATTCAACTTAAACTCTGATGAAAATTTACTCAGTTTTATAAACATACTTGGTTGCCGAATCCAACCCCAGCACCGAGAAGAAGCCTTCCTGCAATCAGCATTCCCAGATTCTGAGCTACAGCATTTAAAATGGCTCCAACAAGAAAGAAGATAGAGGCCGCTTGGATTGTCGGTTTCCGACCCAGCTTCCTGCAGATGACTGAAGCAACAAAACTAGAAACAATGGCTGCAAGATAGAGTGAAGAGGTAAAGAGTTGAAGGAATTGATCGTCATATTTGCAGTAGTTGTCTTCTCTTGCCTTGTGCTTCCTGACGTAAACAACTGGGAAAAATTTCTCCAAGAAATCATCCATTGACGTTACACCTCCTACAATGAAACCAAAAACAAATAGCATATGTTACCAACATGTTTATTAACAAGATCATCAACTGGTAAAGTGATGAATTTCTTTTCTTTGTACCGGATATGCCAATGTCATAGCCGAACATGAGACCTCCGAAGGCTGCAATGACGCTACAAACAAACACCTGCACTGTAAGCTTGGCAGGGAAGTCCTTCCCAGAGGCAGAATCTGACATGACTAAGCCTGGCATGACTGGCTGATTCTTTTACGAAAGTCCTAATGCCTCATTCCAACAAGTTCACACAAGTTTATAGTTCTAGGAATTCGTTATGAAAAGATCCAACTTGGGAAGAAACAACAACAAAAACGTGATTATGTTTAATCCTTTCGGGAACTTGTCTCCTATTTGGTATGTGCAGATAGATTAGATAGAAAGATAACATCTTCTTCTACTTGAGATTTTTTTTTTGTAACAGATTCCGCAGATAACGCACGTTTAAGTACCGACTTTACTGGCTTGGTGGTTCCAATTTGATAAATTCTAGTTGGACTTAATCATGCAAAAGCTTATCAATGATCGGAGGCACTTGAGCAGATATCTTGAAGATATTATTTAAATATTTTAAAGATATTATCAGGATATTATAAAGATATTAATTCTTATCAAAACAATTTTATTTTAATCTTTTATATTTAATTTTTAATAATTATCTTATTTTATTTTATTGATATTTATTAATTAAAAAATTTTATGGTTCTTTAATTTTATTCTTATAATTAAATATATTTAAAATTAAAAATTTTATAAATCATTGAAAATAATTTGGATTAATTACTTATAAATATAAAATATTTTGATTAAAATTATTTATAATATAAATCATATAATAACTAAATATGAGTAAAAAGTTTCTCATTATTGTTCCTAATATTTGATATCAAATACTAGCATAATTTTTAACTTAATTAATCTCATTCTTAATGATTATGTACTAAATAGGCATAATCAATAATTTCATTCATATTCTAATTCTTATTTTTTATTTCTATTCCTTTTTTATTATGATTCTTTCATTATTATTTATCAAAGGAGTCCTAAAGAGTAAAGCTTTGTTTGTTAATAAGTAATAAAGATTTGAGAATTCGAATCCAGTCTTGACTTGTAAGAATGGATTAAATAGGGAATGGTAATACTAGACAATATTTTAAAAACCGGACAGAAATTAAACCGATAAGATAAGAGATTTAAAGATATATCTAAAGATTTAACAATATTAGATCTGTAATAAGGATTGAACAACATTGAATAACTTAAAATATGATTGAAGGAGATTATTTTTGCGTATCGATATTGAAGAGATTGAAGTTTAATTGAAGAACGAAACTGTCAAATAAAAATAAACTATTTATTTGATTTATAAAAATTGATTAGTTTATGAAATTTAATTAATAAATTTATCGATTTTTAATAATAAGGATTATTGAGATAAAGTAATAAGTTAAAGTTTAATTGGTTAAATTGGTTTGCTTTTTAATCAATGAATTACTAGAATTAATTTCAAGCAATCTTAAATTTTTATTCTTAAGGAGGGTATGGTATAATTAGAATTAAATATCAAGAATAACAAATAATGGATATTATCAAGTTATTATTAGGATATTACCATTAATTGCTATCATAATATTATTATCAAAATTACAAATTATAGTCTTTTATATTTAACTTTTAATAATTATTTTATTTTATTTCATTGATAGTATATCAAGTAAAATAAGTTTTGTTCATTAAATTGTTAAAAAAATTGATTAATTATTTATAAAATACAAAATATTTTGATTAGTTATTTACAAAATAAATCATATGATAACTAAATATGAAAAAAAGTTGCTTGTTATAATTCCTAATATTTGAGACCAAACATGCATAATCAAGAATTTCATTATTATATGCAGGGAGTAGAGGTGGAGAGTTTGGCGATGTACTTTCTAAAGTTTGATCCTTTTTGTAAATTGCTATCATTGATCATAATATATTCACAAGATTTTACTTTCTCAAGACAAAGAATTTCATTCTTATTCTCATTCATTTTTTTTATTTCAATTCCTTCATTGTTGGTTATCAAATGATACCTAAAAGGAAATTCTAATATGTTGTTCTAAGATACTCTTCTTTGTAATAAATATTTTATTTTTTATTTTTTTATTTCATTAGTCAGAAGGAATAAATTGTGAAATTTAAGTGACTTAATAAAGTGACAAACTTGTAGCAAATTTTCTTCAATGTATTTAGTGAGTTAGGGAGGTAGCTTTACTGGCAAAAACTTGACTGAAATTTAAAACCCTAAAAATCTACCCTTTTATATAAATGAAATTCTCTCATTAAAAATCTTTAAGGAAAGAAATAAGTAGACTAGATGTTGCAACTTAAATAAACTTGTATTAAATAAGGAGAAAAAATGGTATGCAATGCTAAAATGAATAAAGGATTACTCATAGATATATTCATTATTCATGTTTAGAACCAAAATTGAATTATTTATTTTATCTAGTTAGTTAAAGAGATGCATAGTTGAACCTTATTACCTCTTCAAAGTGATGCACACATAACTAGCGCTATTCAATTTATTTAGTGGGAGAAGAGGGGATGTTCATTTTAAACAGCAATAAAGATTGAGTTTTTAATATGTAAATTGATTTGCAATTACATTGATGATCACTATAAAATTTTAATAATGAATGTGGAAGTAGACCAAGATTTGTATTTTATAGAGCTTCTTATATTTTAATTTAAAATACTTCTTAATTATATATTTATGATTGTTTTCACTATACTAAAAAATTATTCTTATTCACAAAGCATAAAACTAGACTAGGTACTCTGCTTGAGAATAATTTTTATTCACGCTATTACATATATATTTTGAAGTAAAGAATTTATTCTTGGTTGTCGAAGATAGCACACCAAAATTTAGCATTGTTGTTGGGGGTGTTTGTACCTAATTTCTATGTTTTCTTTTTTTGAATTTATTGTTTGTAATTTATGTTGTCTTCCTAATCATGTATGACTATGATCTTCTTATCAAAGTGATGCAGTTTGATCCAAACATGGAAAGAACCCTATGTATATTAAGGAAAGAAAGTAGATAAAAATCGCAAGAGAATTATTCAAATTTTGCTTTATTATTTGAAAGTGATTCAGATTTAGAAGAGAAAAGAGTTATGTTTGAACATCAACCTTTGAAAATTTAGAATAATAACATGTTTACATAACATTCCCTTTAAATGATAATCCTACTTTTGAATTAAAATTTAAACTTATACATCTCTTACCGACTTTTCATGGTCTTATAGATAAAGACCCTTATAAGCACTTAGAAAGAATTTCAAATGGAATGCTATGGAACTTAAGGGGGTAATGCAAGAACAAATCAAGTTGAGAGCTTTTCGCATTCATTGAAATATACAACAAAAGATTGACTATGTTACTTGCCTTCTAGAATTGTTTCCATATAGAACAAGATAAAGAAGTTGTTTTTAAATAGACATTTTTTAGCTTTAAAGGGTGGCCAATATTCAAAAGAAATTTTATGGTGTAAAGCAATACAATAGAGAGTCTTTATATAAGTACTAGGAAAGGTTTAAGAAGCTATATGCAAGTTGGCACATCATCAAATTAATGAACAATTACATATTCAATATTTCTATAAGAGTATGATTGAAGGTTTTAATGGAAGAGCATTAGTGGATAAAACTTCTCAGACAACTAGAAACTTGATGAGTAAGTAAATGCAATAGGAAGAATTTTGAGATAACCAAATAAGAATTTATGATATTTATTCAAATACATATAACCAATGATTGAGAAATCACCATAATTCTAACTTTGAGAATCCACAAGTAAATAAGTTCACCACTCAAAATGGCCTAAACTTCCAGTAATATATGCTTTCATATTCTCCAAAGAAAAAATAAGCCAAATTTTTAATTCTGATGTGCCTTCAGAAGAAATTGTTAAGTCTTTAAATACTACTACTTTGCAACATCAGCAAGAAATAAATTAATTCCAACAAGAGGAGAGACAATATTCAAAATATAAATAATCATAGGGGTGATAAGGCAAACACAATTAGTCAATTAAAGGTATAAAGTTTAGAAAATTTTCCCTCCTAAATGATTATAAATCCAAAAGAAAATCTAAGCAATCGTTTTAAAGCAAGAAAGAGATTTTGATGCCAGTAAAGATGCCTTATACACTGTACCTTCTCACTAAAATACTCACTTACCTAAAATGGACAACTCTAAGCGTTCGGAAGCAGCGTGAGATGACTCCACACACAACGCCAACAAAGGACACACAGCTAAGAAGGTACGTATACGTGATAGAGAAAAGAGCCCGTCACCCATTCTACAACAGCCAAGTTATCAAATAGTCGTAATAGGACAATATTCCCAGCAACAGGTTGACAAAGCCGCATGGTCGGAAGAGTCTCCGACGGAGGTAAAAGAAGGCGATATTACCACGGTAGTAGGAGCATATGGTAATGCAATCGAACTATCTGAAACGTTTAAAAATCACCTAGATAAGGTCTGGGAGAAAGAAGTGGTTATCAAGTTATTGGGCAGAAAAATCGGTTACCGAATGTTGAAGAATTGTCTAAAACTCATGTGGAACTTATCGGGACCATTAAAAGTAATAGATCTTGAAAATGATTTCTTCCTTGTTAATTTAGTGGAAACTGAAGATTACATAACCGCACTCATCCAGGGTCTATGGGTGATCCTTAGACATGTGTTAGTGGTGTAACCCTGGCATCCAAAATTTCGCTCGTCACAAGGAAAAGTGACAAAAGTAGTGGTGTGGGTGAGGTTTCCAAACCTCCCTATATTGAGGTACCATCTTGTTATATTGCAAGCTCTAGGTAATTTAATCAGTAGAATGGTGAAGATTGATACAAATGCCTAACAGACTCAACGAGGGAAGTTTGCTAGAGTAGCAGTGGAAATCGATCTCTTGGAACCATTAATACCGAGAGTGGAACTACATGGAGAGGTCCTAAAAGTAGCATATGAAGGCTTACCGTAATTATGTTATACCTGCGGAAGAGTCGGCCATGGAGAAGCATTTTGTCCCAGTAAGAAACCAGCCCCTACTGCTGCAACAACTTTGATCGGAATCAAATAGAACCAAGAACAAGGGGATCACCACAACACAACAACTGAAGAGGAAGCTATCCAGGCAACGTATGGACCATGGATCCAAGGGTAGCGATGTGGCAGAAGGAACACCAACCAGCCACAGCTATAGGGAAAACAAAATACCACCGAGAACACACATCTAGGACCATCAAATTCACGTGTTACTATGTTTTCGAGCAGAGAGCTCATTGATGACAATCATCCCAACTTGATTTCAACTTATGGACATCGGACAGCTGCAGCAAGTCGCCCGATTAAGGTTGGAACTTTAGCTCTTGGATGAAAAAACACAGAGTCAACAAACCGCAAACCAGATCCCAACTAAATCAAAGACCAATTCAAATTACAAGGACAAAGAGGTAGCCCAGACGGATATGCCTTCTAACTCCATGCAAACAGGCCATGCATTATCTGACGTAAGCTAAAGTAGGCAAGACCCCATGCATGTAAAACGTTATACCCCACGTGACAAACAAAATCACGTACCTATCACTATCCCCTCTCACATTGATTTAGTCTACCAAACTCCATCTTTTCACTTACCTGAAAACAACAAGATGGAGTATGAAAATCCCGCAGTGGTGATGGAGGGAGTATCTGGGAACCCAACTCAAACTCACATCCCAAGTTTCCCTAACCCCCAACCTAAACCACCGGATCCACGATGTGAATCTAGTGATGAGGGCGTTATGGAGATGGTGGTAGAATCATAGCAAGAATCCTATTTACAGCACATCGGGAAGGATGTAACAGGTTGTGTAATTGACGACGACCGGTCCACCTATGTCTAACCATGGTGGTTCTCTTTTCACTACTCCATATTATGTCAATACTAACTTGGAACTGTCAAGGAGCGGGAGGGAAGGCGATGAAGCATGTTTTACTGAATTATGTTAGACTACACAATGCATTTATTTTGGTGCTGGTAGAAACCCAAATTAGCAGTTGTCGAGCAAACAAAATCATTAACAATTTGGGATTTAAGAAATCATTTCGAGTAGAAGCAGAAGGATATTCGGGAGGCATATGGGTTTTATGGAGGGAAATAGTTGAGGTACAAATACTAGTAGCAACCAGGCAATTTGTCCACCTCTCTATTACTCAAGAAGGAAAATCTTTTGTGTTTACTGCCATTTATATGAGTCCAAGATATCACTATTAAAAATATTTATGGCAGGGGCTGATTAAAATACTGCAGATAACTAATGGGGCATGGTTAATTGGGGGAGACTTTAACGTAAAAGTAGAAGTGTGAGATCAACGTGGAGGATCAACTACGTGATCTATAGTGAATAAGAGGTTTCATGAGTGCATTCATCGAAGTCAACTGCAAGACCTTGGCTTTTCGGGATCAAAATTCACTTAGAAAAGGGGAAAGCTGCTCGTTTGGATAGAGCATTTTGCTCCACTGCATTGCAAGATCTATTTTATAGTACAATAGTCCATCACCTCCCTTTCCTCAAATATAATCACCGCCCCACCTTGATAAGCTTTGGTCCCAAAAACTCTTCTCTTACCACATCTAAAAGCTTCAGGTTTCAGTCCGCCTGGCTAATAAATGAAGACTTTAATTCAGTTACACAATAATACTGGGCATGGGATCATGACGATGTTTGTGGTTCTTTACGTAGATTTGCAGGCCAGTTGCAACGATGGAAAAAGGAAGCATTTGGAAATATATTCTTGAAGACACGTGCTATATGAGGAAGAATTATATTGGCATCAACAATCTAGGTCTAAATGGATTTCTTACGGAGATAGAAACACAAAGTTTTACCATGCCACGACAAAGGCAAAAAGGAGACAAATGAGAGTTAGTGCACTGCGGGACAAGGAGGGACACCTGATATCAGACACCGTAGCATTAAGGCAGTTGGCTAAAGAGTATATGGACAGGTTATACACTGAAGAGGACAGCAGAGTGGTAAGCATGTAGATCAGGGGAGCGTTTCCAGTACTGAATTCTAATGCCAAATTATGCATGAGGGCCCCAATACAGGCAAAAGAAGTAAAGCAAGCTTTCTTCGACATTGAGGCAAATAAAGCCCCTAGCTTTGACGGATTCCATGCACTCTTTTTCCAAAAATAATGGGATATCATTGGAAACTTAATCGTAGAATATATTCAGCGAGTATTCAGGATAGAAACATGGGAGGCGGAGATCAATAAAACTACTCTAGTATTGATACCCAAGCTTCCCTCGCTTATGTCCATCACCCAATTCCGACCCATCAGCCTCTACATGATTGTATACAAAGCTATTGCGAAGATAGTGGTCCAAAGAATACAACCATATCTAACATACCTAGTAGCACCCAACCAATGTAGCTTTGTCCCAAACTGTCTGATTACGAACAACATCATCATAGTGCAAGAAGTGATACACTCCATGAGCAAAAAAAAAGGAAAATCCAGATACCTCGCCATTAAGGTCGATGTTGAAAAAACATATGACCATTTGAACTGGAAGTTTGTACAGGAGACGTTGGAGCTTGCGGGTATACCCGAGACCCTCATAAGCCTCATCTTAAAATGTATCACAATGGTTTCCCTACAAGTTAGCTGGGAGGGTGAGTTAACTAAAGGCATTTCAACCTACCTGGGGAATTCGTCAGGGAGACCTGTTGTCACCTTATATCTTTGTCCTATGCCTTGAGCGACTGGGGTATATGATTACTCATGTAGTTGACGAAGGTCAGTGCATCCAATAACTGAGCAGATGAGTTCCCGCCTTATCACACCTATTCTTCGCGGACGATCTCATTTTATTTGCCGAAATACATGATGACCAGGTGATGTACATCTAAGACATCCTACAACAATTCTACTCAACTTCTGGACAAAAAGTGAGCTAAGACAAGGCATGTTTTTCCTAAAAATATATCCCGACTATTGGTTCATACAATCAGTTGCAGGTTAGGATTTCAGCATACACATAACCTGGATAGGTACCTAAGGGTAGGTACCTAGGGGTACCAATCATCCATGAATGAAGTTTTAAAAGATCATATCAATATGTAATTGATAATGTGCAGAAGAGACTCAATGGGTGGAGTGGAAAGCAACTCTCCCTTGCGGGGCAGATCAGTTTAACAAAATCGGTGTTATTAGCTCTTCCCATTTACACGATGCAAACAGTAAGGCTTCCTCGATAGCTATGCGATAATTTGGAGAATATTATTTGAACGTTCCTGTGGGGAGCTACAGAGGAGCATAACAAGACAAGTTTGGTAAGCTGGGAGCAGGTATGTAAGCCGAAAGTGGCAGGTGGATTGGGTTTAAGGAAACTCTGCGAAAATAATGACGCTCTATTATCAAAACTTCGATGGCTTTTAATACACAAACCTGACGCATTATGGGTACGAGTACTCAGTGTGGAATATAAATTTGACAACAAAAACTTACCAGCCTCCCTCTCTCCCACTGGTATGGTGAGGAATTGCATCAATCTGGGTGCATGTGCTTAGGGACATCAAATGGGTGGCAAGTAATAGCGACACTACTAAATTTTGGGAGGATGCTTGGGTGTATGATATTGGTCCACTTAAGCATCGAGCCCTGCACCGTTATTTCGAGCAATTTATTAAACCTACCGACAAAGTTATTTGTAGATAATAACGGAGGATGGCGACGGAACTTATTTCAATCACTTATCCTTACATCAGTTTGCATGGCAATCGTAGGAACTTTACCTCCAAGCACTTTCCTGGGACCTGACCGATTGATTTGGGGGGCTTCCAAGAATGGCTTGTTTCCCACCACCTCTGCATACAAGTTGATAGTTAGACAAATAGACACTAAACATGCAGGAGATTGGGAAAGAATTTGGAAATGGGAGGGACCGCAAAGAATCAAAGTGTTTATGTGGCTAATGAATTGTCGCAGGTTACTCACTAACCACCAGACACATCAGACATATCATCACCGACCCTTCATGTCAGGTTTGTGGTGCAACCAAAACACTATTGCATGTCCTCTAAGACGGTTGTAAAGCATGACAATTCTGCAGAGGATTCCCCCATATAGCAATTTTTTACGAGTTTTTCAACGAGGACATAAACAGATGGGTATCAGGTAATTTGAAATAAAACAAGAGGACACAAGGAGTTCCATGGTCGAAAACCCTCACTTCTTATGGCCAACAAACCCGCATTAGATAATGGTCGATTACATCAATTCGATTGAACAGACTAAGGAATTAGTCGGAAGGGCCTTATGGCGACCAAGACTAAGGGTAGAGATACTCGTTAGCTAGAGAAGGCCTCCACTTGATTAGATACGACTCAATACGAATGGGGCGTATAAAGCTTCCTCCTCATGAGCTTCAGAAGGGGGAATAATTCGAGACAACACAAAAACTTAGATAGGAGGATTTCTCACAAAATAGGCTTCTACATCGCTGTTTGTGCAGAACTATGAGGGATATTTATCGTCATGACTTGCATAGGATCTTGGCTACCGGCAAGTAGAGTTAGATATGGACTCCTTGATAGTTATTAACATATTATCTTCCTCGAATGATCAACAAATTCAATAAAATTCTCTACTACTAGGAATTCAGAACTTAGTAGCCAGAGAATGGATCATGAAGGCTCGCCATGTGTACTGAGAGGCTAATCGAGCTGCGGATTGGCTAGCTACATATGCCAATTCTCTAGAACTTGGCATCCATACGTTTTAAAACCCACCTGTGGGTTGTCTGTGTAACATCCCATTACCTACGGGAAGGTTAGAATTATAAATATGAGTGAACAATGAGAGTCTAGAAATGCTTATGCATGCTCATACATAATGTGACATACACATATATGTGAATAGTGAAGTTGGTGCACTTGAAAATAATTGTACATGAATTCATGAAAAATTCGGGTATAATTAGATTGAGTTGTGATTTTTGATTATTTTGAGAATTTTGAATTTATTTATGTTGAAAATTTTATTAGATAGTAAGAGTATTGTATTTGTGAATTTTGGTAAATGTAGGCATAGAATTTGGAAAAGTATAGAAAATAGGAAAAAGACATCAAATGAAGAATTGGAGATAGCTGGATTGTAAAAATGAGAGTTCAGGGAGTTAGTTTCAAAAGAAACTAAGTTAAAGCTTAGATATTTGAAAAGTAACAAATGTCACTTAGGTTTATGTACTTTGCTAGATGTAGGTTACTGTTTCTGAGAGTTGAAAGGTTAAGCTATATGTCTAAATTCATTCTTCATTGGGATCATCTCCAAATGTTCTTCCCGTCCACAGAGTTCCACTCTAACACCTTCTAAGCGATTTTTTGGACCCCGTTTTTGGAGCCCAACATCCGGAGTCATAAACCTTAGGTTTGCTTAGTACCTTGTAGGGTCAATTCCAATAATCCTAAATAACCATTGTCCTATAAGAGTGGAGTTCCCACACTAGTCAAAAACCAAAATTTCAATTTGACTTCATCAAATAAAATGCAGCTATAAATCTCTAGTTCGTTTTGAAGCAAGAATCATCTCAATCGGAACCCTACAGCTCGAGATATACTTAGAAAACTAAAGCATGTACATGCCCCAATTAGGCTCTCCCAACAGACCTCTCACTTTCTCTCCATAAAACCTATTCAATCCAACTCCAAAAATACAAATGTTCGTGGAGAGATAGGCACAGATGTTAGAAAACCATTGCTTGAAGAATCACTTCATTCGGGGGTCGGATGAGGAAGTTATGGTCAAAAGGATCTAACATTTTTATGCCTTTACTCGTATTGTACATGTCTTGGCGTGAATGCCATAACTTTTTCTAAAGACGTTGGATTAATTTTGTTTTTAAACCATTTAAAATAAGACCTCGAGATCTATAACTTTCATGAAGACCTTAAAGACCATTTCTATCATATAGAGGATCGAATATGCACCAGAAGATGTTCTGGCCAAACTAAGACAATGCTACCAAACTAAGACGAATGAACAGTAACTGAGACGATGACGTCATACTAAGACGATGCTGGCATCATTCTGAGACGCAAAACTAAGACGAAGCATCTTAGGTACCAAACTAAGATGAATGAACAGTAAGTGAGACAATGACGTCATACTAAGGCGATGCTGACGTCATTGTGAGACGCAAAACTAAGATGAAGCGTCTTAGATACCAAACTAAGATGAATGAACAGTAACTAAGATGATGACGTTATACTAAGACAATGCTGACATCATTTTGAGACGCAAAACTAAGATGAAGCGTCTTAGATACCAAACTAAGACGAATGAACAGTAACTGAGATGATGACATCATACTAAGACGATGTTGACGTCATTTTGAGACGCAAAACTAAGATGAAGCATCTTAGATACCAAACTAAGACGAATGAACAGTAACTGAGACGATGACGTCATACTAAGATGATGCTGACGTCATTTTGAAACACAAAACTAAGATGAAGTGTCTTAGATACCAAACTAAGACGAATGAACAGTAACTAAAACGATGACATCATACTAAGACGATGCTGACGTCATTATGAGATGCAAAACTAAGACGAAGCGTCTTAGGTACCGAACTAAGATGAATGAACAGTAACTGCGACGATGAAATCATATTGAGATGATGCTGATGTCATTTTGAGATGCAAGACAAAGCGTCTTAGGTACCAAACTAAGACGAATGAACAATAATTGAGACGATGATGTCATACTGAGACGATGCTGACGTCATTTTGAGACACAAAACTAAGACGAAGCAATAAAAAGGGCATAACTTTCACTACAAGTTTCGGATTGAGGTCGTTCTTAGACTGTTTTAAAGAAGACTTCTAGGCCTACAACTTCCATGAAGACCTCATAAACTATTTTTGCCTATGCAACAACACCAACTTCAAATGATCATAACTTTCCACTACGATCTCCAAATCTTACAAACTTTATATTGTTGGAAAGCTGGAAAAATCATCTACAACTTCCCAGAAGACAATTTTGCTTAATTCAGCTCACATCAACCCAGAATATCCTTGAAGTCAGTACACACATTTTGTTCGCCCTATGTAACCTTGAGTATCATGGGCAGAAACAAAATCATAAACCATCAGTATCAAAAGATCGTAGTTTTACAAAGCTTTAATGGGCATTTCAAGCCCCCAATACACGAATGTTTCAAGAATATTCCAAAATACAAAAGATATGTGAACAATAAATTGCTCAAAATGCAATTAAATCCTTGTTTTACTAGATTTATTTAAATTACACCAACATTTCAAAAGTGGAGTGATGCCTTGGCCTTTGTTTACTCAATCTCTTGCTCGTCACCTGCTTATGGGGAGGAAAGTGGGGGTGAGCTCGAAGGCTCGTGGGTAACAATTTTATAGTTTACAATAAGCAAAATATTTTAAAAACATTTTCCATTTCACACTTTAACATAATTAAACACTCTTGATAAATAGCTTATCTATTAAAACCTTTAAAATCAATTTAAATCAGGCTTATTCATTAAAAAAAATTTCAGGGCCAACAGAGCCAATTGTCACAATTTGGCTGGCTATATTTCTTAGTCCAAAATATCCCAAATAAATATTCACCACAAATAATTCAAAATTCACATCTTAATCACATTTATAACTCAATTAAACCTGAAAATGTCAATGAATGCATGCACAATCATATTCATATGCAATAATCCAAATTCTCATGTATGTACAAAAATGTGCTAAGCATGATACACATTTTCTAATTTCTCATTAATTTCTCATAATTCACTACTCTCGCCTTAATATGGGTAACAGGATGTTACAATTCTCCCCTCCTAACAAAAATTTCTTCCCTGAAATTCTTACCTGAATGGTCAAATAGGTAGGGGTACTGATTTCTCATATGCTGCTCTGTCTCCCATTTGACTTCCACATTTGAATGATTCTTCCAAAGGACTTTCACTAATGGGATCACTCGGTTCCTCAATTACTTATTCTGATAGTTAATTATTTTAACTAGTTCTTCAACATAACTCAGATTACTAGACACTTTAATTTCCTTAGTCGGTATCATATGAGTTGGATTTGACTAATATCGCCTAAGCATATACTCACATGAAACACATTATATATCTGAGCCTTTTCAGAAGGTGAGGCTAACTTATAAGCCAATGGTCTAACTCTTTTGATTATCTCATAAGGACCACTGTACCTCAAACTTAGCCTACCCTTCTTACTGAACCTTAGTACACCACGCCAAGGTGATACTCTAAAAAATACTTCATCTCCTACCTGATACTCCATATCTCTCCTATGCTGATCCATATAGCTTTTCTATCTATCGTATGCTATTTTAATTCTGCTACAGATCAATTTTACCTTATCAATTGTGTCCTAAATCAATTCTAGGCCTTCAACAATCCTTAGACCCTCTTCATCCCAATATAAAGGTGAACAACACTTTCTACTGTACAATGCCTCATATGGAGCCATACTGATACTACTGTGATACTGATTATTATAGGTAAATTCAATCAATGCTATATATTGGTCCTTTACTCCTTGAAACTCTAGAACACAAGCTCTGAGCATATCCTCAACGGTCTTGATTGTCCTCTCACTCTAACCATCTGTTTGAGAATGAAATATTGTGCTGAAATTTAACTTTATACCAAAGCTATCTGTAAGCTACCCCAAAATCTTGAGATAAATATAAGATCCTTATCTGATATAATAAACATTGGAACCTTATATAATCTCATAACTTCATTAACGTATCGTTGAGCTAACTGATCTAGCGAATAATTTTCTCTCATAGGCGAGAAATGAGTTGATTTGGTCAGTCTATCCATAATGACGCAAATGGCATCATGTTGCCTCAGAGTCCTTAGCAATCCCATAACAAAATCCATAATGATTCGTTCCCATTTCCATTTCAGAATAGGCAATGAATGTAATTTTCCAATTAGTCCCTTGTGCTCAACCTTAACCTGCTAGCAAGTTATACATTTAGAAACTAACTCCGTTACTTGCTTTTTCATTCCCGTCCACCAGTAATGTTGTTTTAGCATGTACATCTTGGTAGTACTAGGATGCATAACATATGCCGCTACATGAGCTTCATCCAAAATCTCTTTCCTCAAATTATCAATATTGGGTACACATAATCTTCGCTTTAACCATAATGTATCATCTCTAACTTCAAATTCAGAATCTAACTTCACTTTCAAGTTCTCAATTAACTTCACTAAGTCTGGATCTTTGTTCTGAAACTCTTTGATTCTGTTAAGCAATATTGATCTCAACTTTAATGTAGCTATCAATGTTTCATTCTGCTTGACATTCAATTCAACATTCAGTTCTCTCAAATGAACTAAGTTTGGTAACCTTGATAACTGTACTTGTGCCATACTATTATTGGACTTCTAGCTTAACGCATCAGCTACCACATTAGCTTTACCAGGATGATACTCAATTGTGCAATCGTAATCTTTCAATAATTCGATCCATCACCTCTGTCTCATATTTAACTCTTTTTGGCTCAACAGATATTTCAAACTCTTATGATCGGCGAATATTTGAAAGGTTTCTCCATACAGATAGTGTCTTCAAAACTTCAAAACAAATATTACTACATCAAGTTCCAAATCATGAGATGGATAATTAAACTCATGAGACCTCAACTGTCTCGAAGTATATGCTATTACCTTGCCATGATACATCAGTACATAACCCAAACCTTGGTGTGACACATCACTTTACACAAATATAACCTCCAGAGCTAGATGGAATAGCTAACACTGGTATTGTAGTTAATCGATGCTTTAGCTCCTCAACACTCCTCATTCCATTTGAAAGGCACATTCTTTGTCAGAAGTTTTGTCAAAGGGGATGAGATTAGTGAAAACCCCTCGACAATCCTTCTATAATAGCCAGCTAATCCAAGGAAACTCTAAATCTCTGACACATTCCTCAGAGCCTCCCACTTCATCGCTACTTCTCCTTTCTTTAGGTCAACCTGAATGCCCTATCTAAACACGTTGTGACCTAGAAATGCTACCTGATCAAGTTAAAAGTTGTACTTACTAACTTGGCATATAACTGCTTCTACCTCATTATCTGGAGAACCAATCTCAGATGTTCATAATGATCTTGTCTACACTTCAAGTACACCAAAATATCATCAATAAAGACAATTACAAAACGATCTAAATAAGGTTGAAATAACTTATTCATTAAGGCCATAAAAGCTATCGGGGTATTAGTCAACCTAAACAGCATTACTAAAAACTCGAAGTGCCCATATCTTATTCTAAATGCACTCTTTGATACATCAGTTTCAACTATTTTCAACTGATAATATCCTAATCTCAAGTCTAGCTTTGTGAACACCTGAGCTCCCTGTAATTGATCAAACAAATCATCAATCCTTGGCAATGGATACTTATTCTTAACTGTTACCTGATTCAACTGCTGATAATCAATACACAATCTAAGAGTTCCATCCTTCTTCTTCGTAAACAATACTGGAGCTCCCAAGGTGACACACTAGGTTAAATAAAACCCTTATCTAACAACTTCTGTAACTAGATCTTTAGTTCCTTCAGTTCCATGGGCACCATCCTATATGGAGGAACTGAGATAGGAGCAGTACCGGGAACAAGATCAATAGAAAACTTTGTCTCCCTTTTTAGGGGTAATCCCAGTAGTTCAACAAAAAACACATCCAGAAATTCCCTAACAATAGGAATATCCTGAATGGTTTGTTCATCCTAGTATCAACTACGTGGGCCAGATAAGCCTCACATCCACCTCGGATCATTCTCAAAGCACTCATGAATAAAATTAGTCAGGCGGGCACTGTTTGACTAACTCCTTGAAACACCAGTCTCGGCTGATTAGGGGATTTAAAAACTATCTCCTTAGTATAACAATTCACAACCCTATGAGTAGTGAGCCAATCCATGCCTAAGATGAGGTCTAATTGCAACATGATCAAATCAGCTTCTAACTTTGCCTGATTAATCTGAACTAGGCACCTTTTACATACCTCACCAATCACTGTTATGTTACCCACCGGAGTACTTATCACTAAACCAGTATTCAATATTTCTCTCTTACAATGTAATCTAGATACCATGTGCAGTGTGACAAATGAATATGTAGATCTTGGATCTACCAATGTAAATACATCAAAATTAAAAACATTCAACACACTTGCTACCATATTTGGGGAGTTGTACGCCTCCTATTTAGTAATGGCATAAACCCTGGCCTAAGATTCCTGCTGATTACTCCTTACCTCAGTCCTGACACTAGACCCTACTGATTAGGTTCTGCCTTTACCTCTGCCTCTTTGTGTGGCTCTGCCAACTCTACTCTACTGAATCATTGTCTCAGACATTGTTCCTCCTCTAACTCCATATTGTGGTCCTAACATCTAAGGACAATCTCTGATCAGATAATCTAAAGAACCACAATGGAAACAAGCTCCCGTGAACTTCCAACATTCACCACCATGCTTTTTACCACAATGCTCACACTCGAGCAGCTGTTATGACTAGTTGGAGGACATTTGTCCTCTACCTCTCTTAGACTGAACAAATTTACCCTTGACTGGAATCCAGATTGTCTCGATCTAGACTGGAATTGAGACGATCTGTTCTAGCGCTTTCTGGAGCTTTTGCTAGAGTCAACCTAAGATTTATCCTTCGTCTTGCCTCTGACCTCCTATTTATACTCTCCCTGACCATCCTTTAACAATTGTTCAATTCTGATTGAGGCTGCTCGGAGTTCTGTAAAACTGCCTAAATTAGAAATGGCTAGCCTCATTCTGATTTTCATGTTCAAACCATCTTCAAACCGTCTACATTTATCTTCCTCAGTTGGGATCAATGTAGTTGCATATCCCATTAACTCGTACTCTACCACAGTGAGCCTGCCTTATTTCAGATCTAAGAATTCTTTCATCATTTGATCCATGTAAATCTTAGATATATAGTTCTCTTTGAATACCCTCAGAAAATCTTCCTAGGTTAAACTACAAGGTCTAGTGGTACTACCTGATATAGTCTTCCACCAAGGGTATGTAGGACCTTGCAGTAATGAGATCACATAATCAAATCTTTAATATGTCTCACAGTCCATCTAGTCGACCACTCTTTCCATTCTCTCTAACCACCCTTCTGCCTCAGCCGGGTCTGTACTTCCATGGAAGTACACAACCCCCTGGTTTATCAATTTATCGTATGTTCTCTCTCACCTCACGGGAATTTTTGGAGGCATCTAAGCAAACTCAAGTATAGGAGACCCTATATTGGTTCCTACAGACTCCATGTTAGCTGACTCTCCAATTTGATCTCCTATGGACGGTGACCTATAACAAACAAAAGTTATGATCACTATCTGAATCTCTCACTATTGATCATATTGTGTCCCTAAAGATACAGTATATACTCGAACATCCAAGGACATTCAAGTACATATCCTATGCTAATGGAATGTTAGAGCAAAAACAAATCCAGCTTACACATGGCATCAACTAACTTAATTATAAGTCATGAAAAATTAAAATCTTTTATTGCATTCATTCACGAAAGCTTACACTGTATTTTACAATCTTTATACAAGTTCTAGACAAAAACTAAAAAATATAAATTACAACTCTTCCGATGTTAGCTAACAAACCTTGAGCCATAACTAGTCTAAAATGTTCCTCTAGTCAAGATTAAGAAACTAAGTCTCCTATCTCATACCTGAAAAGCCACGTTGCAATTTTTAATGAGTTTTGCAAACTTAATGAGCGAACCATCATTGATGATTTCACCCAAGTCACATACACAAATCACACATTTCACAAATATTCATTTAGAACATGTAAATTCCAAATACTCACATTAACATGGCATAACATGTAATCATTGCAAATCAGAAGATATTTATCAATACAAATGGATATAAAACTCTAGATACGTTATTAATGTTGTGACCGAGTACCTATCACATACATATACAAATATTGGCCCATTAGGCTCAGTCAAAACATAATCACAGAGCATATCTCTACGTGCAAAATCAAAAATTATGGAGCAAAGCTCTACATGTAAACACTTTCATACTGGCTACTCCAGTCACAATATCTTTATCTGAGCATGCATTTTATGAAATGCATCAAATACAAAATAAGCCATATACAACAGCCACATATGATGCACAGTCAGAATCTCATAGTCATCGGACCTAAGTACGATATTCAACTTTCGTTGAGAATTCAAATATCATTCAAAATTCAAGTACACATAGAACACTTCCAATACATTCCCAAATATTAAACTCCTCGGACTTTAAGCCTGGAACTCATAAACAAATCACAAACATTTAATATTTGGAAATTAAACAAATACAATCAATCCTAGGAAAATCATCTAGGTTGA
>JAOSBK010000008.1:28906409-28919467 GCA_027568895.1 Erythroxylum shatona | reverse complement strand
AATATATGTATTGGAAGTGCTTCGATTTGATGTGAAATCCTGTATGATATATGTGAATTCTCAACAAAAGTTGAATGCCGGACTTAGGTCCGATGATAATGAGTTCTGATTTGAACAGCACATATGATTATCTGATATGGCATAATCAGTAATTAATGCATTTCATAAAATACATGCTCAGATAAAGGCATTGTGACTTGAGTAGCCATTTGAAGCGCTTTCACGTAGATCTTTGCTCCGTGATTTCTGATTCTGCACATAGAGCTATGCTCCGTGATTCCATTTTGGCTGAGCCCTATGGGCCAGTATTTGCATAAGTATGTGTTAGGAACTCGGCCACAACAATAAGAATGAATATAAGTCTCATGCATATAGGATTATAAGACTGAAATTTTTGAATGATATGCAAAGCGGAAATAAGTGATAAATTGATATGAGTTGTTTGTTATATTGAACTGTGTGGTCATATGAGATACCATGTTATGGGTATATCTAGAATATTAATATGATCTGAATGAATATCTATGAAATATGTGATATGTGTCTATAATCCGGTGAACTCATCAATGATGGTTCACTCATTGAGTTCGCAAAATTTATCAAAATTGCAACGTTGTCTTTTCAGGACTGAGAGACGACTTTAACTACTGAGAGACTCCACTACCGTGTAGATTGTGTTTTAACAAGAGCAGTCATGGCTCAAAGACCGGTCAATTGGTATTTTTGGGATGGCTTAGATAGATGGTCATGTTTTCCTCTTTCATGTAGCACATTTGTACTAGCTTTTGTTAATATACATGTAAAGAGGGTCGAAAGACACATGTAGACTCTTGGTTTGAGAAATGAAATGAAAAAAAAATAAAGAAAGATGGATTTAGAAATATTGTGAATTTCCATTGACACTTAATAAGTGAATTATGATACGATGTCATGTCAAGTGAGTGTAGTGATCGATCATAACTCACCCTTATCGTAGGATATGTACCGGAATGACCTCCGGGCGTCCCGGTGCGTATCCTGGGATAAGGGGGTGCTACAGTCTATCTATCCTACTAGAGGATATTTCGGGGTGTCTCTTCCCCGATTAGTTAATTAAAGTTTCATGTATCTTCCTTACAATAAAAAAAAAGGAAAAGAGAAGTTAATACATATAAGAATTTTACCAATAATGATGAGGGAAATGCTTTTAATGATGATCAGGAACCTAGCATAAATGCCTCCCCTCTATGATTATAAACCAATACCTTCATTTTCCTAAACTTTGGAAGAATCTCAAAAATATGACATGATATCAATATGTATATGACCTTTTACATATGCAAGATAAACATATTTATTTTTATTCTATTGAATAAGTACATCATTATTCTAAGTTTTGTAGAGGATTATACAAAACTAAGAGGAAATAGAAACTTAAAGGATATGACAAAGTTAGAGTTGGAAAGAATGTCTAACCAATCATTTAAAAAAATTCTTATAAAATAACGCAAAGATTCAAATATGATTAACATTCCTTGTACAATAGGTAACATTAAAATTGAAAAGGCCATAATAGATTTAGGAGCATATAATGACTTTATACCATATTTTTGTGTGTGTGTGTGTTTAAAATTTGGACCTTGAAAAAAAATTAGGGTTATGATTTAAATAGGTGATAGATTTAATGCATGTCCAAACGATATAGTTGAAGATGTTCTTATGCAAGTAAACAATCTATATTTTCTATTAATTTTATACACTTGATGTGGAAAATAATAATCAAATAACTCATTTTTTTTAGGAAGATCATTCTTAAAAACATCTAAGACTAAGATAGATGTTTACAAAGGCACATTTACCATGAAATTTGATGTGAAATTGTTTAATTTATTATTTATGATGCCAAAAAATATCTTGATGATGATAATTATATCTATTCAGTTGATATGATTGATTCTTTAGCAAATAAAGTTTTTTTAACTTGGAGGTGAAGATGTATTGGAAGTTATCATTTATGAGCATCTTAAGACAGAGAATGAGGAATTAACCTTAAGCATTAATTAACAAGAAATTGTTAATGAGGAATTAAACTTAAGCATTAATCTACAAGAAATTGTTATAGCACTAAATGATTTATTGAAGGTATAGCGGTTAGGTAACGTTTCTTATATTTTGGTACTAGTTTTTAAAATCCTTTGCCCTCTGTTTTATAGGCACTTATTATAGAATTGTAGTCTCTCCATAATCATCTCAATTATATGTTCTTTGGGAATGAAGAAATGTCACCAGTGATCATCTCCATAATCTTAGAGTGGTGCAAGAGGAAAATTTGATAAGTCTTTAAAAGATATAAGATACCTATTAGTTGGATAATTTTAGATATTAGGCAATTAGCTAGTTATATATATATAGACACACATACACACACACACATATCACATCCTATTTGAAAAAGGAGGCATTGAGTTGAGTCAATGATAATAAATAGAGACATTGTTTGGAAGGAAAACTATTTAAGCATGTTGACTTCAACCCCCTCGTTCTACCCAAGTCGTGATGCCTCGTAACATTACATACATATTAAGGAGGTAGGTTAACCTAGTTATTTTTTTGTTTAAATTTTATATTTTTTTATTTTGTGTGAATCTTTATCCATTACATCGAGGATACTATAGGGTGGTTTAAGTGTAAGGAAAAAAAAAGGACATATGATTGTAATTTAAGTTTTATTTGTGTATTTTAGTAATATTTGTGAGTTGGTGATTTTTAAATATTTTTTATTGAAAAGTTTTCATTTTTATTTTTTCAAATAAATTAAAATATTACGCATACTACGAGGCTAAACTAGTTAAGTATGAAGGTGACATAATTGAATGGTTGAATTAATTTAAGGTATGAATTTAATTAACAATGATAGTTGAATTAAAAAGGTTAACTACATTAATTATCCCTATGAGATTATAAGCCAAATATGATTAAGACATCTATATTAGTTTATTTTGTTCTTGATATCTGATGTTTTTATATATGGATATATCTCTAAAATTGCTTTGAATTATTTTGATATTTTATTGATGTATGCATGTATGAAAAGGATAAAAAGTCATCTTTGATTTAAGTCTTTAGCTCAAATATTCAACCTAACTTAATATCTCCAGTCAATCCCTTTAAATCCTAACTTCCTTGCTCTCATTAAAATCATAATATAAACCCAAACATAAAATTGATATCTTTGCTAACCTTAGGGATTAGTAGGACATTTGAATCAAATTAATTAAAGAGTTTTATAAAAAGAGGAATATGATAAATATAGAGGTGGGCTTGATGAATATAGTAGTGGTTTAGATTAATGTAAATTGAAGATTGTGTTTGAACATTGGACTTCTAAAAAGAAAACCCATGTGTATGATGAGGTAATATATTGAATAAAGTAATTATTATCTAAATTTGTAATGTGGATTATGAGTTTTCAATTACTTTAGTTACCCAATATATGTTTTAAGTGATCTATTAATTTCTTTGATTTTAACCCTCTTTATCTAAAAGATTCCTTAAATTTAACCATAGCCCCATTTCAACCAAAAATAAAGACCTTTTGATTTATGTATGCATATAATATAAGTAACAGAAATTTGATATATTAGCAAGTGTATGATAGTGTATGTTCATAATAAGAACTTGAGCAAAACACTTGACTCATTAAACACTTGAGTGACTAGAGTGAAATTTGTGAGAAATTTTACCATATTTTAATCCTAATTTTAAATGGAATTGTTATGTTAACTTTTGTTCATATTTTATGTGAACCTTAACTATGATATATTGTATTTTTAATGGAATTGTTATGTTAATTTTTGTTTATATTTTATGTGAATCTTAACTATAAGATATTGTATTTTTTTTCAGTCCTGATTGAATTTATATCTTGTAGTATGTAAGCTTTTTTATACCATAAGGAATGAACTGGTTAAAGTTTTCTGTTATTGTATATTTTAGTAGGTATACTCGAGAATGAGTAAAAGTTAAGTGCGGGAGACTTTGATAAGTATGCAAAATATCATATTGTTTATTTTACACTTATTTTATGCATTATTCTTATGTTATAATTTAGGATGCAAATGAACTTGTTAAGGTAAGATGAAGATAATTAGACAATTTTAGGCATTTTCTACATTTTTCTTAAATTAAATATGAATTTCTTATTCAACTTTTAGTTGAGATGATTTAAGATGTTACGAAAAGCTTAGAACAAGTTATAGAACTCTTTCTTTTTAAAATTTTGAGTGATATTGGCTGACCATAGTTCCAGACACAAGCAATGTTGCAACTCGTATTCTTCTGTAGGCGAAGGAAGTTAATAAGAAAATCAAACACAACCACGTATAGGCGTGTGCTTGCTGGTGTTGGTTTCTAGAAACAAAGTTTAAGAACAATAGCTACGGAGGCGTTGTTCCAGCGAACAAGATTGCTGTCATGTTAAACGATCAGCGATCAAGGCAGCCCCGGCCATAGTTAGGGAGGCGTTCTTCTAGTCTGATTTTGTGTCTTGGGGTGCAGTTTTTTTCCAATTTGTGACTACTATTGCTTGTTCTGAAAGTCTTTCTACTGATGTAATTCAGCCAGGTTTTCTTCGATCTTCTGGATCTAGGTCGGGTGTATTGGGCAAGTCTGTCGACTCGAGGCTAGGGTGGTCCGATTGATTCGATTTTTCCTGACCATTTTATTAGTAATATAGTATCAGTTTCAAAAATAGTCTCTAAAACAGACATGTCAAAGCTTATATTGTTGCCCGAACAAAGAATCTAAATTTCTATACTGAACATAGCCTTGAGCATGAGCATATTTCACTTCGTGTTGAATGTGGCCTCGATCATGATTGTATTTCATTTTGTGTTCATTACAACAACTATTCTTTATTACAATATATTATTTGATTATATATTAAATTCATAATTACTTCATCACTAATAGGATTTAGTGAATTACTACATCAAAATTCCTAAAAAACACATTCGACTAGATAAAATGCAAACACTTGTGCTTGCATTATATAGTTTCTTAAATCTTTCTAATTCTTAAAACTACTATTAAATCTAATCTTTAGTGTTGGACTTGAAATACGTATTTTTCTAATTAACTATAACTAAAAAAAGATATGAAAAATAGTTCTAGTAATAAATATTCAAAATACACATTAATTTATAATTGTATCGATAATAAATATAAAATTTTAATAGAGAACCTCAAACAAGAATTTTTATTGATTTTTTATATTTTAACTTAAATTATTTATTAATTACATTTAAAATAATTATTTTCACCATAATCAAAACTCTCCAATTCCTGTTTACAAAGTATAAAATTAGGTTAGATACACTCCTATATATGTAATTTCAAGAATATAGGTTTTGCTTTTGAGTGTGGACGACATGACACTGTAAACACCAACCTTGAAAGTGGGCTGATGTGAAGTCGGAGCAGGGAAGAAAGAATTCAAGTTCAAGCATTCTTTTAATAATTCATTACAATGCATGAATCTCGGGGGAGAACTGTGAAAAGTTTTCCGGAGAATGGGCTTCAGCTGCCTTAAATAAATTAAAGCATTTACACTTATGAATCACTGGAAGAAAAACAAGGTGAAAAAAGGGAAAAGAAGAAGAAAAGCACAGATGAAAAAAATGATATCCTGGTAAGCTAGTAACAAGTAGAGATGAAATCAGAACATGTTTATGCCAGGGATTTCTCTTGAAGTTGATGCTGACCATTTTCGGCATTATTGAAAAACTTCTTCCAAAACCAGTGCCTTTTCCATGCTCTTTCAGCCATTTCGTCAATTGGGATACCTTTTGTCTCGGGCAGCATGGTGAGGGCAAAGATGCACATAGTGGCAAGCCAGGTAGCAAAGAAGAAGAAAATCCCGGCTCTCATGTGGCATAGCAGAGTGAGGAATGATTGAGCAACAAGGAAAGTGCAGAACATGTTCATGCTGACTGCAAGGAAGTAGCCAGAAGTTCTCGTTTCCAGCGGATAGATTTCACTTGGAATCAGCCAGCACAAAGGCCCCCATGACCATGCAAAACCGGCCAAGAACAGACAGATCAAAAATATCACAGGGATTGCATCATGTCTTGCCATGACGTTTGTGGTCTTCAGATGCACTGCAATAATCCCTCCAATTGAACACTACACAATGCAAAACATGATATAGTCAGCCATTAACAAACAATTATTAGAAGCTATCATCACTCAATTTTAATATCTCTCAATCACCTGTGCTATAAACATCTGAATTGCTCCTTCAACCAGCAATACCCTTCTTCCAAATCTATCAACAACCAAAATCGCAATGACCGTACATATTGGTTTAAGTGTGTTGGTGACTACAGCTGATAGTAATGATGCCTTGTCCCCGAACCCGATTGTCTGGAAGAGCACAGGAGCATAGAACATGATCACATTGATTCCTGTGAACTGCTGGAAGAATTGAAGGATTGTGCCACAAATAATTTGAGGCCTATTAGACCTACTGACGAGATTCTTGAAAGGGTGCTTAATTTGGTTAGCCAATTCAACAGCATCTAAAATCCTGGCGTACTCTTTGTCAACGTCATCAGAACCTCTAATTTTCTTCAGAGTTCGCAATCCTTCATCTTTCTTTCCTCGCTCCACAAGGCTCGTGGGGGTTTCCACAATAATCAAAGATCCAATGAGAAGAACTATGGCAGGTACTGCAGCACCTCCCAAAGATATTCTCCATCCATATGGTTGCAACTTTAATGTGAAGTAGTTAACTATGTTAGCACTTAGAATGCCTAACGTGGTTAGCAACTGAAAGCAAATGTTAAGTCCTCCTCTATATCTTGTGGGTGCAATTTCTGATATGAACAATGGCACAGCCTGAAAGAGTCAAGTTAGACAATCAACAACCAAGGATATAAAGAAACATCTACGGGTAGTTGTATTGCTCACCTGGTTACCAAATCCAACTCCAGCGCCTAAAAATGCTCGTCCTGCAATCAACATGCCCAGATTCTGAGCTGCCGCATTTAAGATGGCTCCAACAAGAAACAAAACAGAGGCAATTTGCATAGTGGGTCTGCGCCCAAATTTCCTGCAAACTATAGAGGCGAAAAAGCTAGCCACAATTGCTGCGAAGTAGAGTGAAGAGGTAAAAAGCTGGAGAAACTGGTTGTTGTATTTGCAGTAGTTGTTTGATTTTGCCGCATGTTTCTTGACATAAACGGTTGGAAAAAACTCCTTCAAGAAACTATCCATGGAAGTTACCCCTCCTAAAGAAAAATGGAAGCATACATAAAATCTTCACAAAAATCAAATACATCAGACATTATCTACCAAAATCTGCACTTGCACCTGAAATACCAATGTCGTATCCGAACATGAAACCACCAAAAGCTGCAATAACGCTACAAACAATGACCTGCGCTGTAAGCCTGCCAGGAAAATCCTCAACTACTAGTGGACCTGATTTGGCCATGTTTCAATTCAATTCACCGGAACAGAATTAACCTCCAGGATCCAAATCCGCCCACCAAAGTGTAGGAGAAGAGAAGCAACACTTTCGTGGATTATTATATCCTAACTTTGGATAACATTGTAGCAGTTGTAGGAGTATAAACTGAAACTGATTCCTAAAATCTCTGATAGTTCCTTACCGATATATTTTACTAGAATGGTTTATCTTGTTGATTCCTGAAGTTTCTCACTTGCTGAAACAACCTCAAGAGAAAACAAGATAACTATCAGAAAAGTGGCACTTACATCGCCGCCGTCTCAGACAAGAACTCTTCTTTGGACTATCAACCTTTATCTTTCTTGGTAACTAAAAACTTATTGTCTTATTGATAATATATAAGCTAAAACAGGGGCAGAGCTTAGTAGGTATTTTGTTTTTCTCAATATTTACGGCCACTTGGAGATTGACTTTTGAAGCAATCAGTGCACATGATTGCGGTGCCCCAGTCCCACCGTTCGTCGATAACAAGTAGTGCGCTCACAATCACAAAAGTGGAGCTGCTCAAGACTTCTACAATTCAAAAAGGAGTTCTTTTCCTTAAAAAAATAATAAACAGTGTATACTCTCACGTGCCAATCCATGGCTCCACGTCCCCTGTTTTGCATGCCAACCTCGACCCACTTGCCAGACGTGAGGAACTTTTTGTTCAGTCAAAGACTTTGTCTTTCTCACTGGAGTTTCAGTTGTGTACTACGTACGACTCTCTCTGTGTGCAAGTGCAAGAGATATTTGACTGCTACTGTTAAAGGATACTCCGTCATTCATTAACACCTATCTTACTTAGACTTGATCTTTTGGTAGAATTGGTAACAACTGAATACGATGTTTTGGTCAATGCTTGGATTAAGCAACGTTCTTTTTTTTTTCCAGGAATATCCCGAGAATATGAATCCAAAATAATATCATTGCATTAGAATCCAAAATAGATTCAGAAAAGTTATCTACATATTCTGTATTGCCTGACTGAAGAAGACTTTGTCACGGCTTTTACAATAGTTTTCTTGCTCGTTTCAACTATCACTTTCTTCTATGTTTTGTGACTTTGGTTAATTTTTCTGGTAAAACTCACCGGCGTCTGATGGGTTCTATGGTCACTATCTAATTTAAAAACTTCACCTTTGTTTTCTCCAACCATCTTAAAAAACTTCTCATTCTCGGTCACCCCAAATTAAAAAACCTCAGATCAGATCTCCCGGAATTGGGTGAAAATATTACATCGTAAGATGTGCATCTTGAGGTGCTGTCAAGACTATGTTGGCTTGAGGCGATTGTCCATCCAATGACCTACCCGTGTTTTCCTCTATTTCACACTCTGCCTGCATCTGTTCACTCAACAAATCTGATGACCTTTCATCTATTAAAACAGACTCTGGACTCAATTTGGTAGGAATTTGTGTAGCTTCTGATGTCGTGTGATCACGAGAAATCTGGTTTGCACCAGTAACTTCTTGTTGTTCTTCGCTGTCATAAATTGATATCAAGCTATCTCCAAGTTCAACTGGCGCCGAAACGTTTCCAACATCTCCTTCAATTTCCTCTGTAGAATTGAAAGGCTGTGTTTCCTCCATTGGTGTTACAATAGTTTGATTGGCATTGCTTTCAAAAGCTGACTTGACGGAACTTTCAGTTTCACCCGCTCTATCTTCATTTGAGCCCAATCCTGTGGTTTCAATAGACTTGCTAAGTTGTTGCTGACAATATTCAGAATGACCGACAACTTCCTCTTCTTCTCGTGCGGTAGCCATTTTTGTGCCAATAACCTGTTGTTCTACCACACCATTGTGATCTTGCTCATTGGTATTATGACACAACTGTGGAGAGTTGTCCACATTATTATCATTGATATTCGCCTCATCGGAGGACTTCTCAGATGAGGAAGGGTTGAAGGTTTATGGGAATAAATTTGTTAGTTGTCTAGATTTGCAAAATAAATGAAAGAAAAACAAACTAAAAGGTTCTCTTACAGAAAGGAAGCCACTGACCTCGGAAAGCATAGATGCGTGAGGCAATGAAATTCTATCAAAATTGAGTGAAGGACATTGGTCGTCTTGTGGGATTTCAGTGTCTGGATCCGTAGTTTCCTTCATTCGTACTTTGCTGAGGCCGCTTAATTCTCTTGACATGACTTCAGGGTATCCTACTCGAGGTGCATGAGGCGAAGCTCCCCACAAAATGTCATCGCTGCCAGAATTAACTTCTTTCTCAATGTCGGCATCATAAGTTAGGGACTCACAGTCACTGGACGATGCAGTGGCGTCAAGAGGTGGCGAACCAACTTCTGAGACCTCCACTTGCATGTCAGAAGCTATTGAGTTTGAAGGAGTGTGCCAAGGACCTTTTTGCCCGTAAAACAACTGCTCTTCATTTCTAGTCTTATCAAAAACTGATGGGCTGGTATCTGACAAATATTCCTGACTTGCACTTCTGGCCCTAGGAAGTGGACAGGGAAGAGAATTTCGTGTTGGGGAAAATTTAAATGCTGTTCCTTTTTCAACTTGTGAAATTTCACTCAACAACTGCTCGTTTTCGGCTGATACTGCTTGGATGTCACTTTCCTCACCCAAACTTGCCGCTTTCTCGAAGTTATCATTGCCACCTTCTCCATCTCCATCTACATCTCCGTCAGGCTTGCTTGAAGATTGTTCTTCTGCCACAAGATCAGTAATGCTAATTGTTCGTGATAGAGGTTCATTATCCTGGTAAAATGAATTGTCGATGATCCCGTCGGGAGTTCCTTTACCTGCAAATGTTTGTGTGTTCTTGAATGATACAGAAAATAAAACACAAAACCATTGAGATTCAACGAAAAATTTTATATGTTACCTAACTGCCTTTTAAACCTGGAGTATCCTGGGACGTCAAGATTATCTTGCATGCCTTCTAGAGCAAAAGAGCTTCTCAAAGAGAAACTCTCATGTTTGCAAAAGAACATATCTTTATGTTGGCCAACTGCAAATTCTTGGTGAAAACTATCGGCCATTAGGTTGGGTTTTTCTTCACTGGAGTCGTATGGAAGGTCAAATGGATTCGGGTATGGCAACAAGACAGATGGTGCTGAACCAGGAAGCTGATCATCCAGGCCATCTGGGAAGAGGAAAGGATTGTTTCTTGCAACTAAAACATGCCCAATTGGATCCAGAAGTGGATTCTTATCACCCGTTAGCTTCATAGACTTCCTTGCTCTACGTCTTGCGATAAGGCTTTCTAATCTCCTATTTCTTTCTAACTCAGAAATCCCCAGATCCATGACATTCTTCTGATCGTCTTCATTCCACTCCACTGCCGTATTCCTAACCTTCTGTGCATCTTTATCATTCTCATCTTCAGAACCTGAACTTTCCGACTCTGCCTCACCACCCCCAGGAAGAGACATGACATCAGGATTTATTGCTTCACCTGATTGTGCTCCGTTTTCATCAGTAGACACCACTTTATTAGAGGAACTCTCTCCAGGTTCCTTCTCCTTTGCTAACACTTTAGGTTTTTTGTCTTCAACCAGCAGGAATTTTTTTTTCTTATGAACTTCTTGCACACTTAACTCATCATTCTTGTCTTTAATATTTCTTTCCCTTGACCTCTCTATTTGTGATTCCTTCTTCTCATCTTTGAAGGGGTTTTGGACTTCAGGATGTTGGTAAAGAAAATAAAAGCGGACAAACAGGGCAGTGCAAAAAACAAATGGGGAAGAGTATAGCAAGAAGAAGAAAACTGAAGGAGCAAACAAATACAGAAGAAACAACAATATAAATACGGCTGAAGGAATTGGATACTTTTGTACAAATCTAGAGCAGGTACAGAATGAAAGGTGAAGAAACCTGCACACAAGAATCTGTATGTCTTTTGCATCAACGCCCATCTTTTGTTCTATGAGGATGATCAAACTATTCCAACTATAATTTACAAATAATGGAGAGTTATGTGAAGAAAGCAAAGAAGAAAAATTGTCTCTTCACCTAGATAACATTCTTAGTAGAATAAAAGTTTTGCAGGACTTGGGAAGAATCATGGGAGGGAGAGGTGAGCGTGAGTCAGAAATGGTAAACCACTAAACCAATCAAACAAAGTCGGCGATATGTTTGAGAGCGATAGGACATGGGAAATTTTCATTCTATGTTTGGTTAAGAATTCTGAGAGATCCTTTTATTTAGGAAGTGGAAACTTGTGTTCCCCGCTTTTACCCGGATTCATGGGCTGAAGAAGAGGATAAATCAATCAGGCACTTGAGGAGGTGATTTGTGCATATGGATTATAATTACAAGAACTCTGCTCTTATTATTACAAAAGTATGTTTAGGAGTGGAAGAAGATACTTTATATTCTACTCATAATCTTCAAAAGAATCATTAGAAGCTATCAGCTATAAGTCTTGTGCGCCTGTAGTTTATATATGTTACTTTCGATTTTAAAAAAAAGGATTTTTTTTTTTGAAGAAAGATGATGGATTTTATTAACCATCCAAACTCAAGATAGGCAATACAAAATGAGGAAAATTATCAAACCGCTCGCTTACATTTGCCATTATTCGAGAAGTTTGGGCTAAGCCACGGGCTACCTCATTAGCAAAACGCCTAATATATTAAAAAACAACTTCAGAATCAAGTTATGAAATAAGTAAACCAAAACTAGAAATTAAAATCACCAAAATTAGTTGCGTCTATATATTGACTATTCGTAATTGCTTGAATAACAAGAAAGCAATCACTCTCAACAATAACTCTTTGTCAATTCTTACTCTCAATCCAGCTAAGGGACTCCTTTATTGCCAATGCTTCAGCAATCTTTGGCCGAAAAGCCCCATTAATTTGCCACCTTAATCCCCAAAACAGAGCCTAAAAAATCTCTAGCAACAAAACCATACCCAGTGCAACAACTGTCAACAGTTGTTGCAGCATCATTATTAAGCTTTACCCACCCAAAATCTGGTTTCCTCCATGTAATTACACCATCAGTAGCTCTTGCATTCTCAACCTCTACCTGCACCTTCAACCAATCTTGATGGTACCACAGAGTTCTAGCCCAAACCGATAATGGAGCAGCAACTTTGAGTTTCCAAATAATATCATTTAGCACATTCCACACTTGCCAACACAAACTCAATGCTAAAGCCAAATCACTATCGTTAAACAACCGGAAAATCCTACACAACCAATCCTGAAAGCTTGTCACCGCCGGCGAAAACCAACCTATATAAGAACACTGTCACACTTGCTTTGTGAAGGAACAATTAACCAGTAAATGCAGCAAGCTTTCCGTTGATTGACTGCAAAACGGGCATCATGGTAGGACATCATCCTTCTTTAATAACAAGTTATCTGGTAACGGTAAAATATTATAAAAGCTCTTCATACAAAATTACTCATTTGCGGGGACACTGTTAGTTTCCAAAGCTTCTTCCAAACATGTTGCATCTCTGAATTTTGTGTCTCTTGATCACCAATAGTGAGAGCTGTGTAAGCCAACTTAACCGAGCAAAACCCTTTGTCCTCAAATATCCTAAATCATGCTCTCCATTACCAAAAAGTGGAATACTCAATATTAAACTATTA
>JAOSBK010000008.1:28894588-28906309 GCA_027568895.1 Erythroxylum shatona | reverse complement strand
GTAGTACGCCACCCTCGCGGGGCACGGACTCGGATATCGCCAACGATATCAGGTTCGGGTCACGCGGGAGTGGGGTGTTACAAACTCAATGCTAAAGCCAAATCACTATCATTAAACAACCGGAAAATCCTACACAACCAATCCTGAAAGCTTGTCACCGCTGGCGAAAACTAGCCTATATAAGAACACTGTCACACTTGCTTTGTGAAGGAACAATTAACCAGTAAATGTAGCAAGCTTTCCATTGATTGACTACAAAACGGGCACCATGGTAGGACATCAACCTTCTTTAATAATAAGTTATCTGGTAACGGCAAAATATTATTAAAGGCTCTTCATGCAAAATTACTCATTTGCGGGGACACTTTTAGTTTCCAAAGCTTCTTCCAAACATGTTGCATCTATGAATTATGTGTCTCTTGATCACCAATAGTGAGAGCTGTGTAAGCCAACTTAACCGAGTAAAACCCTTTGTCCTCAAACATCCAAAATCATCCTCTCCATTACCAGAAAGTGGAATACTCAATATTAAACTATTATTTCGTTGATTAAATACAACATGTATGACCTCTAAATTCCACCTACCATTAACCATCAAGTCTTTAACAAAGAAAATACCATAACTTGCATAAAAGGTGGTGGCAACAAATAGATTATCCACATCCTTTAACCATGGATCAGACCAGATTGCCACTTTATCCCCTCTACCAATTTTCCAACAAATGCCTTTTCTAATAATATCCTGATTTTTCTGAATGCTACGCCATAAATAACTGGGATTCACACCAAGAGGGGCTTCTAAAAATGAGACATTGGCATAGTAACGTGCTTTGAGCAATCTTGCAACTAACGAATCAGGTTCCTTCATTAGCTTCCATCCTAACTTGCCCAAAAGAGCAATGCTAAACTCTTTGATATGTCTAAAGGCAAGACCACCAACCGCTCGTAATTTACATAATCAGTCCCACTTCTTCCAGTGTATATCTTTCTGATTATTCGCAGTTCCCCACCAAAATCGACACATTATCCACTCAAGTTCCTCACACGACAACTTTGGGAATAAAAATAGCATCATTATATAATTTGGTATAGCCTGAAGAACTATCTTCAATAATACCTCTTTACCCAACTTTGATAACTGCTTGATATTCCATAAATTGAATTTTTTCTAAACCCAATCCTTCACGAATCCGAAAACTTCTTTCTTGTTATGACCAATAGCCATTGGGAGGCCAAGATAACTGCCAAGATCATCCTGTTCCTGAATCTGCAATACTATTCGATCTCACCAACGAATCTGTATTAGGACTGAAATAAATCAAGAATTTGCTAAAGTTAATCACCTATCCAGAAGCTTGCTTATATTCCGTCAATAATGTCTTAATAGCCTGTGCTTCATTAATCTTAGCTTTGAGGAAAAGAACACTTTCGTCAGTGAAGAATAAATGGGAAATTATAGGAGCACATGTAATTATCTTGGCACCATGAATAGACCCTTGATTCTCCCTAGCTTGAATAAATCTAGATAATGCTTTGGCATAAATAATAAACAGATAAGGACTCAAAGGGTTGCCTTGTCACAAACCTCTGCTTGGATATATCGGTCTAATGAAATTTCCTTACTGAAGCGCCTTATATGAAACCGAAGCTACACATTGATCAATCAAGCCACTCCATCTATAATTGAACTCCCACATCCGTATAACTGCTTTCAAAAAACACCATTCAAGACTATCATAGTCTTTACTTATATCAATTTTTAGAGTCACATAGCCAGTCTTACCACTTCTCCTAGCCCTAAAATAATGCATTGCCTCAAAAGTTACAACCGAATTATCTTGAATATATCTACCAGCAACAAAAGCACTTTTTGTTGGAGAAATTAATTTAGTCAAGACACATTTCAATATGTTGGCAAACATCTTAGTAATAATTTTGTAGAGGACTTGGTACAAAGCAATCGGTCGAAAGTTAGTCATATATTCTGGATTCTACTTCTTTGGAACAAGAACGAGTATTGTTTCATTTTTGTGGAATAATTCCTAACGTAGCATACTGAATACAAAATGCAGAGACTTCTTCTCCAATAACGTCCTAGTATCTCTGATAAAACCCAGGATTTATACCATCAATTCCTGGAGATTTATCCCCACCCATATTGAAAACTGCTTGTCTAACATCCTCACAGGTAAACGGCTAATCAAGTGACAAATTATCCTCATCTGAAATACATTGCGGCACCTAATTAATAATATTATTCGGACCACAAGTTGTCGATGAATAAAGGGTAACAAAATAATTAGATATTACCTGTTTAATCCCAGTTGACCAATTCTGCCAATTACCATTCACATCTTTCAATTGATCAATTCTATTCCTACGTTGTCGTGCCGTAGCTTTCGCATGGAAAAAGCGTGTATTATGATTGTCATCCTTTAGCCATGTCTCTTTTGCCCTCTACTTCCAGAATAATTAGTGTTGTTCTAACAACTCCACTATCCGCTTTTTAGCCTGCAAAAACTCCTTTCTATCTGCCTCAGTCCTCCCACCTCTTAATCAATTCATACACTGCCAACACTCATCCATTTGTTTTTTGAATTTATGCCTGAAGTTCTGACCCCATTTATCCAATAGTCGATTCATCCAAGAGTCGACTACATTCTATTAGCTTGGATAATAAATCAGTAGCTGCATTATCTCTCCAACAACTCTCCACCACCATACGACATTCAAATTCCTTGGTCCAATGATTCTCAAACCGAAAAAGGCGCACCTGGTGTCTAGGCATGTAAATCTAAAATTGAAGCAGTAAAGGTAGATGATCCGATGTAGAAAGATTAAGAACTAACCCTTTATACAAAGGACAATTATCGCGCCAACTATTTGAAATTAAACACCGATCTAATTTAGCTTCAACATGATCCTTCCCTATTCTTCCATTATCCCATGTGAAAGGATACCTGTCTAAGTGCAAATCAGAAAGACCAGCTTCCATTACTGCATTCTGAAATCCATTAAGCAAGTGAGCTGGTTGTCGTAATCCCCCTTTCTTTTCCGACTGAAAAAGGATGTCATTGAAATCATCAATACAAACCCAGGGTAGATTTGAAACTGATGATAAGTGAATAAATTGCTCCCACGTCTCATCTCTCCTCATTCTATTCGCCTACCCATAAAAACCAATAACACCTCATGAGATGACTCCTTGCAACGAAACATCCACATCAATAAATTGTCGAGATGAACCTAACAAATTAACACTATTAACGCCCTTCCACAACAAGGCTAATCCACCGCTATGACCATTATTATAAACACAAAAGAAATCAATAATCTAATTAAAAGTGTCTTTATATCATTGATCTTAATAGAATTACACAAAGTTTCAACAAAGAAAATTAAACTCGGCCTTCGTTCTCTAACTAGCTGCATTAATGTCTGAACTACCTTAGAATTGTCGAGTCCGTGGAAATTCCAACTTAATAGACTCATTGATTGGCGGGTATGAGAATCAAAACCTGTCGTTATGTTGTTTTTTAGAACTTGATTGGAATCACTCTGCACACCCATCTCAAGGTTTTCAGTAATCTCTTCTTTATTGCCCTTACATCGTCGCTTTGGATCAATAACAACAACACATCCAATAATTGGCACCACTTCCTTCCCTTTTGAATTTCCTACCACTCCACCCATAACCTCTCCTATATCCCCTCTTTGATTCGCTCCTTCCCCTGAATTATTTCCCCAAGATGCTCTAGCCTGCACACTCCCCATTGTGGGATTACCGACGCCATCATGTCTTCCATCTAAAGTCTGATCACCATCTCCGTTTGAGTGACCAGTACTATAGAACTCTTCATCCCTAAGCCATCTGGACCCTATATTCATCTGAGTTTTTCGTGTGGAAGCTCTGAGATGTAGTCCATACTTCCTTTGCAGCATCACTTCATTATTTAACTGGTTCTGGACAAAACTTCTAAGGGAATATTAATACTATAGAGTTGTTTACAATTTTACTGCTTCTCAAGAAGCCCTTGTCAAAATTTAACTAGAATCGCTATTTTTTATTGATTATCAAAATACATCATTTTTCAGTGTCACATAACGTGATATTATAAAATTGAGAATATTATAAGTTAGTATAAATCCTACTTATTGTTCAATAAAATTGATTACAAAAATTAAGTAGGAAAGTTAAAAGTAAAATTACATGATTTTTTAATATATATTTAAATTATAAGAAGCCTTCATGTACTTAAATTAATGGGTTGATTAAATTTAAATGAATAAAATGAAAAAGAAGTGCTAGAATAGAATCTTATGGCATTGTATAATTTGAGCCATAAAGGAATTTGTTTTGTTTCTCCAATGTTGAAAAATGACTTCTATAGTTCTTTAAGAATGTGATCTTGAATCAAACTTAAACAAGAACATGTTCTCTTTATTCATCAACACCCCCAACAATTCTAGTTTTTTCCAGTTATGTGTAGCCCATGAATGCACCAAAAGAAAAGTTAGGTGTTTTTGTAGGAAAAAATCAACTAATAATGATTCAAATTTATATGCATCCTCTAAGAACTCTTATAGGTGGTGCAACAATACAACTCCCATCAGTTTGTGACGAAGAAAAACTAAAACTTCTTTAAAAGAGAAGTTTCTGTCAACTTGGTGCCACCTTAGTTTAGAGGAAATGAGATTAGAGGATAAGGGTGCAATAGGTAGAGGAGAGGTTTGAGGAGGTTGTGGTGGTTGAGGTAAGATTAGAAGAGATGGGGTGGTAGGTGTTATAAAGGTTTTCCATAAAGTACTAACTTATCTGCAAATTGCGCCTACCCTTTTGCACAACTATCTCATTTAGATACGTTAAAGCAAGGTTTGGCGTTCCCACATGATCATCAACCAACCTACTTGTTCTTGAACATCTCATGACCCTCACAGTGTTTCACTTACTCTTGCAAGAATACTACAAAAGAACTAAATATCATGGCAATAACAAGAACAGAGATACAACCAAAAACCAACCTTTATTACTTCCCTCAAAGTATACAAAAGAATGATCTCTCACATCTCTGTGTCTCTCACACTCACTATATCTCTAAGAAGAGTAAGGTTTAAATGAGCTATTTATAGGCACTTATAGATTACTAAGTTAGAATCCTAATAAAATTCTACTAGCTAAGATCACATCTTATCTTATCTTATCATTATCAGATTACATTATACTAACCAATAGAATGACATCCCCATCCAATTTAGGCTTTATCTGATAGTATCTATCTACATCACAACTAACAAGACCTGGGAATAATCTATTCATATCCACGAAGATCTCCTCTATCTTCAGATGATCCTTCCACATAATCTTTATCTCTTAAAACTGATGTTCATCTATTATGATCTTATTTGCCACATCATCTAAGATCTACTCGTCTCTATCTGTTGATGATGAGTCATCCAAGTCAATAACACACTAGTCCGTCGAATGCTTTCCTATGCCAACTCCATTAACCAGAGTTCATCCATTTAAGCATGTGTTAAGTTCTTAGTCCATTAAGAATCTAGCCTTAGCTAAGTCAGCTCGTGCAAGGTCCGGATTTCCCCCAAAACACACACCATACTTGATCTAACTTTTTAATTTACCTAAGAACTCTTACATTTCATCGTGCTTGTGATCCAACTAACCTTCCACTCAATATCCATCTCAAGCCTTCTTTTGGTCTCACATCCGAATCTTGCATCTCGTAAAAGATTTTCACTAATGTGCACCAATGCATGTTAGTGTTTAACATTTCTCATTTTCCTTCTTGCCTCCTCACAAGCATTTGCCTTGTTTTATGGTTCCATTAGTCAAAAATTGGTCAAAGCTTGCCAATGCCCGCATGATTTCGCTATCCATGACTTAAGGGTGTAACAAACTACCCCCATCAAAAGAACTCAATGCCCTTGTCTAAATAAGCTATGCACACTCCTTTGAATGTGGTTTCCTCAAAGACTCCTTAGTTATTGGCATATCTCCCACGTACCATATTCCCTCTCCATCGGTTTGCACCCAATATAACATAATTACTAAGGTAGACTTCTTCCATCATGTTTTACTCTCCTTCTCCTTTATCCTTCACAACCATCGTATTTACTTGCTCCTCACCCACCTTTTGTCTTGGGCATTCAAAATCAAATTGTGACCCTTCATAAATGAAACAAACAATATTTTGTTTTGATTTTTTCTTGAACTTAACCTTAAGAATATTCAACTACCTTCTCCTTGCCTTTCTCTGAGCCATGCCGTGTGTCACCATTCTTCTTGCCCTCGTAGCTAGTTTGAATCAATGGTGCCATTTGGAGATCCACCAAGGCATCCACAGCTGCTATCATAATTGGAAGGTCTTTATGCCTAATTGTACAATCTACTTATAAAGTTGAACAACTTGTCCTCCTCTAACTTGTTCAGTACGTCCAACATTAAGATGTGAATTTCCTCACATACTCCTACAACAATTCGTTTTGCTTCAACGTGTTCAAAACTTCCCTCATGAGCCATGAAGTGTTGTTAAGGAGGAACTAATCTGTTAGATGCTTCTTCATCTTATCCCAAGTTTTGATGGGATTTATATCCGCACTAATGCTATTAGAGGTTCTCGTTCTCCACCACAATTTTACATCCTCCACTAAATACATAGTCGTAATTGACACTTTATGTAAATCAGCTACCTTTATCGCTACAAAGTACTGCTCTATGCCCCATAAGAAATTTTCAAATTTCTTAGCACTTCGTTTATTTTTAAAAAACTTATGACTCTTGCACCTTCACCAAAGTGCTTTCTGCTTGTCCAATGTCCTGTGTTGTAACAACACACCTTAGGATTGTCACCTTATGCTTTCATCAAATCTGCTATTTAATGCTACAATTATTAGATTCACTCATCCAACATCTCAAATAGAATATTGTCTGACGTCACCTCTTCCTCCCTTTGAGGAATCGACCCAATGAGTATCTCTACTCAGTTGATCACTCCATCAAATTACTACCTCTTGCCATCTCAAAATATGGCTCTAAAACTAGTTATTATAAAGGTTTTCCTTAAAACACTAAACTTATTCGCAAGCTATGCCTATCCCTTTGCAAGATAATCTCATTTAGATCCGTTTAAGCAAGACTCAGCCTTCGTACGTGATTATTTACCAACCTACTTGTTCTCGAACGCCTCACGACCCTCGCAATGTTTTACTTTCACACTCTTACAAGAATACTACCAAAGAACTAAATATTCATGGCAACGGTAAGAACAAGAAAGAGATACCTCTAAAAGCCGCCCTTTATTACTTCCCTCAAAGTATACAAAGGAATCCTATCTTACATCTCAATGTCTCCCACACTCATTGTATCTCTGAGAAAAGCAAGACTCAAATGGGCTATTCATTAGCACCTCTAGATGACCAAGTTAAAATCTTAATATAACTCTACTAGCTAAGATCACATCTTGTCCTATCTTATTCTTATCAAATTATATCACACTAATCAATATAATGACATCCCCATCCAATTTGGACTTTATCCAATAGGATCTATCCACATCATAATTAACAATATAAAAGATAACATCAATTTATGAATGATTTATCCATATCCAGGAAGATCTCCTTTATCTTCAGATGATTCTTCCATATGATCTTTATCTCTTAGAGCTGATGTTCATCTACTGTGATCTTAATTGCACATCATCCAAGAACTGCTCATCTCTGTCCATTAATGATAAGTCATCCAAGCCAATAATATACTAGTTCGTCCAATACGTTCCCATGCTAACTCCATTAACCATGGTTCGTCCATTTGAGTACACACTAAGTTCTTAGTCTATCAAGAACCAGGCTTATCTAAGTTAACTCATACAAGGTCTTAAACTCACCCAAAACTCGCAACATGTTTGATCTAACTTGCTAATTTACCTTAGAACTCTTACATGTCACTGTCATGCATGTGCTCCAGTTAACCTTCCACTCAATGTCCATCTTAATCCCTCTTTTGGTTTCACATTTGAATCTTGCATCTTGTAGAAGATTTCCGCCAATATACACTGTTACATGCCAATACTTGACATTGTCTGTTTTCCTCCTTACCTCCTCACAAGTCTTTGCCTTGTTCTATTATTTCGTGTATCAAACATTGGTCAAAGCTCACCAATGCCTACACATTTTTGTTATCTAGGATTTAAGGGTCTAATAGTTGGCTTGAAGACTTTGGGAAGTCAAAACAAAACAAGATTTGCTAGAGAAGCAAAAGAATATGAGCTAAGAGGCTTAGCTCTTAAAGGAGTTAGAAATGGAACATGATTAGTCGTGCAACTAAGAGGGCTAAAGAGCGATTAAAGGCAGGAACAATTCGGGAAAAAGTAAAAAAAGTAAGATGAAAATTTAAAGAAATTTGCACTTAAAACACCCATAAGAGACCAAGAACATTTTCTAGAAATGTTAAACTAAGTAGTACCGAAGAACTAGAGCCAAAGCGGTTTGAAAAAGATCAACTAATAGGGAAAATAAAAAGAAGAAAAGCATAAGAGAGGGAGTTGAAAAAGACTAATCAAACAAGAAGAAAACAACAAGAACTCAATAATAGGAAAAACAAGTGTAATAACTTGTTAAGCGAGCTTAATAAGGCTACTAGGATGGAGGCAACACTAATATGAAAGAGAAACTTTGCTCTTATATTGTTTAAATAATGTTAATAATAAGAATTGTATAATTTTATTTGTTGATAGTATAAATTAACTAAATTCATTATTTATAAAAATATAAGGTATAAGAAATCAATTATTTTATTTATTAGTATTAGTATATAATAAATAAAAATTAATTTATTTTCATATAAAATTAATAAGTATGAAGTGAATTATTAATAAATATGATACATTAGGATTCATTAATTATTAATAAAAATATTAAAATATCATATTAAATTTTAACGAACTTTTAGTGTAAACATAATAAATTAATAGACACATAAGACCCTTATAGTTTAAATAATTTTTATTACTTTATCTGTTTTATATACGTGGAAATTTTTTCGACAACATTGTTAACAAAGAGAATTAAAGAAGAGAGTGTAGGAAAATTTTAGGTTATGTAAAATAAATTATATTCTGAAAATTTTACGAAAAGAGCCAGATTTGAGCTTGAGGATCTCGCAGAAGAGCTCCATGCGGGATCAGGCTTAATCCAGGTAGGACCCAAAGCTCGCATCTTCTTCTCGTTTAAGCATGTTCTATTTCCCAACATACAATCTGTATAATTGTTTTTAACACTACAACCTTGGAATGTTCCTTGTTTTGGAGCTTCCACTGATTTCTCTCTTTCCATACGTTCGACATGCAATCTTTTGAGGATAAAATGTTGAAGCAGCCACACCTAAGCCGAGAGAATTAGGGCAGATATAGCCCCAATTCCTTCCTGCCCTTTTCAATCCCCAATTTCCAATTACAAATTACAACAAACGGGAGAGATGGCATATTACAAGCGAAGCTAAACTGAACGCGAATCGAATTACAAAAGGCTTTTCAGTTACGCTCCTGCTTTCGTTTTTGTTCTTATGTCTTCTGACTGTTGATAGAGTTCAGCTGTTGGAAATTTGTACTTTTGAAGTTTTGGAGGAGATGTTACATTGGATGCTTATTTTAGTTAGCATCCTCAGCTTCACTTCCTCCAGCCCAACCCTGAGGAACAGGTATTATTTGCTTTACTCTTCTATTTCAACTACCACCACTAGAGATTGCAATGTTATGATTTATGATGTCTATAGGGTCAATGGTGAGGTCTTGAATGTTGGGGAAGAACTGTGGGAGGAAACGCTTTCTTTGCAAATGGGCTCACGCATTTACCTCCTCCAAGGACTTAAACCATTTACTTGGTACGAAGTCAAGATCTCTTATCCAGCTTCTGTATGTATTTCTTTTTTCTTTTTCTGTTTTCTGTCCAATTTGTTTCTTTTTCATCCTGAGACCTTATTACTATTCCCTCGACTTGCAGATCCCTGCTAGATTTGCTTTGCAGCTCAAGAAGGATAATTCAGACTCGAGATTTAACCTCTTCAGGAAATTACTTAATACGGAGAAATTGATTTTTAAGACTGATAGCTTGAGCAGTGATCAGGTTCGATTGAGCTACCTCATTTTCTAAGTGCATTTGGCCTTCTTTTGAATAACTTGTTAGGGTTTTTTTTTTCCCCTCTAGAGTAAATTGTATGTCATGGTGACTGTGGAGCCTGAAGGATTTGTTGCAATACCACATGTTCAAGAGAGGAAGGATGTTATATTCAATATAGGTAACCGATTTTCTCTTTTTCAATTTCTGGGATGTGTATTACCAGATCAAATTTGGTTGGCTGACTAGCTAATCATGTTTTCAGTTTATTCATTCTGTTGTGATCCTAACTCTTCTCATCCACTTCCTTTTTTATTTTATCTACTTTCCCCTACCCCAGCTTCCTCTTCCACTTCATCGTTGTGAAAGCTTAACTGTTATCTCTAGTTGCCCAAAACTCACTTCAAACATGGTTTGTTTAGCCTTTGCGTGAACCAGTTTCTACTATTATTATAGTTGCATGCATTAGTGGTGACTCTGTTCGGCAAAGCCAATCTATATGGCAAATGACATACTGCACTTGCTGTATGGTATGAATTTACTTAATTTGGGAGGAGTTTGCTTTGCACTTTTAACTGTGAAGATGTATTTTTTGGATTTTGACCTTTATGGCTGTTAAGGTGGCTCGCTAAAGTAGGCCAAACTGATTTGAGTAATGACAGCATTTTTGATAGCATTTATCTTTGTTCTGAAATTAGTTTCATTCCTCTGAAACTTGCTGCTTTCAATTCTCTTTTGGTGAGAAGCAAAGTTATATGTCTGACGATTCTTGCTCTCCTTTAATTTATTTCGATGGCAGTTTGTGATGAGTTGTTGGTGGGTATTCCACACAAAGCTTGGTTCGTTGCATTTTTGGTATTGCTGTGTTTGGTGTTGGCATTGGTGATTCCTCGTTTTCTTCCATCATCTCTGCTGCTATTGAATGGAAGACTTGGGATCTTGAATCACAATATTCCGAAAGAATGTTGAAGGAAATGATTTTGAAGTAGAATAGTTGTCTAGAGGTGGAGATATTGTGTATATCTTTCATGCTAATGAACATCTCAAATAGTGTAAGACTAAAAAGGTGTAATCATATTCAAGCAATTAAACTATGGTACGTAGCGTTATTTTTATGGTTTTCTCTGGGTGACATGTAATTGTTGTCTTCTATGCTTCTCTAGAATTGTTTGAATAACAAAGTTGAAGAGCTTGAAAAGTGAGTTTGGAAATAGTCATCCTGCTCCAAAAGGTTGAGTCCCCAACTCCAAGGGCCCCCAGTCGCAGGCCCGACCACCGCTGGAGGATTGAATCATGGTATCATCTTGGTCAGCCCCTTAACAGAGCGGTCCATTGCCTCCCGTTACCGAGAGTCGAACCTAGGACCCTGCTCCAATTGACCCTGCTAGTTGGCCAACCAAGCTACCCGTGCGTACTCGTATGCACAGATGTATGCGCTTCTCTAGTTCTTTTTAAAGGGTTTTGATGGAGTCTGAGAAGAAATTGGACTAGGTCTAAGTGAGCCTATATCCAATCAGGATATTATACATCATCAACTCAAAACTTTAAGATAATAAGTTGTGAGTTATGTCTTTGTATATAATTTACTTT
>JAOSBK010000008.1:28851205-28876413 GCA_027568895.1 Erythroxylum shatona | reverse complement strand
GAACTTTTGTTTTCTATTATTTAAGCCTTGTACATTTTAATACTCTTATTGTCCTTTTTTATCCCTAAACTATGTGCTTTCTTATTTTAGTTATATCATTTTACATCTATTAGGTAATTTTTTGTAATTTGTTTCTTATTTTTAGTTCAATTATTTTACATATTTATCTTTAGTTTGTTAGTAAGGTATTAATAAGTTTAGATATCAATCACACTAATCTTAAACAACATGAGATAAATATGGCTTAGAGAAGTTTCTTCCTCTTTTTATTTTTTCTTCCATTTATGTTAATTTTATTATCCTTAATTTTTCTTATATTCTTTATATTTGATATATTGAAGATAATGTACAACTTAAGTGTGAGGAAAGATTTATTATTTGTGAGCCCAATTTGATTTTACCTTAGTAAATTAACTTCATTTTAATTGGTTTAATAGGAAAAATTCAGAGAATTTTTAACATTGAAAAAAATAATTAAGATTAATCATCTAAAGTTTGATTATTTTATGATTCAATTAGTTTAAGTAAATAGATATGATCGTCGATAATTGTTTTAACCTCAGTTTGATTCAATGATTTTAAAATGATTGCTTAATTTGCATAATGCCACTTTTTGTATAATTCCAACATATTTTTAGTTATAAAGGCGACTCTTTTCAAGAATTTTAGTATCTCACCAAAAACTTAAAATAGAATAAAATAAAATAGTAAAACAAAATGTATGAACAAAGTTAGGATAAATACGTTCACTTTATTGACACTTGAATAAAAAGTTTGAAGTTAATGACTAAAGCTAGTAGTCATTTGAATTAGTAAGCTAATTGAATAAACATGGATATTTCATGATAAGGTGCTCACTTTCACTTCAAAAAGTTTGGTAACTTTTCAAACAAGTCTCTAATCATCTTTCGTAATTTGAACAGGAGATGCTTTATTTTATTGTTAATTTCTTTTTAAAGGTTAAGGTAAGTTATATGAAGGTCCATAAACCCTCATAAAATTGATTCCATAGTTGTTTTTTCATTGAAGAAATTTGAAGCCATCTTAACAGGTGAAGATATTAACATTTATCGGGATTTTTATCCACAACTATTTATATTATGATGTCTTTGAACTTTTTATAGGGTGTTGTTATTTTAAACATGATCATAGCTATATATTTTCATATGTTTAGGTAGCAAACACTTTAATGTTTATTATTGTATAGATTGATTCATTTTGATCTATAAATTAGAATTTTTTTGTGCAATCTATCTTTGATTAATCTTAATACAAAGTTCATTATGCTAGCTATTAAAATTTTATGTATGCATCGAGAGAGCTTATTTGTGATTAGACTATAGCTTAAGTAAAAGAGGTTGAATGTGTTGCTAGAGAGAGACATACATGATCTCAATGGTTTAAGGTGACACCCTTTATGGGATGTCATAGATCTTAATGCATTCAAAAGAGTGTTGGTTTGGTAGACATATAAGTTAATCAATTAAAGAATATATGATTGTAACTAAAGAGATTGCAATTTCAATATTTAAGAAGTCCTGTCAGTCCAGATAATATGTTCATTCTAAATTGGTCGAATTATGAAATCAAGGTTTATACTAGGAAAAGTACTTAAGCATCCTTTTGATAAATTAGTTTATTTTGATTCTTTTAGTTAGTTTTTTAAATATTTCTTTATGTTTATATATAATAGTTCTCTCTTATTAATTATTTTTAGGCTATAAGGGATTGACCTCTACTTACCATTGAATTACTTACTAAAGATATTTTCACTTGTCGTAGTTGTGGATAATAGATTAGTAATATAAAAAACTTAAGTGAAGGTAGAAATAACCCATCAAAGTGGTTTAAGATTTCATTCTCCTAGTTACTTAGCTTATGGATGAGGTTGTTAAAGCTACTTTTGATTCTCCTTGTTGTCTCTAACCTTTGTTTGATTGCTGACTATAGGATAAATGATGCTTTTAGAAGATTCTTGTTGAACCAAACCATTTTTTTTCTAAGGAACTTTCTAATCTCCAAATAAGATTTATTTGTGAAAGTTCTAGCTTTTTGCTTTATCTAAATAATTGTATCTTTTACTTTTGGATTGAGTTTGTAGCTTGGTAAATTGGCTATGCAGGAGGAAATCCTTTAAGGTTACATCTCTAATTATCCTTTTGAATGATTTCCTTCACCTTAGCTTTATTAAGAAGTATGTTCTTCATGGTGTTGAAGTTTAGAAGTCTATAAAGGGGATAAAAACTATACCAATTAACATATAAAAACTATACCAATTATCATACCAGAATGATGTTGCTTTGCCACTCCTTGATAAACTCTTCATCTAATAAAAAATGATGTTCTTTAAGAGTTTGAGAGATGTATAGTCCTTGGCTTTATCTTTCGAAAGCTATTATATTTTAGGAATTGAATATGTATTATAGACAATGATTTCTGGTATATAAAGAGCTTCCTTATTCTTTTGGTAAGAAGCATTTTGTTCATAACTTCAACTAAAATAATGCCTAGCCCTCCTTGCGCTTTTGACTTACAAACAACATTCCATTTAACTTTAAATTCTACTGCATTATTTACCTAACCTATTCATAGAAAGTTTTTAAGTAGTTTCTCAATTGATTTTATCAAGTTAAGATGAAGGAAAATGTGAGAACTCCAATACACATAGAGGTCATCTAACATTAAAATGAGAAGTTATACCCTTCCTACATATAATAAAAGTTTATTATTTCAAATCTCAATTCTTTTGTGTATTGAGTCAAATAGAGGCTGACAATCTTTAACAAAAAATTCTTTTGTGTATTGGGATACTAAAGTGCTTCAATGAAGGACACTTAAAATAATTGATATGTAACCTCAAATTTTCCACTAGATACATAAAGATAAGTTTTGTTAGTATTGAATGAGAGGCTTAAAAGGTCCTTGAAATTTATAAAGACTATATATAGTAGTCTTAATTGAATTTATGTTAATACCACTTATAAGAAACAAGTCATTAAAAATTTAGCAAATGAACAAAGTAGTATTTATAGTTTCTTGATTTGTAAGTGACTTATTATAATTATAATTATAATTACAATACAACACTAGTGGCATAACCAACACTTAGTCCAACTTATGTTTTTATAGAAAATGGAAAGTTTTTTAAGTCAGAATATAAAAAGTAAATAAAGATTCCAATTGTTATAAAAAAATTAAAAAAAGTATAACATAAACTTCAATTATGTTTATTATTAAAATTTTATGCATTTCGATATAGTAATTTTAATCCTATTATTAAAAATATTATTTACAAATTATCACATCAATTTTTTAAAGAATTTTTTGATATAATTATTATAAAAGTTCATTCTTTTGTAAATACATTAATATTTTCATTTTTCGTTTTTAGAAGAAAATAAGAAACAAAAAATGTATATATTGCAGAGTTTTAAAGAAATTATTTTAAAATAATAAAAATTAATTTGAGGAAATTCTTTTCTTAAAGCATTTATAAAAAATTTCCAACCAATTATGAACTTTATCACATGAATTTCAAATAATAACACTATTTCTACTTAAAAAACAAATTAGTAAAAAAAAGCATATTATGACACAATACTAATATTAATCAATAAGCCAACAATTGAAGTGATATCCTACTTGTATTCTTTGTTATCTCAGTCACTTGATCATTTTTATGATAAATAATCAGAAATAAATAAATAAATTATCTCCTTTTATATTGACCGGTTATCTCAAGCCACACAAACCCAAAATGCCCGCGATTGGCTTTGTCCTCAGTCACCATATGGATAATTTGTGGCGATTCTGGAGGCCAACATCCGAGGAAATCACGCCCACGTGTTCAGACTTTCCAAATTCCACGTGCTCATCACTTTACCAGATCGGCCCCCAACCAAATCCATACTCGCGAAAAACGAACACACAGAGATGTTATAGTTATACTTATACCATTTACTTTCTTTTCTAGTCAGCCGCAATTAATCGAACCAACGGCTAGGATTCAAGGAATGTTCTTCAAATAAAAGGACCAGTTTATAATTCTAGGCATAATTTGTTTAAGACTCGGGGATTTTGATTTCTCATTTCTGTTCATGTCGTCGATGATCGAGCTTCTACGACCGATATCCCACACGAAATTCCCTTGTACTATTCTCAGTTCGTGCTCTTTTCGCGCTCAGTCTAGGGGTTTCCACTACCATACGCACCGCTTTATCCCCAATTCCATCTCTTTCCAGAGGTTCAAGGTCAGGGACTACAGAATTTTAGTCAAGTGCCAGGACAGCGACTCCCCGGCGAGCTCCGGCGAGAAGAGTGACGATGGAGAAGGCCGGAAGATCAGCAACAATCCGCCGAACAAGCAGCGGCGGGATAAGCAAGGGAAGGGCCAGTGGTGGAGGTCGAAGCAGCAGAGCTGGAAGTGGCAGCCGTTGATTCAGGCGCAAGAAATTGGGGTTTTAATTTTGCAGTTAGGGATTGTTATGTGCGTTATGCGGTATCTCCGGCCCGGAATTCCGTTGCCCGGGTCGGAGCCGAGACAACCGACGACGTTTGTTAGTGTACCGTACAGTGACTTCTTGAGCAAGATTAATAGTAATCAAGTACAGAAAGTTGAGGTAGATGGTGTTCATATTATGTTTAAGTTGAAGAATGGAGGGAATGGAAATTTAGAGAGCGGTGAAGTGAATAGTCGGTTCCAGGAATCGGAGTCCTTGTTGAAGAGCGTGGAGCCGACGAGGAGAATTGTGTATACGACTACAAGGCCGGGTGACATCAAAACTCCGTATGAGAAGATGCTAGAGAATCAAGTGGAGTTTGGGTCTCCTGATAAGCGTTCGGGTGGATTCTTCAACTCGGCTTTGGTGAGTTCAGGTGGTTGTTTTTTGCTAGTAGATATTGATTTTGGAGTACAAGTAATTTTGCTCTGGTGTGGGCAAGTAGGCAGAACTGAGGTGTAATTCACCATTGTTCTTCTTAGTTTTGTCTCAAACCCCACTAAGTTTGTAGTTTGGGTTTTGAATTAATTTTCTGGGTTCAATAGACTGACATTGACGTTATCGTCTGACAGGATAACAGTGCTGTACATAGAATGTCTGTAAAACTTGTTTATTGCTTTTGATGTTTGCTTGCTACCATATTTCTCTAATAATCTAGTATTCATCACACTTGAGTACTGGTAATTAGGCAACTACCTGGAATGAGCTGTGTTGATTAAAGTGTCCAAAGTTTCAGTTTTCAGATTAGTTTTCCTTTATTGTTGTTTGTGGCAAGTTATTAATTAGTGTTGTTGCTAGGGGACTTTGTGCTTTATCTCAATGGTACCATCACTAGCTGCAGAAATATATACAACTTAACCAGCAGGAAAATAGGTATCAATCTGAACTAAACTATATCTATAAGTCTATAGCAGGAATCCCTTGATTATAGGGATTTCTGTTTCTAATAATCTTATCTCATAAGATCGATCTTATCTTATCCCATAAGATTGATCTTATCTAGATCTCTGTTCTTCAACACTCCCCCTCAAGCTGAGGAATAGATGTCTTCCATTCCCAACTTGCATATAAAATCATGAAATCTTGAAGTATTTAGCCCTTTGTTTAGAACATCTACTAGTTGATGATCCGAAGGAACATAAGACATACAGACTAGTCCTTCTTCCAACTTTTCTGTGATGAAATGCTTGTCAATCTCAATATGCTTCATCCTATCATGTTGTACAGGGTTATGTGCTATGCTAATTGTAGACTTGTTGTCACAATAGAGCTTCGTAGGACCTTCCCATTTGATTTTTAAATCATCAAGAATGATCTTCAGCCATAATAGTTCACATAGTCCCTGTGCAATAGCCCTAAATTCAGATCTTGCTGATGATCGAGCTGTTACGTTTTGTTTTTTTACCCCTCCATGTAGCTAGATTACCTCCAAGAAACATGCAGGAGCCTGTTGTTGATCTTCTGCCAACCGAAGATCCTGCATGGTTTGCATCCGTGTAGATTTCTAAGGATAGTGTATGGCCCCTTTTAAACAATATTCCCTTGCCTGCGCTACCTTTCAAGTAATGTAGGACTCATTAGACATCTTAAAGATGAGATTCTTTTGGGTCGTGCATAAATTGACTGATTACAGTCACCGAATGTGCTATATATCTGGCCGAGTATGTGCTAAATATATTAGCTTGCCCACTAGTCGCTGATACATGTTCTTGTCCACTGCCGATTCTTCCTTTGCTTCTCCAACTTTGTAATTTGAATCCATTGGAGTAGACATCGGTTTGCACCCAATTTTCCCAATTTCCATTAATAAATCTGCAACATATTCTTGTTGAGAGATGAATATCCCTTGCTTTGAATATGCCACTTCAATATTGAGGAAATACTTTAGTTTTCCTAGTTCTTTTTATCTCAAATTCCTTTAATAGTTTTTGCTTCAATTTTAGCTTCTCTTTTTCATCATTTCCTGCCATTATAATGTCATCCACGTAGACCAAAATAATAGTCACCCCTCCTATTTTTGAGTGTTTCATGAAAAGAGTACGATCCCCTTGATTCTACTTAAATCCTGATTCTTTCATCAGTTTTGCAAACCTACCAAACCAGGTTCTTGGAGGTTGTTTTAGTTCGTAGAGAGCCTTTCTCAATTTACACTCCTCGTTACCTGTATCTTCTGTAAATCCGGGTGGAACATTCATATATATTTCTTCATTGAGATCTCCATGAAGAAAATAATTCTTAACGTCATACTGAAGAAGCTGCTAGTCAAAATGAGCTGCCAAGGACGACAAGATCATTATTGTGTTCATCTTCGCAATTGGGGCAAATGTCTTTTGGTAATCCACTCCATAGCTATGAGTGTATCCTTTAGCTACCAACCTAGCTTTGTATCTCTAAGGAGCCATCGACCTTGTATTTCTGTGTAGATCCACTTATAGACAACAATGTTCTTCCCTCTCAGTTTGTCAACAACCTCGCAAGCATGAATCTTCTCCAAAGCATTCATTTCTTCTCTCATAGCATCTCTCCATTCCCTTTTTGATAAGGCCTTAGAAGAATTGTTAGGAATAGCAATTGTATTTAAAATCACAGTAAACCTTTTATTGGTAAGTGAGAGGTGTTTGAAGGAGATATAATGGGACAATGGATAGAGCGATCGATGGGTGCATTCTCTAGTTCCTTTTCTAACAACAATAGGAAGGTCTAAATTATCACTTGGATTAGTGGAGTGTTTACCTATTTGGATATTTGAGCGTGGTTGAGGACTCACGGTGATCTCATCTCCAAGACTAGGATTTGATTAGTGAACTTGCTTCAGTGCTGGAATGTTTGGAGTTTGCTTCGGTGGAATGTCTGGAGTTTGCTTCGGTGTTAGAATGTCTTTTCTCCTCGAGTATATTTGAGGAAAACTTGGAAATTTGTGGAGGGTTTTGGCTAGGATGGGAGTTAACTCAGGAGGTTTTGTGTTTAGACTTGGCTCGGGTTCTGTGATGCTTATAGAATTTGGTTGGGTTGAGTGGACAGGAGATGGAGTACGAGTGAGGTCTAGGGTATTTATTGGTTCAAAGGAACTACAAGGACTATCTTCCATTATGCTATTCTCCCCCTGAAGATAGGCCTTTGAGAAGAAGAATTTGCACTCGGAGAAAGTGACATCAGCTGAGAAATAGGTCCTTCTTGTAGACGGATTGTAACACTTGGATCCCTTTTGAGTTGATGAGTATCCTAGAAGCACACACTTAATGGCTGTAGGATCAAGCTTCCCCTGATTTTGACTATGGACATGAACAAAAGTAGTACACCCAAATACCCTAGGAGTGAGTCCATTGGAAGTTCTAAAATGAAGGTAAAAAAAGTTTAGGAGCTCGACAGGACTCTTGTTGTCTAGAACACGTGAGGTTAGTCTATTGATCATATAGGTGGCATTAAGAACTGCTTCCCCCCAGTAAGATTTAGGGACATTTCCTTGAAAAAAGTAAGGCCCGGGTGGTATTAAGTAGGTGTCCATTTTTTCTTTCGGCCACTCCATTTTGTTGAGGTGTATTAACACAGGATGAATCATGAATAATACCATGTAATTGTAAGTAAGGAGATAAGACTTAGTTGAAATATTCTCTATAATTGTCTGTTCTAAAAACCTTTATCTACACCCCCAAATTGATTTTGAATCATTGAATGAAAATTTGGAATAACAGTCCCTACATCAGATTTTTGTTTAAGGAGAACTAGTCATGTAACTTGGGTACAATCATCAATCAAAGAGACAAACCAACGGGCTCTAGAAATATTGGGTATAGTGATGGACCCCATATGTCACTATGAATCACATGAAAAGGATGAGAAGCTCTTTTATTAGTAATAGGAAAAGAGACACGAGTATGTTTTGCCAATTCACAAGTTTCACAATTTAGAGATATCTAATCCTTGAAACAAGTGGGGAAACATAGTTTTTAGAACTCTAAATGATGGATGACCTAGACGGAGGTGGTGCAACCAAATGGAATCTTTATTCGAAGAACTAAGGAAGGATGAAGGTCTATTTATCTTAGCTTTTTGATATGGGTAGAGACCATTCCATTCCCTAGCAAGTCCAATCCTCTTCCCCTTGTCCTAGTCCTAAAAAACACAGCAAGAAGGAGAAAAAATGGCAACACAATTAAGGTCATTAGTAAGCCTTTGGATAGAGATTAGATTTGCTGATAATTTTGGTAAATGTAGGGCGTCTTTTAGAGTGAGTGTAGGGCTCAATTTTATGCCTCCTTAACTGGAAACAGTGGCTAATTCTCCACTGGCAACTATGATTTTCCTATTACTTGGACTAGGGTTGTATGTGTGAACAAATTGTGATATAGGGGTCATGTGGTCTGTGGCCCCGGAGTCTATAATCCAAGGGCTATTGTAACACTTAATTTTTGAGGTTTCCATATACAAAGAGAATGTAGGTTTACTTGAGAGAGCAAAGGAACATGTACCTTTCGACTGTCCAAAAGAACTCAACAAACCTCTTAATTTCTCAATGTCTTCATTGCTAAGACTCCCTGCTGCTGGATTTTCTTCATCTTCCTCCAGTTCAGCAGAATGTGCCCGTGGCCATGATTGACCTCCTCGATTTCCCCATTCACGACTTGGTGGCTTCCCATTTAATTTCCAGCAGATCTCCTTTGTGTGTCTCGGTTTTTTGCAGTAAGTGCACCATAGATTATCCTTATTTTCCTTCCACAAGTTGCCCTTTCCAGATTGCTTAGGCCCGGCTTGATCACTCCTTTCTTTGTCTTGTTTATCTGCCTTTATCACCATTGCTGACCCATCCATCTTCTGGGGCTCAAGCATCACGTTTCTTCTGCTCTCCTATGCTCTAATCAGAGAGATAACCTCTTCTAGTGAGGGTATGGACTCCCTTCCAAGTATTTGAACCCTGACTTGATCAAATTCAGGGTTTAATCCAGCCAAGAAATAATAAATACGCTCTTTTTCTATGAAATTTTTCAGAAAAACATCTTCAGGACTTTTCATCTCAATGACCTGATAATGGTCAAGTTCTTGCCACAGAGTTTGTAGAGTATTAGCATATTTTGTGACTAATTTGTCTCCTTGCTTGGTGGCATGGGCTTTGATCTTAATTTCATAGGTTTGGGCAGCATTACATGCCTTTGAATACGCACGTTGAACACAGTCTCAAATCTCCTTTGCAGTGGTTAAAAGCATGTACGTATCACTGATTGAAGGTTGGAGTCCCACAACCATGACATGATCATGGAGTCCTCTTCTTCCCATGTTTCTGTTGCTAAATTCCCTATTGCAGGTCCTGATCTTAGCAGGTGATCAAGCTGCCCTTTCCCTTTGAGATAGGTGCGAACAAGGAGTGACCACTTGACGTAATTCTTACCATTGAGTCTGTTGGAGGCACAAACATTCTGTAGTTCCCCAATTTTCTGGACAGAGACAAATTCATCTGGGCTGGAAATAGTGGTTTGAGAAGTTCCAGAATTTGCCATGGTGAAAGAAGGGAAAGGTTGGGTAAAATAATAGTTATGGGGATTGAGAAATCTGACAAGATTAGCAGCAGTGAAGGCTGAATAAGGCAGCAATGAAGGCTGTACCAAGAATAACAAAGAATACTTCCAGAAAACCTTAGGGCTCTGGTACCATGTTAAGATTTCCTGGAAAAACTTATCTTGTATTTACATATATATGTATATACATATATGTGTATATATGTACATATATATATACAACTTAACCAGCAGGAAAATAGGTATCAATCGGAACTAAACTATATCTAGAAGTCCATAGCAGAAATCCCTATAATATAGGGATTTCTGTTTCTAATAATCTTATCCCATAACATTGATCTTATCTAAATCTCTGTTCTTCAACAGCATTAAACCATTGGAAAGCAAATAAGTCGTTTATTAAGTTTTTCTGAATTTTGTCAGTAGTTCTCTTTCTTGGTTCAATGTTCTTGACTTTTTCCTTTCTTTCCATGTTCATTGCAGATTGCTTTTTTTTACGTGGCTGTGCTTGCAGGGCTTCTCCACAGGTTCCCTGTTAGCTTTTCTCAGGTGTGAATTATCACTGTTATTACTTCGCATTGAAGCTAAGAAATGCTGTGGAGATTCTCAGTGGATATATTCTTGAACTGCAGCATGCTGCTGGACAGATTAGGAATCGGAAATCTGGTGGGTCCAAGGTATCTGAGCAAGGAGAAACAATTACTTTTGCTGATGTTGCAGGTGTTGACGAGGCTAAGGAAGAGTTAGAAGAAATAGTGGTATGTGGCCTTTACTGTCTTTGTTTCTTTTGCCTTGTGATGCCCTATGGGTATTTTGAACCTCCTATGAACACAAGAGATTAACATTTTTACGATTTCTTTGCTGCGAAGGAGTTTCTTAGGAACCCAGACAGGTACATAAGACTAGGTGCTCGACCTCCTCGAGGTGTTCTATTGGTGAGTGTACGATGCTCAAATATTTGTTTGTGAAAATAATGTTTGACCAGCGATATTTTAGCAGCTTGAAGTGGTTGCTGGAGTGTGTGCAATTCTTCCTTGCCCCTTCTGATAAGTTGGTCTGCATGGCCACAGATGTTTAATTTGTTTGTACGTCCACTTCTGCTACCCTGTTGAATACTTGGTGGGTGGTGTTGTTTAGAATCCTTAGTTGACCATTGATGGATAGTCTTGGGTTAACAAACTTACCTATGATTGGTTTCCAGTAATTACTTGTATGCTATCTGGAGGATGATAGTACGATATTCTAGTGTTTCTTTGTAAGTTGCAGGTTGCAGTTGGTGAGTGTTACTTTCTATGTCTTACAGGTGGGTCATCCTGGGACAGGTAAGACACTTCTTGCAAAGGCTGTGGCTGGAGAAGCTGAAGTACCTTTTATAAGCTGTTCTGCAAGTGAATTTGTGGAGCTTTATGTTGGCATGGGTGCCTCCCGTGTTAGAGATCTATTTGCACGTGCTAAGAAGGAGGCACCGTCAATAATATTTATTGATGAGGTTCGGCTACTTGTTACATAAATTTGATAGTACTTCTCTCTTCAGTTGTTGGATAAAACATTCTTAAAAATGCCCCAGTCATGTGCTGTCATTTTGTGCAGATAGACGCTGTGGCAAAAAGCCGTGATGGGAAATTTCGCATTGTCAGCAATGATGAACGTGAGCAAACTTTGAACCAGCTGCTCACTGTAAGCCCCCCTTGCTCAAGGATTCTTTCATGCCTGAATTTGTAGCCATTCAAAAGCTTTAACTTTTGAACATATTTGCAGGAGATGGATGGGTTTGATAGCAACTCTGCTGTTATTGTTCTTGGTGCAACAAATCGCTCAGATGTCTTAGACCCTGCACTTCGTCGACCTGGAAGATTCGATCGTGTGGTTATGGTTTGTATCATATTTTAATCATGTCATAACATGTTAAAATTTTGAGAGGTAAACAAGTTCCATAAATCTCATAGCTTTATTCCTTTTCTTCTTTAGGTTGAAACCCCTGATAAGAAGGGAAGGGAAGCTATTTTAGAAGTCCATGTTTCCAAGAAGGAACTTCCTCTAGGTGAAGATGTTAACCTCAGGGACATTGCCTCTATGACCACTGGTTTTACAGGGTATTTGCTGATTAGTGGATTCTTTTTCTCATGAGATCTGTAGAAAACATGATAGGAATGAGCTTTTGATTCTCATATTATGCAGGGCAGATCTTGCGAATATAGTAAATGAAGCTGCTTTATTGGCTGGAAGGAAAAGCAAAGTGGTAGTTGAAAAAATTGATTTCATTCAGGCAGTTGAGCGGTCAATAGCTGTAAGTCACTTTTGTCTCTCTCAGTATGTTGGGGAAGTAAAACTTATGAAGCAATATTTTTATGAAAATATTGAACTCTGGTGATTTTTTTAAAAAGTTGTAGGGCTGTTTTGTGTGTCTCTCTCAGTACTTAAGGGAGACAATTTTCATATGAAAATATTGAAATCTGGTGGCTCTGGAAGATTTTTATGTTACTCTTTTTATTATATGTAAGCCTATAAAGTCAAATCACTACTATTAATCTTAAGTCAACTTGCAAAATAAATATGGATGAATGATAAAATCCAAAATGTAGTATTGGAACCAATCTCAGACCAAACAGTAGGATCCCAGGTCCTACTTGTAAAGAACAATAATCTATAAATATCCCTTGGTAGAAAATAGACGACAAAAATTGAAAAAGTTGACAATAGATTGCTTATTGTTAAAGCAAATGCACTTGGTTAATCTTTCATTTATCATCAAATTAGAACTTCTCTGCGTAGAGTTTAAACAAGGGGAAGGGAGTGGAAAGAGAGTTGCATCCCACGGGTTTTTCAAGTAAGTGCAGAACTGAATCCAGTTGCTTCTATTGCAGGGTATAGAGAAGAAAACTGCCAAGTTGCAGGGAAGTGAAAAGGCTGTTGTTGCACGCCATGAAGCTGGTCATGCGGTGGTGGGTACTGCCGTTGCTAATCTACTTCCTGGACAACCTAGAGTTGAGGTACGTGACTACACTTTTACTAAATGGTCTGAGTTTCTTTTGGGTGTTTTCTCCAGGTGAAGAATTTGAATATAAAAAACCACATAGTATATATTATGCCCTAAATGAAATGTTTATTCATGGTGCAAGTGGTCAACAAGCGGTTAGTAACTTGGTCTTGACTTGCAACTAAAAGCTTCTTTTTGTTCATAATTAAGTGCATACCTGGGATGGAAACAACTGAATGGGTGGAATTGGAAGGGCAAAGGCCTTTTAAGTTTTAATGGTATTTTAGCATTATGCATCAATAACATAAGATACTAACGGAGTGCTGAAGAGAAATGTTTTGACGTGGAAGTTTCTTTTCCTTGGTTCTTTTGAAGAGAGAAGGGCAAATTCTAGACAAAAGAATTCTGGAAAAGCTTGCTGTTGGATGCTACCATAGTAAACCATTTTGGAATTTTTTTGTATGGCATTTCCTCAATCTTGTGGTTCAAATAAACAACACGTGGAAATTATGTGTCCTCAAACTGTTCATTGATGTGAAAGATGCAATAACCGTAGCTTCTGTTATTATTGCATCAATGACTTTCTTTTCTTCTTTGTGTTGTTAGAAATTAAGCATATTACCACGATCAGGAGGAGCACTGGGGTTTACTTATACTCCCCCAACAAGCGAGGATAGATATTTGCTCTTCATTGATGAATTACGTGGCCGCTTGGTAACGCTTCTTGGAGGACGAGCAGCAGAAGAAGTTGTTTATTCAGGGCGTATTTCCACCGGTGCACTGGATGACATACGGCGAGCTACTGACATGGCATACAAGGCTGTAGCTGAATATGGTCTTAGTCAGACAATAGGTCCAGTTTCTTTAGCGACACTTTCTGGAGGTGGAATGGATGAGTCCGGAGCTGCTCCATGGGGGAGGGATCAGGTACTGAAAATTTCAAGTTTAATTTCTTCTTGCATCCGCTTTACATAAATATGACCTGAGGTTGAGAAAGATAGAAGGACTGACCTGGACGACAGGGGCATCTTGTTGATCTTGTTCAAACAGAGGTAACATCATTGCTGCATTCTGCCCTAGATGTGGCACTCTGTGTAGTGCGTGCTAATCCTGTTGTGCTGGAGGGGCTCGGTGCCCATCTTGAAGGTAATACTTTTGGGCTTGGGTGGTTCGGATAATATTTTCTATGTTTTGATAATAAGATCCTGGACCCTTTTCTTGCCATCGTAGTAACATTTTTTCTGCCTTTGATTTGATGTGCTTGTATTTGTTATTATCTGATCAATTTGCCGGAGCAGAGAAAGAGAAAGTAGAAGGTGGAGAGCTGCAAGAGTGGTTGAAATTGGTGGTTGCCCCAGAAGAGCTTGCAGTGTTTGTCAGAGGAAATCCAGAGGCTCTTCCTGCCACTGCAAGCAGGCTCGTGATAGATACCGCATTACGTTTGTAGCTCTTCAAGTAAAAATTTACAGATGGGATTGAAGTCAGACTGGGGGCTTTGTATATTTCATTTTTGGCGTTAATGGCCCAAAATCTGAAGAAAAAGACGACAGCTGAGCCTGAAATTATTGTCTGCTGCTGTTAGAATGTTGGTGGTTTGAGGTCTATTGCAGATTGGCTATTATTATCAGTCCAGTGTTTTTGATGGATACAGTTCTTCAGTTGTATACATAATATGATTGACTACGTGGTCTATAATTAAATGTTCCCGATAAGTTGGGGCTGGGGCTGGGGCTTGGGCTTGGGCTTGGGCTGAACACGGAAAATTGTCTTTACATTTCCATGTAATTCTACGTCTTTAACGAACTAATGTATTTTCATTTTACTGAATGAAAGAATTGTAGTATTGTTGTCCAGTGGGGTTCCTTTCCTTCTTCCCCTTATCTTGGGGAATGAGGGGAGGATATTAAATTTAATAGAATAAATATTAGTGTTGCTTTCATCGCCCTACGTGAGGGCCACCGCTTTCCTGTATTTTAGCTTAGCTTAAGCATTTGCAATGCAATGCAATGCCAGTTGTACCGCGTTCCGCTTTGATTTGATTGAGAATTAACAAGGCAGGCCGAGGGAGGTAAAAGTAAAATCATTCGTAATGTTTGGTATTCACATTTAAATAATAATAAAATGAAAATATCTACACTACACGTCACGTCAGCAACTATTCACTTTTTGGTCATGCCATGTATAAAGTGCATTGGAGCCTCGGGCTGCGTTTAGTTATCCTTTGAGCGATAAGTTTCCAGTCCAGGTTCTTCCTCTCTTCCTCTTGCTTCTCTCTTAGTCTTCTCTGTACGTGTGTGTATGTTCATGTTAGCTTTTCTTCTTCTTTCTTCTTTACTCGTTGTATCTCAGTTTCTATTCAAGATTTTGCAATAGCCTAACGTAAACATCAGTATCATTCAAAATCAAACATTTGAAGGTAAAGGAGCTAGGATTTCCGTTTAGATTGAGTTACTCAAACAAATGATAAGTATTATGTTACTAGCTTCAGTGCCAAATGTTTTATTATGTAAAATGATTTTATTGGTTCGGTTCTAACAAATGAATTCAACCATCATGTTCATTAAAGTTGTTTGGCTTCAGTGATTTCTAAGTCTGCTTCGGTGGGTTATGGTGTGGGAGTTCCCCCGCTGTTCCTTTAACTTGTCCAGTTATTACGGTCTCTCCTATGTGGTTACTTTTATATTCTGAAACTATTATGTCTCAAATTTATTTCTTTTATCTTTTAAACTATTGTTACTAATATTGTCTTTCTTTCACTCACTGCCCTGTGGTTCATTCTTCTTCCATTAATCATTACTCTAAAGATTGTGATTGTGGGACCATTCTCAGTGTGCATTTTGCAACTGCCAGGAATAAACACATGGACTTCTGATATGACATGTAACGAATTAGGCCTTTGTGAAGAAATTATATATTTTATGTTTTATCAGAAAATTCAAGTTGGTCAATGGCTCACTGGTGGGTCTGATTAGTCCGTGTTTCATACTTACTGTGGGCTAAATATGTAGAATTGACTCGCCGTTCTGGTAACTCATGCACACACTTGGCCTTGGGGCTAGCTCTATATCTCGGTGTTTTTGCCTGCATTGCGATGATTGCATGTGCAGCGTCAGATAAGTGAGTGAATAAGTATTGGTATATCTCCTCAAGGCATCATTCTTTTAACTGGCTGTATGATTACTACATATGATAGTCAATGTTGCTAGTTGGCTGACTCCTTCACTTTGTATCCTTCGTTGTATACATGTTACTGCTTTTGAATGGTAAGATAAGCCAAGTTTTTTTAATGATAAATAATCAATTTTCAGATAGTTGTTAGTATTATACGTGTAATTCAAGTTCTCGCTGATGTGATTCTAAAAGTGAAGTACGTAATTTGTGTTAGGTGAATTTAAAGATGGCATCGGTTCAAGCTACTGCTTTGTCTTCAGCCATATGTAAGAATGGAAATCATTCTGCTGTGGTTAAATTTCCCGGCACTACATTCTTATCAGGTTTTGATGCGGTTGGTCGTGCTTCAAATTTATGTAAGAAGGAAATACCCCCCGGCACCTTGTGGTTAGGACCGAAAGCAACTTTAACTTTTGATCCCTCATCGACTGATTCAGAGAAAATTAAGCAGAGAAAGCATACAGCGGATCCTTCTTCCCCTGATTTTCTTCCACTTCCATCCTTTGAACAGTGTTTCCCAAGAAGCACTAAGGAATACAGGTGCACCTGTGTATATTTTTCTTTATACATCTGTAGCAGTTTTTCTTCCTCAAAATTTGTAGCTTATAAAAGTTTAAAATTCCTAGCTGGTTCACCTGAGCATTTAATTGCTTTAGCTAACTAATATGCTACCAACATCCTTTGTAATGTGCTCACAGGGAAGTTGTCCATGAACAAACTGGTCATTTGCTTAAAGTTCCTTTCAGGCGAGTGCACCTATCGGGTGATGAACCAAGTTTTGATAATTATGATACAAGCGGTCCTCAAAACATTAGTCCACATTTAGGTATGGATTTGAAATCTACGTTGGACTAGATATAGATGATTTAGCTTAGCAGAATGTTATTTCGAAATTCTGTCTACTCCTTTTTTCTATGTTGTCCAATTTCTCTTATGTTTATGTTCTCCATATCCTAAAATGTTTAGGATTTTTCATATCAATTTATTCCTCATACTCTGTGATCTATCATTATCTGCTTAGTGACATATAAATGTGTTGATATACATTTCAAAAAAAACATTTTTGCCTATGCTATCTTCAATTTCTGGCCTTTATCATTGTAATATATCCAGGCTTGGATTACATTTCTGGAGAATTTCCATATCTTCTAGGTATGCCACTTGTTTAAAAACAAATGTTTGCTTGTAAAGAAGGGAAAATAATGCCATTAAACTTTGTCCTATGGTGTATGTATTAATTGAATGTTCCTCTATCTGATACTTTAGTTATTGGTTTATTTGGCTTAACAACCTGCTTTGGTTCTTATATTCTCTTAATTACTTAGTCCACAAACCTAGATTTTTATATTGGGTGCAGGATACATCAGTGGCTTTATAATGCCAAAGGTATTGACTAGTCCTAATGTTTGTTTCAACAGGACTCCCTAAACTACGCAAGGACTGGGTTGATAGGAGGGAAAAGCTTGGTTTACCAAGACATACTCAGATGTTCTATGCAAAACAGGGTATTATAACTGAGGAAATGTTTTACTGTGCTGCTCGTGAGAAGCTTGATCCAGAGTTTGTAAGGTCAGAGGTTGCTCGTGGGCGGGCAATCATCCCTTCCAACAAGAAGCACCTAGAGCTTGAACCAATGATAGTTGGAAGAAACTTTCTGGTGAAAGTTAATGCAAACATTGGAAATTCTGCTGTGGCGAGTTCCATAGAGGAGGAAGTGTATAAAGTTCAGTGGGCGACTATGTGGGGTGCTGACACTGTAATGGATCTTTCTACTGGTCAACATATTCATGAGACTCGTGAATGGATTTTACGAAACTCTGCCGTACCAGTGGGGACTGTACCTATCTATCAAGCACTTGAGAAAGTAAACGGAATTGCTGAAAATCTTAGCTGGGAAATATTCAGAGACACACTGATTGAGCAGGCTGAGCAAGGTGTAGATTATTTCACAATCCATGCCGGAGTTCTGCTGCGTTACATTCCTTTAACTGCAAAGCGCATGACAGGAATTGTTTCTCGTGGAGGATCAATTCATGCAAAGTGGTGCCTAGCTTATCACAAGGAAAACTTTGCTTATGAACACTGGGATGACATACTTGACATCTGCAATCAATATGATGTTGCTCTCTCAATTGGTGATGGACTGAGACCTGGGTCCATTTACGATGCCAATGACACTGCTCAGTTCGCAGAGCTTTTAACTCAAGGTGAACTTACTCGTAGAGCATGGGAAAAAGATGTTCAGGTATTGCCTTTTTATCAATGCATTTTGTTCAGGCTGTTAAACGTCATCCTGCATTTTGTTCAGGCTGTTAAACGTGGGATATGTTCTAGAAATCAAAATTTGGCTAGTATAATATATGATAAAATTGTGAACTCCTTAGTGTAAACTCATGTAGTTTATCAAATTCTGTTATTTTGATAAAACATATCCTTACCTGATAATAAAAGATAATCCAACATGGTTGATTTCTTAGACCAGGGTATTCAACAATAAGTCCTTACCAAAAAGATTGATTCTGCAGTTTCTCAATGGTATTTGTTTTGCTTTCGCCAAGTGATCTGCTATGTGATGTCTATTTTTAGGTAATGAATGAAGGACCTGGACATATTCCAATGCACAAGATCCCCGAGAATATGCAAAAGCAGTTGGAGTGGTGCAATGAAGCACCTTTCTACACTCTAGGACCTCTTACAACTGACATTGCTCCTGGATATGATCACATTACCTCTGCCATTGGCGCTGCAAACATTGGGGCTCTTGGAACTGCTCTTCTTTGTTATGTCACCCCAAAGGAACATCTTGGATTGCCAAATAGAGATGATGTGAAAGCTGGGGTTATAGCTTATAAGATAGCTGCTCATGCAGCTGATTTGGCAAAGTGTCACCCGCATGCTCAGGCATGGGATGATGCATTAAGCAACGCAAGATTTGAATTTCGATGGATGGATCAGTTTGCTTTGTCCTTGGACCCAATGACAGCCATGTCCTTCCATGATGAGACTCTTCCAGCGGAAGGTGCCAAAGTTGCACATTTTTGCTCTATGTGTGGGCCCAAGTTCTGCTCTATGAAGATAACAGAGGATGTCCGCAAGTATGCTGAGACACATGGTTATGGTAGTGCAGAAGAAGCTGTTCAGCAGGGGATGGATGCAATGAGTGCTGAATTTCAGGCGGCTAAGAAAACTGTTAGCGGAGAGCAACATGGTGAAGTTGGTGGAGAGATATATCTGCCAGCAAACTATATTGCTAAAAGGTAAAGGCTGTTCTTTCACTGGGATGTAGTACTATCACAATGGGTAAAAGATTCACAAAAGCACAAATATCATTTTGATGAGAGTAAAGCGGTCATCCTTCCCCCTTGGATAGTTACTGCCAGCAAGATTATCAATCTTGTTCTCTGGTCAGATTATATTTGTCATAAGTTATATTAAAGTACAGGCAAAACATGTTAAAATCAGAGTCAAATCTTTGTGAATGAAGGGTACGCCCTAGACCAATAATCTTCCTCTAATGGAGAACATAAACCATGTAAATGGTTATTGCCAATGAGTGCTGATTGTGTAGCAACCCTTTGATATGCATGAACTCCTGCGCTCGTTTGAATCATCCTGTGAAATTTCCTTGCAGGAGAGTTTAAGGTCCTGATGGTTGGTGAGGATTTCCTGAAATCAGAGTTTGCCAGGAAAGGCAGTACGCAGTAGTCAACAAGAAGTGTGGTGGTAAGTTTATGTTTCTAGTTGCTAGGTACCTTCTGTGACATTTGTAGTTGTTCTGTTGCTTGCGTCACAAGTAATAAAATGGAGTCTTTCAGATCATGATTCTATATGTATTGCAAATCTGAGGTTTTTTTTAATGCATTTTACTGACCCAAAAACGCACCAGGGGTGCCTGTATTTCTGCTAAAATTCTGGCAAATAAAGCTAGAAAAAGCAGCAGGTCAGGCTGAGAAAGTCCCTTTGAACCTGAACAGGATAATACCTGCGTAGGGAGTGTGCAGTTTCTTTTTTGCACTTTTATGTTGCACAGGGAGGCAGCTTCGCTTCAATTCAAGCGCTCGGGCTAGCTTATCCTGTTGCGCAGACGACCAACCATTTGCTTACTCCCACTTGGATCATTGCCACACATTTGAGGTTATAAACCTTATTAACTATATAATCAAAAGGGTATGATACCGTTGAAATTGATGATGTAGAAAATCTGGAATTCAACATCACTGGATTCTCCATAAGCCTGCTTTACATTATCGACAATATTTTGTTTATTATTTAGTAATAAAAAGCGAAATATGCAATTACATGTTTTTTAAAAACATTAATGTAATATAAATTAATTCAGTGTTAATTGGTAAGGAAGGTTTTATAGTTTTTCTCTCGTCAGCAATCGCTCAAACTTTAATAAATTTAATAATTATTAAAAACGAGCAAATTTAATGGCTGCATTCTTTGTATTGGAATTAGTATGTAAGTTGTTCACCGGTCAGTTCTACATTATATTTTTCACTGAAGTGTAAAATTTAGTTTCCGAGAAAACCATCCAAAGATTTGGCTCGACTTAGCGATTGCCCGCCCCCGCCAAGTACCGTCATTTTCTCTTGAGGATTGAATGACTACATCTCTGGAGATGATTGTAAGAGAACAGTTGCAGGGTTTATGCTTAGTAGTTAAAATTCCGATACTAATCAGTAACTGCTAGATTGTTTCTTTTGGTTAGTGATATATATTATATTTGATAATCGACGTGTAATGACTGGAAAATTATCCTCAGGAGCACAGCAAGCAGACACTGGTTTTGATGCTTCAATGTTTCGTCTCATCTGATGAAGCATCATTCACAGTTAGGTTTGACATTTGAGTCTAGCCTGAAATCGAGTTTGGTTAATTTTAAGTTGGATTTCGATCCTGATTAGAAATTCAACATATATAAACTTTACTAAGCCCTGTCGTCGCTGTTTATCCCTTCTTAAGTTCTATTCTATTTTCATCTCTTTTTGGCGTCCATTATCCTCCAGCTGTGCTGTGGATGCTCAACATAACGCTCCTATTGACCTGCAAGTGCCTACAATTGCATGTTCTCACTATAGTTTTTTTAAATAAATTATTTGCATGTGTTTGTTGTTGGAAAATCGAGTCGGGATCTAATCCGAATTACAGCGGAATAATCACGAAATTTAAAATTTCGTGATTTTGGATTTCTCGAAAATTAAGATCTATATAATTCTATAAAATGATTAACATGAATCAAAATAAAGAAAAAGTTTAATTCGTACTTTATTCTAAAACTTAATCTTTATCTTGATGCATCCCTCGAATCGTTTCTGAAACCGATTCGCCTTAACCACCGTAGCCGCACAAGTATCCGACCTCTAATGATATCCACAGAACAGGTTGAGAGAACTTTGTAACTTTTACAAAGAGAGTTAAGCATGAAGTGCTAGCTTCATAGAGTTTAAGCCTATTTATAATAAGCTTTGGATATTTTAGTAATTTAATTAAAATTAAATACTAGTTTTAATTAAACTTTAAATAGAATTATAAATAATTCTAATTAAATACCAATTATGCCTTAATAAGATTCAATATCTTATATTGATCTTTATTTATTAAATATCTCATATTTAGTCATAAAGTTTTTCAAACTTCATAATCAAGTCCAACAAGATTAAATCAATTTTGCTCCCTCCAACCCATTCTATATGTGAGACCCATTAGGTTCTTAAATATGTTGGCAATGATTATAAATTATAATTCTAATTCATAATTAGAATTAGAATTCTCCAATTAAACAATTTATAATCATAGATTAAGATTGGCGTCTAGCAACACATCATGACCACCCAAATACTTAAGAATGTAAACGTGGTTTTAACTAACCTTTCCGTGCATAATTTTTTGTATAATTCAATCCTTTCACTAACCAATGTTTCAATTAGACATAGAGCATGAAATTAATATCTGTACTATACTTTGAGTCCAATTATATTAGTTCTCCACCACTAGCTATTGATTCAATTAATGATATTTGTAAACTGTTTACAAAATATCATTCCACCTTGGCCAAGGATTTTCTGAATTAACATTAATCGAGAACAACAGAACATTCTCCCTAATTACTTTAGGGTGATGAATCTTATCTTGATCATTCAACTATCTCCATATAGTTCCTACTACATCCAATAACTACCGTTTAAACGACCTTTGATAAAATAGATCACGAGTAGTATGAAAACATAGCAATCTCCATACAAGATAACTTTGATGACCTCAAGTCAAAGATCACTTATACAATCATCACAATGAGAATTCCATAGACACACAAGTAATGTTCCAAATGGATTTCTCATATCAGGTCTGCTCAGTGAATTTGTTCTCTAGCAAGCACCTACACGTTTGTTTAAGTATCTCTATACTTTAGCTTATAAGGTCGACTATTTCCTTCATAAGGAAATCCGTTCTATTAATGTCCAATCTTAATAGAACAATAACTAAGAACATTTAGGAATAATACATAAATGCAATATGAATCTCATAATTATAATCTTATTATAATTTCATTTGCAATGTACAATCATCCTATGAACTTTATCATATACATCTAAACATGTACAAAATAAAGAACGCCTTTAAATAATTTGTTACTAAACTACAATCAAAGCGATTGGCTGTAGGGCATAATCAAATAATCTCCTACTTGCACTAAGTTAATCATTTAAGTATCTTATACCATATCACCATATGACTATTATTCTACTACTGGAATAGTGGCTTAATGAGAGAATTATACAAGATTCTCTTTAGTGAACACTTGCTTAAGTATTACAACTCCCATCTTGATTATCATCATAATTAAGAAAATTTGCCTAAATGCGTTCTTGGATCTTTGATGAGACATTAGCTCCGTATGCATGTCCCATGGCTCTAATGTTCTGCAGTACATTACTATCTTGAACAATGCAAAGAAACTATATCAAATTCATTAAAGAATTTGTTAATCCAATTAATCATTTCCACTAAACGAAAAATGCATTGTGGCTTAATTAGTGACCAATTGCTACATTGGAACTTTTTTAATCCTAAATGATATTGTTCTAAGTAAATAAAAATTAATTAGGATTTACTTCTAAAGTTATATCCTTATTATCTTGAACTCAAATATCAACTCACACATAGAGTAATGAATATCTTTAATACTTTACAAGTATCTAATATCTTAAATACTAAACATTTTTAGTACATTATCTATGCACTTAGACTTAGAAAAAGTTAATAACGTCCAATCTATCTCTATAGATCTAATTCTAACAATTAAGTTGTTACCTTTTTATAGCCAACAACAGTTGTTCTTAAAAATTATATGTTCGACAACTAAAATTTAGAACTTTTATTCTCTTTGATCAATATGTCTCCATATACTCCCATTGAAGAGGACAATTATACTCCTACTTACCTTCTTTTAGACATGATAAATTCATAATCATCTCTAAAACAAATTGTTTGAATTTATCATGAAAGTAAATCTTTTAATGTCTCGTAGCCTTTCCGTTATACATCAAATGTATCATTAAAAGCATTAGTTCTATGTGATGTTATGAGATTCGAACCTTTCAAATTCCTTTTTACTTCCACTACTTATCTTAAAAACCATTCTCCTATAATTATACATTGAATCAAACAATTTGTTCAATGAGTCTGTAAGATTATATCCAACTTTTTGGATATCTCATAACACTTTATTACCCAATTTAGTTCTAAACTAAATGGATAATATATGCTTCAGCTAAGCATCACATCCTTAAATCATTAACTTTAACTATTTCAAAGACTTAGCGTTTCATATCTAATATGAAATCTTGCTAATTGATTTAATTGGAGATATAGAAGGTAAGTCATTGTACCAAGCATTGCTATAAAAGAAATACTATTGCATTATTCAATATCTCATACTGTATTTTAAAGAAATACTATTGCTTCATATAATATCTCATATTGTATTTTACTCCTTACATAAATCCATACACTTATGAATTTAGTTTTAAAGGAATTCATGAAAGAATCTCATTCCCTATAGATAACAGAAAATTTAAAACTTACGACAACGATCTCATTGAAATGCTTTAGCATTCTCAATGCTTTATTTTTACTTAAATTTAAACAACTTGAACTTTTCAAAGTTTTAAATCATTATTTCATTTAATACGTATGACTATATCATATAAAGTCATCAGTAATCTAATAAAATATAAGTATTATCCTTTTTATGAATTATTATTTTATCCAATACATCACCTGTATAAGATTTAACAATTTAATACCATCATCATTCTTTCACCAAAAGTTGATTTAGTTATTCTTCAACTTGACAAGTTTAATAAGTTTCATATGATAATAATCAAAAGGATACACGTATCCTTATATGTAATTTTATGCTTCTCGTTTTATTGATTTAACTAACATGACATAAAAGGACTGTCTTGGTTATCCAACTTCTTATTCTTGCAATTTATGTTAAGCATAAGTTTCCTTTGATTCAATACGTATACAAACTATTTGCATAAACTTGGATCAACTAATTTGACTTAACTATTTGTTTCTAACCATGCATTGAACATTACAATAATGCTGAATCTAAATTCAGTATCAAATACTCATAAACATGAATTAGAAATACATATGATCTCTATCATATCATATATAGGCAAGAAAAAATTATGCAATCGTTTTCTTTTAATGAGAACTATGATCATACTATTGCTAAGCCTTTAATTGTAGTCCACATTTATGCTTTTAGTAGGCTAAATTAAATGGAGCAATTCCAACAAAGTACTATACCTTTTAGCTTTACTTTATATAACCTCTTGCATCTTGTTATCATAGTGTTGACATAAATCTTACATGCTGTCATCAAAGTTTATGAGACATTAATCAACTCAAAATGTCAATAAATCTTATCATCCATAAGATTTTGATAGATCTTAAAAACTTTAACACCAAATCCTCAACAAGGATTATAACAAATTTGCATAATGGGCATACAATTTTCTTTTCTAACTT
>JAOSBK010000008.1:28784835-28797335 GCA_027568895.1 Erythroxylum shatona | reverse complement strand
AGCCTCATCACAACACATTCACCGGAAACTACGATATTAACGTCTTAATCGCTGCTCTTGACCAGAAAGGTCTTACGGTCGCCTGGCACGACCATCGAAACAGTGCATCCGCTATAAATCTGGAAGACCCAGATGGGAAACTGTTCGGGATTGTGCTTAATGTTCCTGTAAGAAGGTACGGTGGGCTTTGGAAGAGTAGGCATTGGGTTAGTGTGAGGAAGATTGGTGGGGTTTGGTATAATTTGGATAGTGATCTTAAAACCCCACTGGCCTTTGGAGATGGTGAAGAGGTCGTGGAGTTTTTGGACTACCTAATCGGTCAAGGTTCCGAGATTTTGCTTGTTACGACTAAAAATGGATGAGCAATTGTACGATTTCTAGTGTTGTTGTAATTTGTGATTGCTGTGCGTGAATTATGTGTGATTCTTTTGAATTGTCTTCCTAAAAGTAAAATCTTGATATTAATATTATAAGCGAGTGTTTTCCAGCATTTGATTTGAAGACTTTTGGAAATTTTAGTCCCACATCGATGAAAGCTTACCCAAAGATTCCCGAAATCGGATTGGATGATGCCTTCGACCTTCCTGCCTACGCACCGTCCACTCCACTACTCCATTCCACATTTTTCTTCAAAGGCACTCTCGAGCCAACTTATTTTGAATATCTTGGCAGGTTCCGAGTTCCAGCTCTGATCGTATTGCCTTCATTCACACCACCTAATACAATTTTTAATAGCACCTTTTACTCGGAATCTGGCAAAGATGGAACCCACATGATTGGAGAGGTCAATAGTGAGGTGATATTTTAATAAAATGCACAAAGCTGAACTCACTCGGTAAAAAAGTAGACCTCCCCCTGCCAGCCCTAGTTGATTATTTCTCTTCGGTCTCAAGAAACCAACTTTTCTTGTCACACGGACAATTATCATATTCATATTCAGCTTTTGGTGTCAGTATTTGTATCAGATGTCAAGCTCTCACAGACTACATTCTGTTTCTCACCTTACCAGTTTCTTAGCTCTTTTTACTTGGTCTCCTCCTCTTGCAAAGCAATCAGTTTTAACTCTTCATGCCAACTAGAGGCTACCAAATGAATCAGAGACCTTGTATCGACAAAGACGCCATTTCCTACAAACGCAACTCCAGTGGTAGAGTTGGATGGAACATTGCGGGTGCCGGGAGTTGTGGATTCATGTCACTGACAAGACCAGAATTCTCGTCACCATTGAGATTTCTCAGGCGTGTTGGAGGTAAGTTGGCAACATTTCTGCATTTGAGTAGGACGCCAAACATTTCTTCGTCAGGAAGGCCACTTGTCGCTCCCATGGATACTTACAAAATTCAAGCCATTGAAGATTGCATCGACTTTATCAATTCCTCTTCATCACTCCCAAGATCAAATTCTGTTTCTGTCAATGTTAACTAAACTCTCCAGGCTTTGCCATATACTATTGTCGTAAATGTTTTCTATTTTTCATCAGAAACCTCCATAAAACAGCAATACAGAGTGTTGCAAATTATTCAAAATCGATATCATGTGGAAGAAGCGAGGATAATGCACCACCTGATTAGTTTCGTTATCATTCACTTTTTACGGTATTGTCACACCACCAACAACAATAGAGGAAGATAATTTTGGAACGCTCTTGTCCGTTTATAACACTAATATTCTCCAAGTTTATGTTTCGACACATGAACTTGACATGAAGTATTGAGGCCAGATAGAACAAGTTTAAGGGTACAAATAAATTAAATGCCCCTTAAACTTGTCAGTTGTCCAGGAAAGTGAGCAAAAGAAAAGGGATACAAACGGGGATTATGGGGATAACAAGCGAACTTCAAAATCGCTCGCTCTAACTTGCCTGCCAATGATACAAAATTCTGAGTAAAAAACAGGAAATAAACATCCAATATTATGGATGAATTGGCTGTGGAGACCAAAGAAATAAATATTTTCCAACTAATATACATTTTTTATAATTTAATCTCAAACGTTTGAGAGTTCTGCAGAACATGGGCCACCATGAAAATGCATTATCTTCATCCCCGGAAGTGAATGTTCATTGATGGTTGCAAGAACAATGCATGTTGAATGGAGACAACCAGTGGTAAAAATGGATGGAATAGGAATGAGGAGAACTTCCTTGCTCGGCTATCCAGATTTCCGGTTTCAGGACCTAAAATGGCATCATTACCATACACATTTTACTACTCAGCAGTGGCATTAAAAGAAAAATGGCATATAATAAAAGTCTTGGTTGAGCATTGCAGTTTTCTCCCAGTCACAATTCTATTGCATGGGAACATTTGCGCCTAAGATGTCATGGAACGGGTAAATCAGTACCTGGTTTAATTTTGAATTTAAGGATATAAGGTTGCCTTCGGGATATGAACTTGATGGGATGGTCTGTTGATGGTTTATGCCGATCACTAGCAGATATCAGCTATCACACCAGCATAATAAAGGGGAAGAAGATCAGATATGGTCAAAAATACAAATAAAGTGCTGGTGCAAAAGAAACCAGTATTGCTAAGACTACCATACGCTAGAATGCCACACAAACACAAGAACGAATTGACAAGCCACAGACACAATTAACCACCAATTAGAAACAGTCACCCCATAAACAAAATAAGATTGAACAAAGAGAATTCGATATAGAAGTATCAACCACATTTATGACAGGGAAGGAGAACAGCTAAGACACCGAACTTCATCTAACATGTTTTGTGCAATAGCAATTAAGCCCTCTGTTGGCTTGGACACAGGAGAAAGCACCAACGGTTTCTACTTTCGACCTAACTCTTTTATTTCATACGCTTTTAGCAGCCTTTCTAGTTTAATGCTTTTTAAAAAGATTCCGACTTTCTGTATTTGCCATATGCCTACTCTCCACTTGAAAGACTTAAACTAAACTCGGACACCAACTTTCACAAAAAGTAAAAAGAGAAAGGCAGATCTAATACATTCCCTTTCACAATTCAGCTTTGCAAACCCAATAACACGGCATCGCCACAGAAAGACACCGTTATAAATCAGCTGGCGAAAGCTTAAGTCAGAATCCCTCTTGGACTTCCACTTTTATTCTTCGGTATTATTATACTGACCAATTAATGCTCCGCTATTTGGTTTTTATATACTTAACAGAATTCTTTTTTTCCTCCTCCAGATATACTTTTCATAAACGTGGATCAGGTAACTTGGTTGTTTAAAGAGTCAACAACATTCAGGTGTGGAGCACCCAACAAATACGAAGGGATGGGAAAGACTCATGACCATGTTAATAGATGTCAGACACAGATGAATTTGCAAGTACTTTCTTAAGTTGTCTAAAAAAACAGTTAAGTAGTAATTATTCTTTAGCTAAATCTGGATCAAATTGTTATTGGTAGGCAAACAGTTTATGACTTAAACTTTCATGTATTATAGATTTTCACAAGCCTCGTAGCTTCTTAGGTTCACAAGTCTCTTGAGGCATCACTCATGATCTTCTCCTTTATCCTTTGACGAACAGTTCCCACTACTGTGAACTTATTCTCACTTTAATTCCCTTATCACTTTATTGTTTAGCCCAAGTTTCACAAACAGCAGAAGTTTACGGTGTCAACTATGTTGTTTTTGCTACATCATTACACCAAAAAATGGGTTTTGCTCTTCACTTTGGAATAGGCAAAGGCATCAAAGGACACTAAGGATGACACTAATATCCAGGATTGCTTTCAGTTTTATTTTCTATATCATCCCTCATGGTGCCAATAGAAGAGGTCCAATCCAATAAGTACAAATGTAAAATATATCACATGATAGTTGTCTCGCCATACTTTTTATAGAAAAAAAAAAACTTCAATTTATTATTTTAAGAACTTCAGTAGAAACAAATTGAAGTACACATGAGAAATTATAAGTGTATTTAAAGTCATTCTTGAAGAATTAAAATAATTAAGTTAATACTTATATCAATCTATACATTTATTCACTAAAACATTAATCATCAAACCAAGGCTTTAGGTAGCAACAATGGTTGACACTATCATTGTAGACACAATAAGCCCAAATAGAAGTAATCTAAAAAAGTGCAACACAATAAAAACAATTGCGATTGTGGAGTGCAATGTCGAACATTTCATCAAATTAAAGTTAATTTGTATTTATCCGAGAAAAGAAGTTCTATTGAAACACAAAATCACCGTCTTAATTGCCATCGTGTCTTATGTATCAACATAGACTTTTGTGTTTGGGGGGCAAAACAACCATTGGCCAATGCTTCAAACACAGTTATTGAAAACTCCTACTATGACTAGTGAGAACCCTTTTATTATTTCTTAAATAGTATATAAATATGCCATAAAAATTCACGGAACTTTAATAGAAATCGTTTTCACGTCAAGTTTCTTTCTTTCACACATGCTTATAAACTTCTCTCTCCTCTAATTTTATCTCTCCTCTCTCCTCTTATGAGTTCCTCACTATCCTAATTTCCTCTGTCCCTCAGCTCCTCCTACTTTGATCACTTTACAAGCTATAATAAACATAACAACAACCCAGTAAAAATCTCACTGATTTGCGGAATCTAGGAAGGTTCAGTAACACGCAACCTCATCCCTAACTGGTAGAAAGGCTAATTCCGAACAAGCTATAATAAACATGTTGTTGGTATATATGAATATAAAATGAAAGTTACGGTAAAGGATCAAACCTTTTCATCATACCGAAAGAGAGACTGGTCTAAGTAGGGAGATGGAATCAGTGACTGACAACTGAAAGGCAAAAAGACCATCATCTTCTTGATGAACTGCAAACCATTAGTTGACTTTAGATGTTATGGTATAAAAGGAAATCATATTATCAATATATGATCAATAAGGTCTTAACCACACTTTGAGTGGCACCAAAGAACAAGTAAAAGAAAGAGTAGAAGGAAAAGACAAAAAGGACCAGAAGGTACAGAACCCGAGAGAGAGAGAGTAAAAAACAAAAAACAGCTAAAAGCATTGTTTTTCAGTTCAGTTCTTTCAACTATTGTAAGTACAAATTCAGAAACACCATTGTCTTATGTCTAGTTGCACATCCAAACACCAGACTATCAGATGGAAGAGTATAAGCTCTTTAGATCAGTAAGTTAGCCACTACATACAGGTTACTTAGATTAACATATGGCAAGTCACATGTGTCAAGTTCACAACAACAAGGCTTACCTGTGAAAAGTTGTTAGCTTTGTCCTTAATGGTTCGCAGTTGTTCAAGAGCATGGATGTTATTTGAGTGGGATGATATGAAATTCATATATAATGAATCTCTTGACATTGTATAAAAATGGTCACAAAACCGCTCGAATAAGAGATAAAGTTCCTCGGCTGAATTCTACAAGTTGAAGATTACATCCATATCAAAAGAACAGCAACAAGCCCTTCTAAAATAGTAGCAACTTTAAATCAAATTTATACCTGGTAAAATGCAACAATTTCAGTCGTATCCATATTATATACAGCAAAGAATGATGGTTGATGATCAGCATTTCGTGATAAATGAAGCTACAAAAGTATGTCAAACATCATGAATATAAGCACTCTAGAAGCTAACAATAAAAGATCAAAACAATAGTTTTACCTTAAATAGCTAAAAAGTTTTTAAGATTTTGAATTCAATATAATGGAACGTAAAATTTCAAATGGTATTAAATTAAAATTTCCAGCTTAACTAGGAGGCTTGGAAAGAGTTCTCGGTACCGTCATAGTTATGATGAACTGACAAGTTTTAGAGTAGGAACAGTTATTCAGTATGCATTACCATATTAATTTCCACTCCCTCTTAGCTTTCGAATTCTGGAGACTAAAGTCCTTTTGACAAAACAACAGAATCTATATGTTTCTAAATCTAGAGGACCATGATATCAATTTGGAAACAAGGATGCTGAAGTAAATCTTCCATTTTTTCTTTTTGATATTACCTGCAAAAGCAACATTGAGGTTTTATTAAATACATGTTGACAGGTCTACATAGTTTTCTCTATTCCTCTTTTTATTTTTTTCTTGTTTATTATCATTTTTTATATTTTAAGTAATGCTGAGGTTAGAATTATTGATCCAACAATATTAGTCCTGCTAGAAGTTTAAGTAATCTAATGATTCCCAGTCCTACTCGGATATAATGAAGTAGCTGAAGAAGACAAACCCTCACCCCTCCGTCTAGACTACCAAACTTTATTAATAGGTGATGCCGATCCAAGAATTGTACCTGATTCAAAAATTACAAGTTATTTCTTACAATATGACAAGTAAAAAAAATGCACTGAATTAAAGGAAAGAATCGGGAAGGGGAAGGGGAAGGGCAAGGGTAAGATGGAAGGTGGACGGTGGAAGGTGGGAGAAAGTAAAAACCATAAGTATGTTGATACCTTCCAGATAATCAAATCAACATAATCTTGAAAATGGAAATAGAACTTCTTCTTCAAGCCCTGAAACCTCTGGCAATGTGTCATCATAAAATCAATGGGTTTATATAAATATACTGTTCTAAAAAATTCCAAGAATTATCTGGGCTCAATCTAGAAACAGGTCAAAACTAGCACAATTCATGCAAATATTAACAACTTAATAATGAAAACAAAATTGAGAAATAGGCGCCAAACAGAAAAGTTCAACCAAGAAAACCATATCTACCGCAAGAAATTAGTAGAATCCATGTCTTTAGAGTATTAAAAAGGATGTAATAACACATTAAGAACAACTATATACCACAAACTAAAATCTACCTTAGGATGAAACATTCCTTGGAACATTGTTTATTTCAAGCTTCATTAACAATTATAATTTTTTGCATGCAAAGTTATTTACAGGAGAACTTGACACCCGTGTCAGTTGTGAGTAAATGGAAGGCAACTGGATTTACCCAATTTTATTCTTGGAATCATAATGCTAGTAAATGCCAACTATCTGTAAATAAGTCTACATATCATGAACAAACCAAAGATCTTATACAAATACAAGAAAAAAAAAATCAAGAATATCAGAAGACAAGAATAGCTGGACGTAATATACAAATAATCCTTAAGATAGAACCTGGACTACAATGAAAGAAGATAGCAGAAGTACCTCTTTGTGCACTAGTATGTAAAAGCATGCAAAATTTGAAAAGACAATCTTTACATGAGTTCTCAAAATCTAGAAACAACAAAAATTTGGGACTAAGATAACCAACCAGAGCGTTATCTCTTTCTTCATTCCATATTGCTCGAAAAATGAAAGAGAGCAAGCGTTGTTTGATGCCACCTAGAAAGGAATGTTCTGAATTGGGCTGGTTATGATGGACACCATTCTCAGTGAGGTTCCCAGGGGTTTGATGAATTGCCATACCCTACAACCAGTGGTTCTAACCATTAGTGTGTCAGCCCCATGACTATTAATAATGGTGTCATACAAGAAACGTACGGCAGCAGAAGTTATTTCTATAATGTCAAAAATGGAATGCAATATGATGCAGTTAGGATAGAAAGTTGTAAACCTTCTGGTTTAAAGAGATACTTCTTTTTTGTAAAAGCCTACTAACTAGATATCAATAGAAGAAAACTAACGTGACTAGTTGTCTTTCCACCAAAAGCATTTGATTTACTGTGAAGTTCTTTTAGAACGAACTTTTAAGCTCCCCCTTTTGTTCTTGTATATTTCCTGACCTAGCTCATTTCACTTTTCGATGAAAACCTGAACTTGTCTTTTTACTCAATATAAAACTCTCTCATAAACCATAAGCACAAATTTAGCATCCAATCATCCTTTTCGTACTACATGCACTTGCAGATGCTTGATTCAAAGATTTTATTAGCATTATAACATTAATTCTCATCCTAGATAAAGAACCATGTGCATTTGCAGATGTTTTCTTCAAAGATTTCATAGTATATGTAGCATTAGTTCTCATGATAATATGCACCAGATTTAGCCTTCAAGTCAGCATTAAATCGTTACAGTAAACTCGTGAAGGTTGATATCCAAAGAAGGATCAATAGTTTAAAAAGATTCCCCACTTGCCTGAGTACTGAAATTGATAAATAGTTCATCATCCTCTTGACAAAATGCACCTATAGCCCGTATGTCAACAAGTTTACCATTTTCCCTTATTTGGAGAATGTGTATTCTTTGATAGCGAAGTGATACGATTGCTAGCAGATCATCATACAAGAAGGCACCGGTGTTATGGGCCAAGTTAACAAAATCATTTCGAAAGACCTTCTCATCCAGTATCACTCCATCTTCCAATCTAATTTTACAAATATAAAGAGAGAATGAAAACTATGGCAAAAAGGAAAAGTTATCTATAGACATTAAGCTCATTAAAACAGAAAGATCACTAACCTCAAAAGATGAAATGTAATTTTTTCTATGAAGGGCACTCCCTGAATGGCCCCTTCAGTAGGTGGAGAATCATGAATTTGGGCAGTCGAAGTAGCAAATAATCCAAATTGGTTACCCTCGATGTACAAGAAGAAATCTTTGCATATGACCTCATTGCTAGAAGCGAGCGAGACGCAGTACAACTGGGAAAAGAAACTCTCAAACTTTTTTGCTCTTGCAGGAAGATCACAATCTTCTTCTTTGCATGAATATGAAAGCCATGTTGGTCTATAAACAATCAGGTCCTGATGGTTTCTACTAAAACTGATGAGGTATTGGCCGTCATCAGTGAATTTACGGAACAAATAATCAGGGCAATCAATGTCATATATGGTATAACTTGGGACTATATCCTCATAAAATCGCCTAGCTTGGTGGACCTGCAAGCCCACAACACCATGATTTAGGGCACAACATAGACAATAATAGTTGTTCTGATACATCTTAAGTAAGCCAAATCAGAGTTAAATTTGGACATGTTAAAAAGTTAAATAGATATTGTAGAGGAAACTGAAAAAAAAAAAATCAAAGTGAAGGCCAAGTGAGAAACATGATCTGTTTACAAATGGCCGATGAAGAGGATAAAATTTTAACAGAAAAATTTGTTATATTCACTAAAAACGTTACCTCCACCGCTAAGTTCTATCTTTAAGATTTCAAAAAAGAAAGGGCCTTGAGATTATTTTGCTAATTAGTCTTTTGTATATAAACTGAAACAACCAAAGAATCCAGCAAAACCAAGTAAAGAAACAGGCTAATTCTTGTACGTTTAAATCAATTTCCATTAAACAAATAATTAACCAGAAACCCCGAAGCTCAACTACCAGATGAAAATTTCATTAGCGTTAAGGAATTAAACTAGATAAAACGTTAAACATGGAGAATGATGAAATAATACGCTGGTGCCGGGAGCAGGAGAGCGAATTTGACGCTCGAAAATCCTGCGGGCAACATTGTTCCTCCTAGACATCAGTTGCTGTTGCTGTTGCTGCTCTCCAACTTCAATTAACAATCTTCCTCCTACAATTTAACTCTTTTTATTACTAAGATCAATATATTCTTGAAAAGAAAATAAGAGAAGAAGAAGAAGAAGCACCTGGAACTGCTGGAAGCGATTGTCGAACATCACCGGCAATGAGCGTCTCCTCCTCCAAGTGGGAGTAGTGGTGTGTGAGATTGAGTAGAGGGAGCTTACACTTAAAATGGCAAGCAGTGAGAAGGGAGGAGAGGAGACAAAGAAATGACAGGGGAGCGTGTGAGGATGGGATAAAAGATAAGCAGAAGGAGAAGAAAAAAGTGAGAAATATTAAAAAGTAGGAGTTGAGTGACACCTTATTAACAAGCCCTTGCCCACTGCCACCGCTTGGCTATACTCCGCTTCTCACGTACTTCAGTTTATTCATGTTTTCTCTTGCAAATAATAATGAAGCCTTTTTCTGGATTGATAATCATCGTAGTTACTTCCGATCTAAATTACCGCAGTAGGGTGAAATTTAGAGAGTTCTCGTCAATACATCCAATCTAAAATCTTGAAATAAGGTGAAATTTAAAACAATATGATAATTCGCAATTTTATTCTTATAGAGACTATTTTCTATAATTTACATATATCTATTACAATTTACAATGTCAAATAACATAATAAAACTAGGATCGATTTCAACATTAGAACCATTTTCGGTTAATATCAAATGTTATTTATATAATTTACTAAAATCATAAAATAATTCATCATTTTTTATATAATTTAAATTTAAATTGTTATTATAATTTTTTCAATTAATTTTAATTTTTATAGCAGTTAATATTAAATAATTAAATAATATTTAGTTACTTAATAATTAAATTAGATCATAAAAATCTAAAACAAAAATATACTTGTTTCATATATTAAAAAAATTAAACCACATGCTTATATTTGAAAATAAAAAACAATATTTAAAAATAGTATTTAAACAATGTATAAAACATATTTTCAATTATATAAAAACTTTGATTTTATACTAAAATTTAGTCTCAATTTAAATTTGAAAGATTAGTTTGACTCAATAAATCAATTTATTAAATTAATATAAGGAATTTGTAGATATAATAAATATTTTATTTATTTTTATTTTAAAAATTTTTTAATTTAATACTTGATTTACAAATTTAACCCAATATTTTTTCTAGATTTCTTTAGCTTGTTTTTCTTTTCTTTTTCTTTTTCTTTTTTTTTTAAAGTTTTTGATTAACCTTCAAATAGGGTTTATGATACAATGAAATTTAATAACTGATAGAACAAAGAGAACATAACCTAACAATAAAAACTAGTACTTGGTGTCAAAAGTATAAAACTAAACTAGAGTATTTTGTCTCCCTACAATTCTAGTTGTAAGCTATATATATACTAAATTTTGGAATTATTATTTTCGCGACAACAATTTTCCTAATCCAATAATACATTTGCAATAGTAATACAGGCAGGATGTCTTCATTTCGCGCAGTTGGGACTAGTACGAGCGGATCGATGCGTGCATTAGGCCGGGGTATTAACGGCGAGGATATTTTGCGATTCGGTTCTTGGAACGTTGGGACCCTTTCGGGTAAGTCCTTAGAGTTAGTGGATATTTTTGATAAGTATAGGATTCACATAGCCTGCATTCAGGAGACAAAGTGGTCCGGCGCTAAAGCGAAGGAAATAGGAGGTTTCAAACTATGGTACTCGGGCAGTACCCAGAAGCAGAATGGGGTAGGTATCCTAGTGGTCAAGGCCCTTATAAGCTGAGTGGTGGGGATTACGAGGGTCAATGATAGGATTATGGTGGCTAAAATTGTGGTTCGCAATGTGGTTCTCAATGTCGTGTGTGCGTATGCACCTCAAGTGGGTTCAGACGAACAACAAAAACGTCTATTCTGGGAAGCATTTGAGGGGGTGCTGCAGCAGGTCGCTGATTCGGAGCAGAACATCATTGGAGGTGATTTTAATGGACATATAGGGGCTGATATAGATGGATATACAGGAGCCCACGAAGGCTTCGGGTACGGCAGTAGAAATGAAAATGGAATTGTTTTATTAGACTTGGCTATAGCATTTGAGTTAGTCATAGCTAATTCCCTTTTTAAGAAAAAGGTAGCGCATTTAGTAACTTTTCAAAGTAGTACCTCAAAGACACAGATCGATTATCTACTTGTCAAGAGAGGTGCCAGATCATGGTGCAAAGATTGCAAAGTACTGCCAGCTGCATGAATTTCGACTCAACATAAATTACTCGTTTTAGATTTTGGGATTAAAGGATGGAAGCCACAGTTTTCTAACCTGTATTGTCGTTGAATAAAATGGTGGCGACTAAAAGGGGACCAGTTGGAACGTTTTAGAACTCACGTTCGGTCATTTGCACCATGGTCTGTGAGCGAGGACGCAAACCTGATGTGGGAGGGTGTAGCCTCTGTAGTGCGTGCAACGACCACCACTCACCTAGGAGTATCCAAAGGGATCCCCAAAGGACACAGGGGTGGGCGGTTGGAAGGTTGGTGGTGGTTAGACGAAGTCCAGGGGATGGTCAAGGTGAAGCAGCGAGCCTTTAAGGAGCTTTTAGCTAGTTCAACGGAGGTGGCGCGGGAGACTAACAGAGTACGGTATAGGTGGGTTAAACGTAGGGCTAAGAAGACTATCGCAATGGCTAGAGGGGAAGCATATGAGAATATGTATCGCGACTTAGATTCGTCTAGGGGAGCACTAAAGATTTACAAGCTAGCACGAGATAGGGCATATGGGATGACTGATTTCACCCAAGTTTGTTGTATTCGAGATGAAACGGGACAGGTTCTCACAGAGTCCCAAGACATCAAGAGGCGATGGCAAAGGTATTTTCATAGCCTTTATAACGACGAGATAGTGGGCAACGTAGAGTTAGGTGACCTCTCTTCGTCGGGGCATGCTCATGACAGGGGCGCAGGGGTACGGATTATGCGGGGTGAAATTACTAAGGTATTGAAAGCGATGGGGAGCGGTAGGGCTGTAGGACCTGACGAGATCCCTATAGAAGTCTGGAAACGGATAGGAGGTGTCGGTATTGTATGGTTAGTTCGACTCTTCAATGTGATTCTAGAATCAACCACAATGCCAGATGAA
>JAOSBK010000008.1:28766770-28784735 GCA_027568895.1 Erythroxylum shatona | reverse complement strand
ATCATACTTATATTGTCTCATTTGCATGTGGGTCCACCGGAAACAGCCTCTCTACTATGTAGGGGTAAGGCTGCGTAAGGTTGCGTACTATCGGACCTCCCCAGATCCCGCTTCAGTGCGGGATTTCGGACTAGGTGTTGATGATGATGATGGGTGATGTATATTCAACGATATATGAGCAAAAATCCTTGAATTCTTTTCTTTTCAAAATTTATAAACTATAACTAAATAATAGTTTGAACATTATTAAGTTAGCTTTATTACATATGTTCATCTTTGACACTCATTGTACTTTTTGTTGCCATTGAAAATTTCTTTTATGGAAACCAAAAAGCCTTAAGAGAGAGCTCTTTACCATTGAGGAGAAAAGACAATTACAAATAGTTTGTTATAAGATTCCAATTCTAAATTGCTAAGTACATAAGTTATGTTAGGAATTGAGATAAAATTTAGCCTATCTTTGATCCAAAGATTTTGTCTAATATCTAGGAAAAGAATAAAGCTTGCTTTATGGAGATAAACGAGAAACCAAACCAATATAACTAGCCAAACTTCAGCAAGCTCAATGTTCCCCGTTTATACAAAAAATTGGGTTTTATTAAGATTCACTAAAGTCCTGAGAGCTTCCTGAACATTTATCATGCCTGAACAAAGCATTTGAGAGATAAAACACTAGCTTCACTTAAATTTGTGGAGTTAATAATTCCCTTTTAATTTAACATATAATTTGTGGTAATCAATCATATCGAGTAATTGGAAACAAACGAGGATGGATTAGAGAGAATGGGTTAGAGAGAGAGAGAGACCTGCCCTGCCTTCACTCTACCTTCTTTGCCGATTCTCCCCACACCTGCTTTTGATACCGACCTTTTTTCTTCTCTTTTCTTCTTCTTCCCTTTAGCCCTTCTTCCATTCTTAACCATCTCCTCTCTTTCTCATTGCTTGGACATTCCTCTGCAAACATCCCCGTCCTTTCTCCTCTGTTTTTCAAATTTTCCCACCCCTTGTCACCATGTCAACTTCCTCCCCACCCAAGGCTGAGGATTTCCTGCCTTTGCCTTCCGACCCAGCCCTCCCTCATCCACCTCCACACTCTTCTTTTTCTGGTGCTGTCTCTAGCCCCCTGAAAACCTGGAAACAAGTGGTCAGTGACACCATAGACTCTACACTCTCCTATAAACCGCCAATTGAAATTGAAGGGAAATTCATCGTCTGTCCAGATCTTGCTACCTTTCAAGAAGGCACTAACTCGTGGAAATCTACTTTAGTCAGCTTCTTCCTATACTAAAGAACATCGTTCCCTCTTATTCTGCGTTGGGCCAACAAGTTATGGAAAAGCAGGGGTCTCGTAGATGTCTTTCTCATAGAAGACAACCTCATCCTCTTCACTTTCACTGACACATCTTCTGCCAATCGAATTCTGGAAGAGGGACCATGGCACTTCAGGAGTCAGCCAATCTTTTTGCAAATATGACAACCTGATTGAAATTTGAAACCATAAAATCCAGAATCTCCCTCTCTGGATTAACTTTGATAATGTTCCACTAGAGTATTGGACTACTACAGGTCTCAGTCAATTGGCTAGCTACATTGGAAAACCTTTGTGTATGGATGAAAACACAGCCACCAAGAAGAGAATCGACTATGCTCGTATATGTGTGAGTATTGAAGCTTCTAAGGAACTCCCTGATGAAATACCAATCATGAGGCTAGGAGCGGGGAATATCTTATGGGAAGACAGTATTGCTATTTCATACCATTGGAGGCCCCCTACCAAAACTCAACTTGCTTTCTGGAGACCGACGGGTAAAACTTTTAAGACAGGTAACTACGAAAAATTGATGAATCAAGGTTATGAAGGTACTAGTTGTTTGGATGTTTCTTAATCTATGGATTGCAATGAGGAAAGAGTTGATACAGTTATGACCCAAACGGTTTCAATACAGCCTACGAATAAAAATACCTCTACTGTGGAACTGGGTAATGGCCACTTGTATGATTCAAATGTTGCGGAAGCTACCCTTCCTTGTGCTGCTCCTTTACTTGTCGAAGCCAACTATGAACACAAAGAGGTATCATACATTAATGTTTCTTCTCAAGACAATATAGTTATGGCAGAGGGTATTCCAAGCTCGACTTAAGATTTTTCTAAGGATGAAGACAGTGGTAATTCTCAGTCTCTCTGTAAAAGAAAATCCTAATGAGGCAAAGGTAAAGGCCTAAAAACCACCTCTAATTTTATATGACTATCTTGGCATGGAACGTCAGAGGAATAAATTGTCCTTCAAAATTGTTAGTTCTGAAGGATTTTGTATGGAATGAGAAACCTATCTTACTTGGGTTATTAGAAACAAAAATTAGGTTAGGGAATTTAAATAAGTTGAATACTTTGGGATCTCAATGGAGAGTCTGTTCTAATCATACTCATCATGCTTATGGAAGGATAACCATTTGTTACAACTCAGAGGAGGTTAAAGTTGACCTCCTCGAAGCTACTGGCCAATTTATGCACCTTCATGTACAAATTTTGTAGGGGAATGTAGAGCTGAACATTTCTTTTATTTATGTAAGAAATTTTGAATTCCAACGTCGTGATCTTTGGAACACCATACGACAGATTAGTGCTACCATCAGTAAACCATGGCTTGTTAGTGGGGATTTCAACTCCACTCTGTATGCTGCAGAAGCACAGGGCAATATCAGTTTACAGACTTCCTCAACAGATTTGTAGGACTGTTTAGATCATGTAAAGTTAACTGATCTCAAATTCATTGGCCACTCCTTTACGTGGTCAAACAAACAAAGGGCTAGATGGCTCATTAGGAAAAAACTAGGTCGAGCTCTTGTTAACGATCTTTGGCTTCAACACTTTCCCAGCAGCCTAGCAACTTTTATGGACCTTTTGTTTTCGGATCATACACCAATACTTATGTCAAATATTTCTACTCCTGCGGCTAAACATCACCCCTTCTGATTCAACAACCATCTGGTTCATGATCTGGGCTTTCCTATTGCTTGTAGAGAAGGAGTCATGCACTCTATTAGGGGAACAAAACAATTCTGCTATACACAAAGGTTAAAAGTTATTAAGCATCATCTAAAAATTCTGAACTCTTCCAAAGGTCCTACTGCTGAAGCTATCAACAACACTAGGTTGGAGTTGACAAGAATACAGTCCATATTATCCTCCAATCCTAATATTCAACCTTTAATTGATCAGGAGAAGCAGGCTCTCTCTAATTACCTCCAAGCGCTCAATAATCACTCCTCACTTTTGCAGCAGAGAGCTAGGGTGAATTGGCTTCAAGATGGGGATAGTTGCACACAATTCTTCTTCCATTCAATTCTAGCCCGAAAGAACATAAACAAGATCTTATCCATCACTTCCCATAATGGCTCAGTCATCACGGATCCGAAGGAAATACACGAAGAAGCATTCAGATTCTTTAGCTCTTCCCTCGTTTTGCAATACCATCAGATATTTCCAGTGGGGACCTCCACCATCTCAACTTACATCAAACTTCTCCAATAGATTTTACTCTGTTAATCAGACCAGTGGAGGATAGTGAGATTGAGAAATGTGTCTTTGAAATGAATGGGAAGAAAGCCTCAGACCCTGATGGACTTAATGGTTACTTTTTCCAACATTCTTGGAATATAATAGGTGGCTTTGTCAAGTAGGCAATTCATGAATTCTTCATAAATGGAGTTCTTCTCAAGGAGATCAACAAAACCTTCTTGCGTCTGATTCCTAAAGGTTCAAATCCATAAAGCTTTGCAGACTACCAACCCATTTCTTGTGCTAACTTCATTTATAAAGTGATATAAAAAAATTCTAGCTGATAGATTGAAGGGAGTTCTTGCACCTTTGATTAATGACAATCAAATTGCTTTCTTGGCGAATAGACACATGGGAGACAATATACTTATTGTTCAAGAACTTTTGAAGGGTTATTCTACTTCTAGTAGTCCTCCGAACTGCACCATGAAGATTGACTTCCATAAAGCTTTTGATAGTATCAGTTGGCAATTCTTAGGGTCTATGCTAAATGCTTTTGGGTTTCCAGCTTAGTTTACCAAGTGGGTCCTTGAATGTATAACTTCCACCTCTTTCTTGGTTCTTGTTAATGATTCCCCCTCCCCATATTTCAAAGCAGCAAGGGGTCTCAGGCAGGGTGATCCCATCTCCCCATACCTTTTCATTCTTGCCGTGGAAGTTCTAAATGCAATCATAAAGAAGGAGATTTCTTCGAACCCCAACTTCAAACACCATACCTAGTGCAAGAAACTTGATCTTACTAACCTTTGTTTTACCGATGACCTACTTCTTTTTTGCAGGGTTGATATGGAATCAATTTGCTCCTTTATGCATGTCCTCAATGTCTTTAAGCATATTTTTGGTCTTTTAATCCGCACAAAAGCCTTTTCCTATTATCTAAAAGTGCAGCTCACATGGAAATCTTTATTACAGAAGCAACCAGAATGAGATTGCAAACTCCCCCTCTGCTTTACCTTGGCCTTCCTGTGTCGACGAAGAGGCTAACCTTTGTCGAATGTTGACCTCTATTGGACAGGATCCAGAAGCGAGTAAAATCATGGGTGAACAAAAGTCTTTCTTATTCGGGTAAGCTCCAACTCATTAAATCCCTCCTAAATTCCTTATATGTGTACTGGAGCTCTCATATATTCTTATCACAAAGTATTATCAAAGAAATATAAAGAATTCTCAAATCTTTCCTATAGAGTCATCCAAATGGTTCTCTGGGTGCCGCAAAGGTGAAATGGGTCGATATCTACTTTACAAAACAAGAAGGAGGATTGAACATTCTCTCCATTAAAGTTGTAAATCGTTCCCTCATTCTCAAAAGTCTATGGTGGATCTTAGAGGACAAGAAGAGTTTGCGGATCAAATGGCTTCATGAATATTTCCTTAAGGGGAATAGCATATGGGTGATCAAATCGAAAAGTACACACTCTTGTTTTCTAATTCAACTATTGAAATTGAGAGATGCTGTCCATCATGAAAGCTCTTGTAAAATAAAGGATGGCCACCTAGTTTCCTTGTGGTTTGACAATTGGTCCACCAGGGGACCCTTAATTCAACTGATGCCTTTTCTAAGAGCGTCTTCAACTTTTCCGCCAAGAACTCGGATGAACTCATTCATTGAAGGAAATGATTGGAATTTTCCCATAGGCCTAATGCAATTTCAGCCTAGCTATCCTCCCACCCCATCTGAACTGGACATCTTTTTCTAGAAAGGTAATCCTATTGAGAAGCTCACTAACAGTGTTTTTTGTGATAACTTACGCAAACATCGACCTGCAGTCCCTTGGGCCACTAAGGTATGGAATAAATTCTTAATGTTGAGAATATCTTTCATCTATTGGCTAGCTATTCAGAACAAACTCTCTACAGCGAACTACTTTCCTTACATCCATATGGACATCATCTGTCTAATGTGCTCCATGCAGAGTGAATCTTGCAATCACCTCTTTTTTGATTTTCCTTTCAACAAAACAATTTGGAATTGTGTCACTACTTCTTGTTCTTGGGTGAATCCAGGAACAACCATCTTGGAGATTACAGATGGACTTACTATGCAATCACCTATCCACATCATTGTTCTGGGCGTTTGTATTTACAGGTTATGGCGAGAGAGAAATCTCCAAAGATTCAAACATCAATCTTCCACGAAGGAGTGTCTAATTTCCTCAATTTTAACAGAGGTTCGGGAGATCATTATGACGAAGAAGCTACAATAACAATGCAGCCCAACAATACGCTCCTCTCTACGCATCTAAGGACCCACTTGGAAAGTAACTTTTCACAATGCATCTTCTTCCTTCCACTCTTTACTGCTAATATGACGGGATAAGCTCTCTTGTTTTTATAGTTTCAATCCTCTTAGCCTATAACTCTCTTGTATTTGTAACCTTTATTTATTCATTTAATCAATTTTTTTAAAAAAAATCATATCGAGTCTTTAATACATAAAGAAAACAAATATAAGGTAATGAATCATCTTGGCACAAGCTTCTAGTACACTTAGATAAAGGACTTAGTTAACCATTTACCAAAATGTGATAAGAAGTTGAAGTGAGACATTAAGCTATCCGCTTGATGAATATGGAAATGAAACCAACCATATTTAAAGTGTTAATAAGAAAGAACCAGCCAACTGAATTAAAAACCTTTTAAAAATCTTCCTTTAAGATATAATTCTTCTTGTATGAGGAGTTGTGATAATTTTTAAAAAGCTCCTAATAAAATATAATATTATTGTCAATTCTCCTTCCTTGCATACAGGCTCAAAATAAGAAAAAATAATAAGTAAAGTAAATGTGATTACAAGTGATCTCATTGTTCATATAGTATTCTAAGGGTTTGTAAGACAACAACACATGTAAGTATCTTATAAGAGTGATGCTAAGTCTTTGAAATATAAGCCTTTTATGCTAAGTTTGAAGATTAAGGATATCATTTTTCACTCGAATGCCTATCATAGGTCTAGGCCTAAGATATAAGCTTTGTACTTCTAATTGACATTTGTTTATGGCTTGTAATGGAGGATCTATGTTTGTACCACATGTTGACAGTTATCTTAGGTCTGCTATTTGGTAATTGAGATTATGTTTCCTTTTTCTATATGCATTCTAAGTATCTTAGGGTATATAAGATTGTATTCATCTTTACATATGCTCAAAATATAGATATCTTTACAAGTGGAATGATGACAGGTTGGTCCATGTGCTTTTTGTTTAGTTCATTGCTTTTTTTTGGGAAAACTTTTGGTTGATATTATAATCAAGAGTGTTAGGAATTGAAGAGATAGAAGTCTAACTGTTTTTTTTTTTTGATGTTTTAGTATAACATCCAGGTATTTGAATATGGTATGGTACTAAAAAATTTGGTATTGGTATTTGGAAATACTGCTATGACTGATATTAACTGGTACTAACCAATAATGATATGAAATTCGAAACATTGGTTGACTATAGTCACTTTCTTTAATTTTTAAATTTTCTTTACTTTGTTTAAACAATTAAAATTCTGGTTTGTTAAAGTAGATCAAATCTTTTTTTAGATTTCTTTAGTTTATTTTTCTGTTTTAAGTTAAAAATATTAGATTAACCTTCAAATAGTGTTTGTAATATAATGAAAGTTAACAACGAATAAAACAAAGATCATATAACCCAACACCAAAAAATAGCAATTGGTATCAAAAGTATAAAACTAAACTAGAGTTTTTTGTCTCCCTAAAAATTATAGTTGTGAGCAATATGTACACTAAAATTTTGGAGCTATTCTTTTCGGAACAACAATTTTCCTAATGTAATAATACATTTTTCGATAATGATTATTAAGTGATGTATGTTGGGTGAATTATGAGTGAAAATCCTTGAATTTGTTTCTTACCAAAATTTATAAACAATAACTAAATAATATTTTAAACATATTAAGTCAACTTTATTTTCATCTTTGACACTTATTTTACTATTTATTGCCATTGAAAATTTCTTTTATGGAAGCCAAAAAGGCTTAAGAGAGAGCTTTTTACCGTTAAGGAGAAAGGCAATTACAAATAGGTTGTTATAATATTCCAATTCTACATTGCAAAGTACACAAGTTACGCTAGGAATTGAGATAAAATTTAGTGTATTTTTGATCCAAAGCTTTTATTTAATATCTAAGAAAAGAATAAAGCTTGCTTTAAGGAGACAATTGAGAAACCAAACTAGTACAACTACCCAAACTTACAGCAAGCTCAATGTTCCTTATTTAAACAAAATTTTGACTTTTACTAAGATTTTTTAGAAGTCTTGAGAGCTTTCTGAACATTTATAACACCTGAACAAAGCATTTGATAGATGGAACACTAGGTTTATTAAAGTTTATGAAGTCAATAACCCCCTTTAATTTAACATATAATTTTTGGTAATCAATTCTTTGACACACAAGGAAAGCAAATATGAGATAGTGAATCATCTTGACACAAGCTTCTAGTGCCCTTTAAACAAACAACTTAGTTCACCATCCACCAACATGTTATAAGAAGTTAAAGTAAGGCACTAAGCTATCCAGGTGATGAATATGGAAATGAATTTAGAGTGTTAATGAGAAAGAACTTGTCGACTGAATCAAAAACTTTTTAGAAATTTACTTTCAAGATATAACCTTTCTTGTATGAGGATTTATGGTAATTTTTTAAAGAGTTCATGAGAAAATAGAATATTACTATCAATGCTCCTTCCTTGCAAGCTTGAAATAATAAAAATAATAAGTAAAGTAACTGTGATTGCAAGTGACCTTATTGCTTATATAGTATTTTAAGGGTGTATAGAATGGCACATGTATAAGCATCTTATAAGAGTGATGCTAAGTCTTCAAAATATAGGCATTTTATGCTAAGTTTGAGGATTAAGAGTATCATATCATTTTTCACTTGAGCTTTTATTGTAGGTTTGGGCTTAAGATATAAGCTTTTGTACTTTTAGTTGCCATTTACTTATGGCTTATAATAGGGAATCTACATTTATACCACATATTGATAGTCATCATAGGTTTATAGTGTGGTGTTTAAGATTATGTTTCCTTTTTCTATGCGCAATCTAAGTATCTTAAGTTTAAAAAATTAGATTTTGTTTGAGAATGTAGTACGTAAACTTGTATTTCTCTTCTTTTTGAAATTAAGACAAACTTGTAACTCAAATTCTTGTTGCTTTCATGTTTGCTAGTATCAAAATTTAAAGTATTCTTGTGTTGAATTTAAGCCAACTAGATTTAGTACATTATAAGGATGTTATAATTTTTTGTCTATTAAATAATGGCAAACTCTAGTTATAACAATTCATCAAATATCATTAACTCAAATAAGTGTTAGCCAATATCTTAATAGTAACTAACCTATGACAATTAAACCTCACCTCATACTATGAAGGACTTTTAATTTGTAAGTGTTAAGTCAAGAAGAATTCACGTATATTAATTTTGGTGACAATCAAATAATAATAATATTAGAAATAAATGAACAGTTTTGATAAGTGTGTTAAGTATGTAGAAAAATAGAAGTATCATATAGTCATCACAGAAGAAGCAAAACAAAGAAGAAGCAAAACACAGATGACACGTCATCACAAAAGAAACAAAACACAGATGACATGTCATCACAGAAGAAGCAAAACACAGACAATACGTCATCACAGAAGAAGCAAAACATAGAAGAAGCAAAACACAGACGACACGTCATCACAGAAGAAGCAAAACATAGAAGAAGCAAAACACAGACGACACGTCATCACATAAGAAGCAAAACACAGAAGAAGCAAAAAACAAAAAGCAAAACACAGACGATTCAGAGAAGAAGATACTCTAGTACGTCGGACAGTTGATTAGTTGGAGTTAGTTACAGAACTCAACTAAATAACAGTTTCTAAAAGAAATAAGAAGTAGTTTTCAAGAAGCAGTTGGAGACTTAGGCCATAAATACTAGTCGTAGTCGAAGACTAAAAAAGTTAGAAGTTTTAAGCTTTCAAGTTTTACATACTTAGAAAATTCTGTATTCAAAGTGCGATACAAGAGAGCGAACGCTACTGTAATAAAAAGCTCACAATATCTTTCTAACTGAGAGAAAGAAAAGGCTAAAAACCTGGAGAGGCAAAGATAGAAAAAAGAATACTTTGTGTAAGAGACTTGAAGAGGCTTTAGAAGGGAAAAAAGAATACTTGAAAAAGTTGAAGAAGTATAGTGAAATCTCAGACAAACTCTGAGGACTGGACGTAGCCCAAGGTTTGGGATGAACCAGTATAAAATCGCGACGTCTATTCTTAACCTTACACTTTAATTTTCTTATTGTTAGACAAATAGATAGAATTTATTTGTGATTCAAATACGTAGCTACTTTAGTATAATATCTTTGGTATTCATTTGATAGTTGAAAAAGTTTTTCAAGAAATATCAAAGGTTTTTGTATTCTCAAAAAGATTACACAATTTAACCCCCTCTTCTTGTGTATTTCATATACTTTACGTGAATTCTATATTAATAAGTGATTTACTTCAGTAAGTATGAACGATGATCAATTTAGTGTTGGTTTATACCCTACAGCCAATTGGTTTAGTTATAGTTTATTGACAATTATTTAAAGGCATTCCTTATCTTGTACATGTTTAGAAGTATATGATAAAATCTATATGACAATTGTATATTGTAAATGAAATTATAATGAAATTATAATTATAAGATTCATATTTTGTTTATGTATTATCCCTAAATTGTTCCTAGTCATTGTTCTAGTAAAACTAGACATTAATAGAATGTAAAAAGAATATCACAATTTTTGTTTTTCCTTATAAAAGAAGTAGTCAATCTCAAAGACTAAAGTATGGAGATACTTAAATAAACATGTGGGTGCTTGTTAGGGATGCAATGTCCCGTCTCTTAAGTTATTAAAGGATCTAAAGTGTTAGACTATTGAGTCGCATAAGTGACATCATATAGAATGAATTTGGTACATTTGTGATATGATTTTATGGTTGTATTCATATGCATAATAATAGCATACACACATGAATTGTGATTTAGACAAATTGCACTCAATTGACATATTCTAAGGTATGAAACTAAAATGAATGTGTAATTCCAATGTCTTGTACTTTGGATTACCAATGACAAGAATTGAAGGACTATAATTGGTATCTTGGAATTTATTGTTACAATTGAGAAATTGATGAATTAAAATGTACATTTAGTCTAGGAAAAATTTCAAGTGGCAAGACAAGTGAATACATGGTAGATTAGGATGAAAAAGCTTATAAAATGAGTGACATTTGACATACATAATTGAGTGACATTTGGCCTAGAGATTAAGTGACATATGACATCTTAAGAAGAGGACATATGTAGCTTAAGAAGAGGACATGTGTACCATTTAAGGGGAAGACATATAGCTTGCTTTCTTGTAGGATGAGTTTCTTAAATAAGGAGACACTTATCTTAACTTAGCTAATGACACTTGTAAATGGCAAAGGCTTTCCTTAGATTTTTTTGCTGGAATTCATTCTTCCTCCTTCCTCACATTTTCGAAATACACTCATAACCCTATAGCTTTGAAATTCTGCTTTACTTCTATTCATAGACACTTCAAGATTCATTTAAGATTATGCTCAAAGATAGCTATAATCTGCTATCATCTCCTTGCCTTTGCTGGAACCAATCTACTTCCATTTTGTGCTCGGATGATCTTGCATATATGGAGAGCTAAGTTAGACTTAATGAATTAGAGCTATATAAGTAAGTAAAGTATTGTTCTTTATAACTTGTTATCATAGAAGGATTGTGATGATTGACTTCAGATGGATAATATATGATGTTGATAATGAATTATGCTAGAAAATGATACTTGAAGTTGGATATTTTATGTCTTATTTTTGATGTATAAAAAACTGTAGGTTATGGGTTGTCTCATGGATGAATTGAATTGGGATTTGAGGTATAATGAATGTGAATTTATGTTAAAGAAAGGTGTTAATATAGTGATCTTGAAATGGGAAAGAACTAGGACAACATGTATGATCAAATGAATGTTAGTTTCTCCTTTGATTTTGATGCATGAACGACCATAAATTGTAAGCTACCAAATGAATGATTTGAGTTGGAATTGAATATGGAATTGATGAGGAATTGACATATAATTAAGGTATAAGTAAGGGACTATGATGAAGATGCGTTGAATTTTATATAAAGGTGTTAGAAGTTGGAAAAATTTGATGGAAATTAGATAATGTACATTCAGTTAACCAATTCCACCATCATGGAAAACTATATTGCTCCTTCCCATGATCGTGGGAAATGCCTTGAAGTGGAAAACATTTAGTTTTGTATGATATTTGAACCACATAACGATAAGACATTATACCTTAGTGCATTTGGACTTTATTGAGGCTTAAAATGAACTTAGTTTGATGTTGAATCAATTGGTTAAAGGTTTGATAAGTTTAGGTTGTTAATTAATGTTATAATTCAAGGAATGGATTGTTTGATATCAATGTATATGAATTTAGGAAGTAAGAGTTTTTAATGGTATAAATATGTTCTTATGAATGCAGATGTGATTGAAAGGATATATGTAATGAATTAAGTATGATTGAATGAGAATTGAGAAATTATGTGAATATATAAATACTAGAAAAAGGATTGATGAATGTATGAATGATAAATTGAGAGTAATAAAGTTTACTAAATGTATAAACCTAATTGCAAAAAAGTTATGTATAAGTTATGATAAATAAATGGTCAGAATTTGTGAATAAGGATACATACCTGGGACAGTCAATTGAGCATGCATTGAAACATAATCTATATAAATGTGAGTGATTGAGTAATAATATGATTGATAACTTAATGAATTGTGAACTTTGTGTGTGTAGTGAAAGAAGATAGATACACAAGTGATTGCCAATGTCCAGACGTTGCCAGTTCTCAAAGGCAATAGCATATCTGGAGCGTACTGTGAGTTAATCTAGATATTTCCTCACTATGACTGAATTGTTTGTGATTAATGTCAATTACTAAATTGTTACTGATATATTTGTGATAATTCCAAACATTGATGGTTCAAGGAGCTTGAAATTCGGGATTGTAGAGGAAGTGCTTTTTAATGGTATGTGCAATATGAAATGTGTTCTCAACTAAATGTTTAATACTGGACTTATACTGATAAATATGATAAATGACTGTGCATATTGAATGAAGGTTATTGATAGCATATTATGTGAAACGATGCATTTCATCACATAAATATGCATGATCAGATAAAGGAGTTGTGATCGAAGTGACCAATGTGAAAAAGAGCTTAAAGCTTAGAAATATGAATAAAGAGCCACAGGCTCAATGATTAATGAGCCCGGTATAAGGGATATGGGAAAATTAAATGGGTGCTCGGTCACAACAAAATAAATTAATCCTGATATCCATAATGGGTATGAGACAATATCTGAAATGAGCCTGGTATCCACAAAGGATATGAAACAGTTAAATAGGCGATCGATCATAACAAAATAAAAATGAAAGTGGAGTCTCATATGCATTTGCATATATATATTTTTACATATATCATGTGAATGATTGCAAAGAATGACTAAATTGAGTTGATATAATGATATGCAATGTTTATGTACATGCTAATGATATGAATGATTGAAATAAATGATTGGATTACTCTGAAATAGATTACTTGAAATATTTGTAGTTTATGATGTACTTGTTGAAATATGATGTATAATGTGATCAGGTAATCAATATTGAATGATGTGATATATGGGATTTGATTATGAATGATGTGGTATACAAAGTTAGATAATATGAAATGCTTATGAATTTGGTTAAATACTTGTGATATTTGTGTTCTTTTTTTAGTGAGGACTTCGATAATGGTTCACTCACTGAGTTTGCAAAACTTATCAAAATTGCAAATGTTGATTTTTAGGTATTAAGGAGACCTAGCTTCTCTAGCTATATGGGTTAGTGCTGGGATCAATTGTACCTGAAAATGTCTTAGTTATGTTGTATCAAGAATTATAACTCTTAACTACTGTATATTGTACATATGAATTTTAGAAATGTAATGACATTCATGACTGAATATGTTTGAAAATAGAAATGGAACAAAATGATTGTGACTGAATATGATTGTGAATGAAATGATTCAAAATGAAGATTTGAAATTCTTTTGATATGTGAAACCTTAAAATGTAGAAATGTGAGCGTTTGAATGTGCCATTTTCATATAGTGTGTTCCCAAATATCCTTCAGTATGTCAAGCATGTACTCTATAAGAGTGGTATGTTACAAGGGAAGAAGTTCACTGAATAGACCCAATATGAGAAATCTATTTGGAACATTACTTATATGTCTATGGAAATTGTCATTGTGATGATTTTATAAGTGATCCTTTGACTTAAGATCATTAAAGTTATCTTGTATAAGGATTGCTATATTTTAATACTACTTATGACCTATTTAATCATAGGTCGTTCAATCAGTAGTCAATAGATGTAACATGAACTATATGGAGGTAGTTGTGTGATCAAAATAAGATTCAACGCCCTAAAGTAATTAGGGAGAATATTTCATTGTTCTCAATTAGTATTGATTTAGGAAATCCTCGGTTAAGGTGGAATGAGCTTTTGTAAATAATTTACAAATGTCACTAATTGAATCAATAGCTAATGACGAAGAACTAATATGATTAGACTCAAAATAGAGTAGACAGTAATTCTATGCTCTATGTCTAATCATAACATTGTATGATTGATATATGCTTAATTTATTATGAATTTATTCCATAGCACTTAGTGATTATTACTAGGAAAATGTTTAAGATACGCACTTTAGTTCATAGTTGATTTTAGGCACAATTTGAAACCGAAGAAGCTGAAGTGAATCCAAAGCATTATAATTGAGTCATTTTTTTAAGGATCACACTTAATTGTCTTCATGGAATAAGAACAAGAAGATTAGAGTAAGAAGAAGTTAAGAAAATGCCAAGAAATATGAGATATATGCTGAAAATACAAAGAAGATTAAGGTACAAGATGTTCACTACCATGCATAAGGTTGCATGGGTGTGAGACACTCTCTCACGCCCATGCAACACTTCTTATGGCTGTGAGAAGTTTCTCACAATCGTGAGAGGGTGTGTCACATTTTACCGTGACAAGTGTGTCATAGGTGTGACACACTAGTCACACCCGTGACATACACACTCACAGGTGCGACAACCTATGTCACACCTGTGAGGCTATGCCAGATCACTCGAACCCTACTTTCTAGTATAAAATCATCATTTTTGTGATAGCAAAGGGTTATGAATGATTTTGGTGTTTTAAGGTAGGAAAAGAGTGGAGATTTGGGAGAAGATGAGAAGAAGGAGCAAAGCTCTCATCTGTGAGAGCCCATAAAGAGCTAGCTTCCTGATGTCAATTCATAGGTGACATCAACGTTGACAAACCTAATTAAATGTATTTCTCACTCAGTTTGTTGTTCTTTCTCTTCTTAGGGATTGATTTTGTTATCCTATGTTTAATGTTTGGTTTTTGTGTGAGAATAATTGAATGCTATGTTTGATTGTTTTTATGTAAGAACTCATTGCTAGAATTTTAATAATATCCGTAATTGTTATACTTGAGATTCACTTGTAGTGAATAATGGTTCGTAATCATTAGGGATAATAAAACCTAGGTTATATGAACAGAGCTTGTGCAATTGTCTTAATTAATCTATTTTCCTAATTCATAATGCGACTGTCCAATTAAATCTAGAGAGCTTGTTCTAGGTTATTTGATGGCTAGATTTAATTAACGAGCGTCTCTTAATTAAGCACAACCTAAAGGAAATCTAGGGTTAATAGAGCCTGTTGTTAATCTACGATTAATAGTTGGTAGGAGAGGTATATGAATAATAATTCAATGAAATATGTTTAATTATGTGTAGGTCAAGATTGATCTAAGAACTGGGTTTCACACACATTCATCATTTTATCATTTTTAAATGTTTACTATAATTTGTTTTCGCTAGTTTAATTTTACTTTAACCCAAACCCCCTCCCCATTTTTATTTCCTTTACATCAATTATTTTCATTACGAGAATTAACCAAACATTCCCTGCGGATATGATCCTAGCTCACCACATCTACAGGTTTTAATGTGTAGAATTAGGTAAATCTTGTAGTGCACTTGACATGCGTTGTCAAATTTTGGTACCGCTGCCAGGGAGTATGGTGCTTTAGTTTTTGTTCTTAATTTTAGTTAGTGTTTTATACATATTTGTTTGCAATTTATTTCTTTTTAGTGATTTCATGATCTTTTCACTTTTTGTTTAGTGTTAGTTGTTTTATGGACAGAAGTAATTTTTATATAACTCATATTCTCAATCTTATAACTAAGTTTAGACTAATCAACCTAACTTTAATTATGAATGGGATAATCAACATAATTACTTCCATGATAATTTGTAGGACAAATAGCAATTCCAGTATATACCAAAAGCTTCTTATTACGATTCAGGTACATCTGGAAGACTTGCTTAATATTATGACTATTAATAATATTCAACTTCAACAAAATATGTAATAGTTTCAACCAAATATTCAATAGAGTGTCTAACATTTCTAGCAAGAAATGATGCAATTCCAAGAAGATACAAGGTCAAGACTCCAAAACATCACAAGCTAGGTGGGTCAAATTGCGAAAGCTCTCGATCGCCTTGAATTACAAAGTGAAGAGAAGTAATCATCTCATCCTAAGGTGTACCTATAAGATGTTAGTGTGGAGACTTTAGAGAGTGAAGAGGAGCTTGAGAACCTTAGGTGTACTACTCAAGGTATTGTTTGTGTTGAATAAGTGGAGAAGGAGTTCAAAGCAGAAAAGGATACATCTTTTAGCTTAAGTAAATACTGAGTTCCAATTCATTGTTAAGACTAACTTTTTACCATTACCTAACAAGTTAGAGAAATTGAACAAGGATGAATAAGGTGAAGAGTCATTCGAAATATTTATGAGAGCATAGACTTAGTAGAGATTGAGATTCTGAAGATAAGGAATGTGTTGTATATGACGGATTATCAACCAAGGGCCTATCCTAAACACCTCACGTCGAAGTGACTCAAACTGTGACACCAGAAGATCATAATTTCATCACGTGAGGAGAAAACATGGAGTTGAGCCAATGATACTAAAAAAGGTGCTTCTTACGAGGAAACCCAAGGGAAATTATTTTCTTTTCCTTTACATTTTCACATTTATTTCTTATACACGTGTTTTTGTAATTGTTTGATTTTACTTGTTTTTAAGTTTTCAATCAAAAAGAGGAGAGAGAGAGAGAGAGAGAGAGAGAGTAAACAAATAAACATTTTCTCATTTTCTATTGCTTCTAGGATTATATATTTATGATTAGAGAATGAATTGACTAGAGAATTTCATGGCAACTTTAACATGTACTTTTCTTTTGTGATTGGTTAATATAAATTATCTTTAAAAAAGTAGTGACTAGTTGTAGATAAAGCTACTGAGATTTTGAGTCTTTATAGACTGACACATCTATATTAGTCTCATTGTCTTTTATTTATGTGTGACCTTTATGAAATGTACATCCTAACTTTACTTTGATTTTCTATTTAAGACCACATTTTTGTTACTTGCTTTAACATGAAAATGATGAGGCATTCTTTATTTTTCTTAACTACGTTAGCCATATAGAATACGTATATATGATTTGCCTTTTGATAAGCCCCTTTGAGCTTTATTAGCCTTTGTTTGTATACTAACCACATTACATGCTTTTAAACTTAACCAAATGTCCTATTTAAGCCATAAAGCCAGTGGAGTATTTATGATTGACGAGTTTGTGGATGTATAAAATTCTAAGTGTAGGGGTAAGTATATGTATGAGATGGTTATAATTATTGGGATGCCAATTTATGTCTTTTCATTTAAATTCCCATGTTGATTTAGTTTCTTTCAATGTTTATATAAAAAAAGGAAAAGAAAAAGGAAAAGAAAAAGAGATCAGGAAAAGGAAAATAAAAAGGAAAAGAAAAAAAATGTTTGAATAAAATTATCAAGGAGGAAATACATATATGTTGAAAAGTTACTTATGATTAGTCTTTCCTCTTAAAGTTGTATTGAATGATTACTTGAGTATTACAGGATATAAGGTGCATGTTGCTTTCAATAATCACTCCTTATGGTTACCAAATCTTATTTATGATTAATTTTTGTGAGGGATATCTACTTGATGTGGTTTGTGGTGAGAGCATTTGACTTTAAGCTAGGAAACATGGTTTTTGTATTCATCATAGTTGATGACCGCGCGTCGTTTCGCTAGTCAAAATAAAATAACTAGACTACTACTGTAGCAGTGGCAAGTCTAGGTCGATCCCACAGAGAGTGTGTGTAAAGTTTATGAAA
>JAOSBK010000008.1:28741432-28757660 GCA_027568895.1 Erythroxylum shatona | reverse complement strand
CACATTCAAAATTTTCTTTTTATTTATTCATTCTAATTTCCTCATTTTCATGTCACTTGACACTTCAAAATTTCAAGAAAAATTCGGGGTCCAACAAAATTGTCTTTCCACCCTTAGGTTTTAACTTAGAACTCCATTTAAATGAGTCATCTTTCCCTTATTTTATCTCGTGTTCCTAATTTCCCCTCACATAAAACCCTAAAACTTGAAAGCTTTCACTAACATCAAGTCTCTGTTGGATGTGAGCTAATAATGTAGCGGTGATATCACTCACATCATCCAAATATGAACATTAGATATTCATATGAGAAAGGTAAAAAACAAAGTAGAATCATGGCTTGATCCTTGTCCGTAATAATCACCTCAAGCCTTACCAGATCACTGATTATTTGATTGAACATATTTATATATTATTCCAAATTCGCTTCCTCTTACATCTTCAGCTTATGTAGTCTCTACTTTAGATATAACTTGCTTGTGAGAAACAAATTGTATGTAATAAGAATAAATTTGTATGAAAAAAGAAACAAACAAAAAAATTAAGAACCAAAGAAGATTTTTTACAAGGGGTGTATCTATGCTATTAGGATCCCAAAGTGACTAATTTCACTATTGATCAATGCCTATCGCCTTCACTAGCCTTTTAAGTCATAATGCCTCTTTAGCAGCTACAATTACTACTTTGTTATATGATATCAACATTTTTTTAAAATCTAGAATCTATAAGTCCTAAAGTTAATTTGTTGAAACATAAAGCATGTCTCCATTACTGTAATCCAAGTCCCCTATTTACACAACATTAATAGACCTTAACGAATCATCAATTTTTTCGTATTCCCTCTACTCCGTTTTGTTTGATTAGTACCTCCTAATATGTCCAATTTACTCACTCTTGTAGCATCAAATTGTCTTTCCACCCTTAGGTCTTAAGCTAGAACTCCATTTAAATAAGCCATCTTTCCCTTACTTTGTCCTATGGTCCTAATTCCCCTTCACTAGTAACCTTTAAACTTGAAAGCTTTCACCAACATTAAGTCCTGTTGAACATGAGCTAAATATGTAGTGGTGATATCACTCACATCGCCTTTATACCAAATATGAACACTAGATATCCATAAGAGAAAGGTAAAAAACTAAGAAGAAGCATGACTTGATCCTTGTATGCAATAATCACCTCAAGCCTTACTAGATCATTGATTATTTGACTGAACATATTGATATATTATTCCAGATTCGTTCCCTCTTACTTCTTCAGCTTATATAGTCTCTACTTTAGATATAACTTGTTTATGAGAAACAAGTTGCATGTAACAAGAATAAATTTGTATGAAGAAAAGACACAAACAAAAAATATAAGAACATAAGAAGCTTTTTTACAAGGTTCAACTAATTGGGTGTACTTATGATATTGGAATCACAAAGTGACTGATTTCACTATTGATCAATGCCTATCTCCTTCACTAGCCTTGTAATTCATAATGCCTCTTTAGCATCAACAATTACTACTATGTACTCTACTTTAAATATAACTTGCTTATGAGAGATCTCAATATTTATTAACTTCCAAGATCCTTCATATCTCTATATGTATGCAATATCTATAACGTGGTATACGACCTTGTCTACTAAACATAATCAAACAATTCTAGTTATTTGTGCATGTAACTCCTCCGAATTAACCTCATCCATATTTTTTAACTTATTCTCTTGCAATCCCTTTAATAGGTTTTACTAAGCCAACAAATCATTTATTTATCACACTCTAAAGTTCTTAATTCTATTTAACTTCCCCATTTCAAATATAAAATCATTATCGCGTCAATGATGCATTAATGCTACTTATTGAGTTGCAGTAAGAATACATTTGAATGAAATAAAGAAACAAATAAAATAAACAAAAAGATGAGAAGATTTTTAAGGAGGTTAAATCAATTGAGTGCACCTACATATATATAGGTTTAATTGCAGTAAGAATATATTTGAATGAAATAAAGAAACAAATAAAAATAAGCAAAAAGATGAGAAGATTTTTAACGAGGTTCAGTTAATTGAGTGCACTTACATTCTTAGGAGCCCAAAATGATTGATTTTACTTTTGATTGATAACTCTCATACTTAATAAGAAATATAATTTCCTACATGCACACACAAGTATAATTAATAGCAAACTTTAACTAGTATAGTTAAGTATAACTTGCCCCTTTACAAAACTAACTTAACTTAACCATGATTCTAACAAGTTATAAAATCCTTATAGAGTTCATATTCCACTAAAAACATTTTCTAAACAAGGTTGATCGTTGAGGGCACAATTTGGGTCATAGTCATATCCTACGTCATGGATCTCACAATTTCTCCTCGTGCATAAATGTGGGTAAGGCCTCGCCCTATTTTTAGATCATAGATTAGGCTTGGTAAATAAGCTTGGGCTGGCTTGATGCTCGAGCTTTTTTTAGCCTAAATTTTTTAAAAATAACATCAATTTCAAATTTTATTTTTTAAAAATAAATAATCAGGTTTTGGGCTTAGGTCAAAATTTTTGACCCATTGATGAATCCTCTTGTTTCTCTACGCACACTTAAACATGGCCTATGACACAATCTTTTCTTGTATGAAAAAACTTTTGGCACTCAAACAGGACTAAAATTTTTGTCCCATTGCCATCTATTGTTGGACATCTCGCCCTTGTGAGTCACGAGCCCGACGTCTTAAGTTACATCTAGAAACATGCTCCGCAAGGGTGGCGTGCTCCCACTAAGACAACCTACTTTTACCATAACCGAATAGAAGTCGACCTTAATCATTTTGCACCAGTCGTGGAATAATTGGCAAAACTATCATTAGGGATATCGGTTTAAGATTCTCTTAGGACGATTTCAAAGAAGGCTTGGAAATCTACAACTTTGAGGAAGACCTTGAGGTCAGATTCTATCTTCTAAAGGGGTCAGAAATGGAACAAGAGAAGCAAAAGACAGAAGATAGCAAAACACAGAAGAAGCAAAAAGACAGAAGAAGCAAAAGACAGAAGAAGCAAAATACAGAAAAAGCAAAACACAGAAGAAACAAAAAGACAGAAGAAGCAAAACACAGAAGAAGTAAAACATAGAAGAAGCAAAAAGGTAGAAGAAACAAAAAGACAGAAGAAACGAAAAGACAGAAGAAGTAAAAACACAAACGAAACGAAAAGACAGAAAAAGCAAAAAGATAAAAGAAGCGAAAAGGCAAAAGAAACAAAAAGACAGAAGAAGCGAAAAGGAAGAAGAAGCAAAAAGACAGAAGAAGCAAAAAGACAGAAGAAACGGAAAGGTAGAAGAAGCAAAAACACAGACGAAGCGAAAAGATAGAAGAAGCAAAAAGACAGAAGAAGCGAAAAGGCAGAAGAAGGAAAAAGATAGAAGAAGAGAAAAGGCAGAAGAAGCGAAAAGACAAAAGAAGCAAAAAGACAGAAGAAGCAAAAAGACAGAAGAAGCGAAAAAACAAAAGAAGCAAAAAGACAGAAGAAGCAAAAAGACAGAAGAAACAAAAAGACAGAAGAAGCAAAACATAGAAGGAGCAAAAAAGACAGAAGAAGCAGAAAGGCAAACGATACAAAACATAGAAGAAGATGATGCCATCACAAAGAAAACACAGAAGGAGATGACATCATCACAGAAGAAGCAAAAAGGCAGAAGAAGCAAAACACAGAAGAAGATGATGTCATCACAAAGAAAACACATAAGGAGATGATGTCATCACAAAAAAAGCAAAAAGGCAGAAGAAACAAATCATAGACGAAACAAAACACAGAAGAAGATGACGTCATCATAAAGAAAACACAGAAGGAGATGACATCATCACAAAAGAAGCAAGAAGGCAGAAGATACAACTCCTCTCTTGCACATCTTCCTGTATAAGGACCATGACTTTCAGCTCATACGTCCAAAATTTCATGCTAGATATCGTTGGAAAGATAAAAGAAAGACTTACTACTTACTAAAAGACACATTTGCCTAATTCATCTTAGATTAACACAGATTTTTCCCTGAAGTCAGAAAACAAAATTTTCCTTTATAAAACTTGAAAAAATTTCAACATACAAATTTGAGAGAGTCATAAGTAAATATGCAAACATATTCTATTTGCATCAAAAGATAAAAGTTTTACAAAGCTTTAGTGGGCATTTCAAGCCCCAAATACATTAAAAAAAAATACATGACTTGCTCAAAATGCAACTAAATCCTTGCTTTACAAACTTACTTCATATACAAAATAATCAAAACTAGGAGTGCTGCCTTACCTCTTGACCTACTCGATATCCTGCTCATCACCTGAATGTGTGGGAGGAGATTTGGGGGGTGAGCTTAAAGCTCGTGGGTAACAATTTTATAATTTGTAACAAGTAAAAATATTAATAAGTCATTTTCAAATGTAGAAATTCATGTGTATGCAAATCATGAATGCATCGCTCATATCAACTTGTCATGAACACATAAACATATCAAATGGTTTGGGTAAGTCTAAAACATGACGCATTACACATTTCCAATGAAATGGTCCTGTGTAGTGCGTGGATTCTTGAGGGAGTCCTTGAGGGAGCTCCATACCACTAGCGGGCAGGCGAGAGAAGCCTATACTTGGGTCAACGTGCATGTGACGGTTTTTAAGGGACTACCACAAATCCACATAACATATAGGTTTCAAAATCTTGTAAGCTTGATATCTAAAATGACACATTTTCTTAAACATTTGTTTTTCACATGCTTGTTATGCCTTAAAAACTATTTTAAAAAGTATGGTTTCATAATCATGCATCATTTTTAACAAATTACTTTTAAAAATAACTTTTCATAAATCAACATACAACTCATGTATAAGCATGTAGCACAATCTTGCAACATTTAAAAACATTAAATGCACATGAATGAGGTAGTTGCAAAATTTATTTGCTGTCATTTCTTAACAGAAAACTTTTATTGGCTTATTACTTAACTATAAAAGTAAAACCCACCTTGAAGTCCTTGATTATGGCTTGTTCAAAATTGCCTCTCCTCTTGCTCCTCTTGCCCTTCTTGATTCCCTTTTTAACATAAATAACAATTCCCAAATCAATAGAAATTTCTAGATGAGAACCGAAAGAAATTAATGTATAAATCAATCCTAGAACCCTTAAACCCATGCATCTACTAAGCTCTTGAAACGAAAACCCTTCCAACAATCCAAAGCCTTAAAATGCTCTTACCTCAAATCTTGTCCAAATGAAGAAATGCTTGGTTTAAAGGAAAGCTCTTATCTTCCTCTATATTTTTCCCTTCTTGATCACTCTCAAAATCCCTCTTGAAGGATGAGAAAAATCAAAACCTAGCTCAAACCTCTCTTTTCTCTCTATACCCTCGACACTCTCTCTACCTTTTATGCTTGCTTTCTTCTTTTCCTCCTCACCAATGTCTTTGGCTTCTAAAATGCAAACTAATAAATTCATCTTCCCATTTTGCCCCTCCTTCAATGCCTTAAAGCCTTCTCACTTAAGTGATCTCCCTAAAATACCCCTTATGCAACTTATCACTTTAACTTTAATACAGTTTACCAATGTAACATAATCCCATTAACATTAATATGTTAATTAACTCCAACATACAATATCTAGCAAGACCCGAAAATAAATTTAATCATGTTTATTTATCGAGAAAAAAATTTAGGGGCCAACATTATTATTATTAACTTGTGGTACATGTGAAGAAAAAGATTAACATGATTTCCAAATAAAAACAAATGACCTTATGATGGGTGAGGATTTTTTTTCCTTGTAGTACATTAGTTGTGAAAGGTTGTAGCAACGATAGTATTATAGGCAAAGTAACAATCAGATCAAATAAAAAGCAAGGCATATTAGTGTAATCCATGTTTTAGGAAAAGAGGATTCGAGCACAACATGTTAATAGTTCTTTCCCCTCTCTTTTACTTATTCCGTTATTTCCACTTAAATTTTTAAAAAATATGAACTTATTAAATTTTTTACAAGTTATATGTAAGATTAACAAAAGTAGGTGTGACAATTAATGGTTAAAATGCAAGTTAGATAAAAAAAATCAATTTCCTTCTCTAGTTCATTATTTTTTTGAGTAGGTAATCACTCTCATTAAATTTAAGATTAAACATATTTATTTTTATTATTTAAGTTAGTCATTGTATTTAATATGCTAGGTGTAGAAACTTAATTTTCTAGGGACTTTGATTTATTAAGTTAAATCAGTTTTTAGATGAGGGTTTAATAGTCAATTATATGAATTAGAATAGATATAGATGTTAAAGCATTCAATTTACTAAATATGTTAGATATGGATTTTGGTCTCTTTCGTTATGTTTATGTTTCTTTGGAATGTTATAATGGAATCAATTGACTTTAGTTTAAGTTTTTTTTCATTTGTGTTAATAATCTTTTTTTATTTTCTTTTAACAAAATAAGAAGATCAAGGATGGGAATCTTATGTATGCTAAAGAAGCATTAAGATATAGATGAAGCATTGATAGAGGTTGATTAGGGACCTTAATATGAGGTTCTGGTTAGAGAAATTTTAAGAGTTAAGGTCAATTTATAGCTAAATTATCTCCAAATCTAGAACTAAGAGCTTTAGGATTTTGTATGGTGGATAAAGGAGGAATATGGCAGTATCATCTTCAACATTATTAGTTATAGCAGTTCCATAACCTATTGTTACTCTATAGGTTGACATTTAGAGGCCTACCAAGTACTTAATGAATTTCAACATATATAAGCCTCATATAATCGGTATTAAGTTTAAGGAAGAGGCTAAGTATTTTCGTAAAGAAGTATAGAATATATAGTATTCTTTGGGTATACCAATATTTGGTATAGGTTCCTTTTCAATTTCAATAGCTATAAAAGCTTCTAGTCATTATTTGTGACAAGCTAATAAAATTTAAAAATCTTTTATATAACTCTATCTTATAAATACTTATATTACGTCTTTTTAGGGAACTTTAAAGGATAATAAGAACCTTCTCTACCACTAAACTTTTAGTTTTAGGGTTTCTTTGGTCAAGGAAGGATTTGAAGTAAGATTAGAGGAGATAATGACAACTCTTCTAGTTCTTTTTCTCTTTCTTTATTTTATGTTCAAATTATTCTTTTAATTTTTTTATTATATTTAGTAATTAAATCCATAGCTAGAGTTAGGGATATAACTTATGATGTATTCTTAAATTATTAATATATTATTTTATTATTTGTTAGTTTAATTTATTATCTTTATTTTTAATCTTGGATTTATGTTTGATCACCACAAATTCAATTATAAATATTGTATGAAGGATTAAAATGAGAGGTATGATTTGTGCACTAGAGAATGAACACCTTAGATCTAGAGAACAAAAGTATCCTAGACTATTGTGATAACTAAATAGATTAACTATGCTTAATGAATTTGATTAGGTTGAATTGCAAATCCTCTTATTAGGGTTCTTTTTAAAAACTCTGAAGGCCAATGATAAACTTCTTTACCACTAAGCTTTTAGTTTTAGTGTTTCATTGTTAAAGGATGGATTTGAAGTAAGATTAGAGGATATCATGACAACTCTTCTAGTTCCTTTAGCATTTGAAGTAAGATTAGAGGAGATCATGACAACTCTTCTAGTTCTTTCTTCTCTTTCTTTATTTTATGTTAAGATTATTTAGTTTTAGTTTTTTATTTGTTTATTAATTAAATCCCTAGCCAGAGTTAGGAATATAACTTATGATATATTCTTGAACTATTAAAATATTATTTGATTATTTGTTTTTAATTTATTATCTTTATTTTTAATCTTGGATTTATGCCTAATCACATAAATTCAATTTTAATGATTATATGAATGATTAAAATGACAGGTATGATATTGGAGAATGAACACCTTAAATCTAGAGAACAAAGTATCCTAGACTATTATTATAACTAAATAGATTGCCTATGCTTAATGAGTTTCATTAGGCTGAATTGCAAATCGAGAGCTAGTAGTTGCCTAATTAAATATAAATGTGTTCCTTGAGAGACGGCATAGATACATTAGGTCAATTTTTATTTCAACCTAGATAAGGTTAATTTTTATTTCAACCTAGATAATCAATCTTGTAAGATAATTGAAATATCATATGAGTGGACTTTGAAACCTTAGCATTAGTTTTGTTGATTTTTCTTTGTTTAATTATTTTGTCTTTATTTTTTTAGTAATTTAACTGTTTCCCCAAATCTTATTCATTTTGGTGTTACAGTTTGACTAGGATTAATAAACTTAATAGTGTAGTTCCCACAAGATTAATACTTTAGATATCTTTAATTTTAATAAATTACTACAATTGATTTTATACACTTATAAATTTATCTGATCTAGTTTTCGAATTCATTGTTAAGAAACTATTCAATTTTTATTTTCTTAATCATAGTTTTTAATTTAATTTAATTTAATTTTCCTTTGCTTGTGTATAATTTATCTTTCTTTTATATGGATTCTTTAAGATTGGTAGCAAAAGCATGCATTTTTAGGCCTAGCAACACAAATTGTTAATATTTTGAACTAGGTAAAGATGATAATGAACAGTAACTAAGGTTACAAGGGGGCATATTATCATTGTAGAATGTATAGGCATCCTTTCCATATACAGATGAACATAGAGTGGACCCTTAATACTATGAAGAAAATGATTATATGGCTATCTATAGGAGGAATAACATTAAATTTTTTGACTTTGATATAAATCCATCAAGATGAAGTAACCGTCCAAATATCTTTTAAAAGAAGAAAAAAATTTGGAGTAAGCAATAAGCAAACATTTTTTATTGCCTGGGTTCTAATAAAGACCTTAGTTTCAATAAATACCATTTTCATAAGGGAATAAGATGGAAGAGATGATCTTGCACTTTATATCTTCTCTTAATGAAAAATTAGAAAGATTAGATATATTAGGTAAATTTGAAAATCACATGGACCTCCCTGAATAAATGACATAGTGTAATTATCTATCCATTCACAATTTGGAGACTCAAGTCAAACAAATAGGTAAGATGGATTGTGTCAGAGGACAAGATAAGCTTCATAGATAAATGGAGATGAACCTAAGAGATCAAGTAATTGATAAAACATTTATATTGAAGATGTTAAAGAGGAGGTTAGACTAGCATAAGGAAGTGGCCAATGACATGATAAACAAAAGTGGTGTACCTAAGAGGATTAGATCCTATAAACCTATAACCATAAAGTTAAACTCAACTCAAAAAAGATAAAATCAAATTAGGATAATCCACTGACCCTTAAATATAAAGAATCCAATACCCTAATTGTTTAGAATGCCACAAGGTTGATCAATTCTTGACAAGTTCAGAAACTTCAACAAAAAACCTAAGAGAAGAACCCCCCTCAAGTCTGAAAAATCGTAAATGTGTTTTTTATTAATTATTGAATGTCCTTTACAAAGATGAAAATTTTAAGGTTAACAAAATATTAATGAGTATAGGAAAATGAAAAACCAAACTTAATTATTCTAGAAAAATGAATAGCCAAACCTAATGATTCTAGGAAAATGAAAAAGCAAACTTGACTAACAAAATTTGAAATTTGCTCAAACCAAGTAATGAATTCTAAAATATCATATGAAGCCCAAAATAATGTAAATTAAGCAAAAATAAGTTAGCCTATGTATAAACTTAAGCTGAGCCACTCAATCTTTAGTGTTTTCAGGCAAAAAAAATGTTTAATACTTGCATCTTTTATTTCAATGACACTAATGGCTACTTGATTAGTTATTAGGTCATTCTTGATGTTTTTAGAGTCAAGAGAAATTCCTTTAACCCATATGTCTTAAACATATCCATTCAAAGCTTCTTTAAATCTATAATAAGCCTACTTGAAATAAGTAGTAGATTACTTGAAGTGTTTGAAACAAAATTTTCCTTTTAATGAATCACATCACCCCTTTCTCCTGAAAAGGATTCTTCTTTGAATTGTCACCTATATCAAAAGTAAATAGATCGACAACATTGAATTGGAATTAATGTATATTATCAATTTAGATCCTCTCTAAGAACCAATTTATATTTCCTTTATCTTGGAAACCTTTCCTTTCTTACATAAACTAACATCCTGTAGCACCTATGTACCCCTTGGGAGGATATGTAGATGCCATACAAGACAGTACAAACAAACCAAAAGATTTTGTGGAAGCATAGCATTCAAAAATCTTCCATTGGAAGCAATTCAGAACAAACATACATCATATTATACGTTGAACTTAAAACAAACTTGTTTTAAGCCATACATATACATTATATCACATGGACTTCATAAACATTTGTCCCAAAAATCAACATCAGCCTGAAAATAGTTATTACAGGAACTTACAACAATTTAGAATCATACACTTTTAATACAAACCAAAATAAACTCAAAATACATTCTTGACAAAACAAAAAACTCATATTCATTTGGCCATTATGGCTGACTTATCCCAGTCCTTAAGTCTTTCTCTCTAAACCCACATGGGGCAAATCCACCGTGCTAAGCATATAGCTTAGTGAGTAATAACTAAACTATGTGTTACCAATAGATACTGAATCATATTATACAAAAGCATCTCAACATACTATAATTTAGAATAGAATAAGATTTATTTAAATGAAAACACTTTGCATGCTAAAGTCAAACATTTCAATAGCAGAACATAATATACAGAAATTCAGAACAATAAGGTGTTAGCCCATCAAATAAAAAATAAGGTTTGTTTCTTATCAAAGCTTATTAGAAATCAAAGTACAAAATGAGTTAGACTGTAAATCCATGAACAGAAGTGAGTAACGGGACTTAAGCAGAAGATACCAAGATTGGCATCAATAAATGGAAGAGACTGAAGTCCTAACACTAAAGTTTCTAAAAGAGATCGAAGTCTTGGCACTGAAGTTTCTAGAAGAGACCGAAGCGCCGACACAGAAGTATCCAGAAGAGACTGAAGTCCCAACACCGCAGTGTCCAGAAGCAGCTGCAGACCATGTCTATTTACCCATAATTAGAACTTAACATATTTAAAAACAAAAATGTCTAAAATTCAATTCATATATCAATCAATGTTTCCATACCATGTATTTAAGCATATCTCATTTTTACAGCTTTGCAAATCATTCAATGTTCTAAATCAATAGCCAAAAAAGCAGTCAAAGCATACTGAATTACTTATGAAAATTCATCAAGAATCACTTACAAAATTTCTTACTAGATTACTACAAAAATTATCATCTAAATTACTTACAATTACTCATTTGACTGAATAAGCCCAATTAAGGATATATCACGTATTATGTATGTTCAATAACAAATTTAGGGTTTCTTAACCTTAATCTTATCACATTAACAATCATGTGAAACCATGCTCAGTTGTTCAATCCAGATTTATCTCACAACCAACTTTCGGGTCCACTATTCTAAATTATTCACATTAGGAAGATAAGGTAATTTGATAACACTTCCTTCTAGAAAGTTTTTCTCCCAAATCATAAGTTTCTAATGATACCAATTTCATTCCATTTGGTTTTATATACTGAAAGTTATACTCAAAAGATCTCAAACTGTACTTAAACTTCAATAGAATTCTTATCTCAACTTCCAATGAGATTATGAGATTCCTAAATGCAGAATTAGAATTCAAACTCTTCAGACAATTTGTAGCCTTAAGTCTTTAGTTTAATTCCAATCAATAATCACTCCATTTAGAGATATACAGATCAAGATGTAAGTAAAATACTGAAGTATGTTTAGTAAACTCATTCCAGTTATCGTACTTTAGTATAGTCATAATTTCATCTTAAATTCTTCAATCTATCATCATAGATGGTTCTAATTTTTATGGAAAATAAATATCAATGTCTTATAAGTCTATTGGTTTAGGAATAAAGTCATTTAGACGTCGAAGTTATAACAAAAAGACCGTAGGATGATTATAAAATAGTCTTCTTAAAAAAATGGAAGTCGTTAAGGCTCTTTCCTGTTGTATCTTTAATATATGCTTCGTGAGTTGATCTAACTGAAATAGATCTCTGTTATCCCTTGGGTTCTTCACCAAATGAAGAGATCCTTGGCTCAAATGGAAGCCCTTCTCTTCCTCTACCTTTTTCTCTTCTTGAACAAACTCAAAATCTATCTTATAGGCTAAGGAATTTGAAACCCTAGCTTGTTTTCTCTTTTTTCTCTCATTCTCTTCTTCTCTTTGTATTTCTCTCTCTTTTTTATAACATTCTCTCTTTCTCTTTCTTTCTCCTTTCGTTATTCTCTTCTCCTTCTTCCCCATTCAGGATTTTCTCTTCTTCATTTATAAGAAAGACAACACTTCTTCTTCCAATTACGCCCTTAATGATTGAGAATTTGTTGGACCAATGGTGGTTGACAAATTAAATCCTTTTTATGTTTTGATAATAATAAAATGTATAGAATTGGTTAAGAAATTATTTCAGGTGTTTTGGATTGAAATCAAATAAAGAAATCATTAATCTTAAATGGGTAAGAGATAAACCATTGTGAAATCAAGATGGAAATTATTTTCAAAGTGCTAGAGATATTCAGACATGAAGATTATGGGAAGTTTTTGTTAAATCTATCCGTTGGAGTTAGCACTAGTCGACTAGCATATCACAAGTCGACCAATAATTTCATATATGTCAGGTGGGGGATGAAACAAGTCGACCAACATGTGACAAGTCGACTATTAATCAGCTGGATAGGTGCACTAGTCGACTATTATTACACTAGTCGACTATTCGAAAAACAGAGATGAAACTTGCATGGAAAAGCGTTGGTACTAGTTGACTATAACACCTCGACTAGTCGACTATCAGGTGTAGCTGAATAAAACCTGTCCAAATCAAATCACAAATGGAAAGGAAATAATTTTGCAACGTCTATGAGAAATCAGCAACGGCTAGAAGAAGATCTACAATGACTATATTCATCTGGAAGTCTGCAAATAAATAGAGGAACATCAAGGGATTAAGTAGATGAGTCCAAATCAAAGCATACTACTATAGTTCTATCAATTTGCTCTCATTCTACTCTTAGCTTGGTCTTAATTCCTTTCATCTGTATTGAGAGTTATCATTTTCAATTTTCTATCATTGTTCTTGTGAGTTGAGTGATTGGCGGAAAACCACTTGTGAGGTAGGATTTCTGTCGAAAAACAGATCGATTATTAGGTATAGCTTGAGCCGGAAGTCAAGTTGTAGTGAAAAGTTCACACTAAACTAAAAAGTGTATAGTAAAGTAATTTGTCAAAATCCTAAGTGGGAGCTTAGGTACAGGACGTAGGTCTTAACACCGAACCTCTATAAAAACAGTGTTTGCCTCTCTTCCCTACTCTTTGCATTTAAATTTGTTTAATTGTTTTGTGTGTATTAACTTCTAGTTTTTGTAGAACTTTACGAAAAAGATTAAAAGATCTATTCAACCCCCCTTCTAGATCGTTTTCAGAACACAGATGTCAGTGTGTATTAATTCCAGTAATGTGCTACTTTTTGTAGTTGGATACTTTGATATATGTTTGGTTTGCTTGCCTTTAATGCAATCCATACATACATCCTAGTCAACAAAATCCAATAAAGGTAAGATGTCATTTTTAACTAACCTTTGTGCCCTTTCTTTGGATATATGACCTAATCTTTTATGCCACAAAAAAGAAGAATAGTCATTTTGTGCACTACTTTTACTTCCTATAATATGGTCAACATGAAATAGAAATTCAACAAAACGAACTTCAATATTGAAACGATATAAACAATCAATTAAAGTACTGAAACCATAATAGTACTTATGTTTATACAATGAATTATGTTTATACAATGAAAAAACACCATTTCCAATCTTAAAGTTAAAACCATCATCATCTAAATTTGCAATAAAACTAAATTCCTAGCACAGTCAGGACTATAAAGACAGTTTTGAGATCTAGGTGACACCCAGTGTCAAAGATCAATCCGCACGTCCCAATGCCCTTTATTCGTGCCTTCATTCTATTTCCCATATACAAGAATTTTTCAGTTCCATTTATGGTATGGATTGAAAAGAATCCCTATTTAACATGTGACACGTGAGTAGTTGCACCAGAATCTAACCACCAGGTATTATTAGGCACTTCAATAAGATTTGATTCAAAACATACTGAGACATAGTATATACCTTTCTTTTTGAATCAAGCATTTCTTTTAGGACAATCTTTCCTTAAATGACCAGGCTTCTTGCAAAAGTGGCACCTCTTATCTTTATTGATTCGACCCTCATTAACTTTTCTGAGAGCTTTGTCCTTATCTTTACCTTTCTTTCCTAGTTTTTTCTTACTGCTACTAGCTCCTTAATGAAACATGTGATGAATAGAGTGCTCCTTTAATTTCTTCAATCTCCATTCCTCCTGAACCAACATGGCCTTTATTTCTTGAGGGTTCTATTTTTCCTTAATGGTGTTATAATTCACCTAAAACTGGCCAAACTCTAGAGGAAGGGAGTTGATAATGAATTATACCAGAAATGACTCACTCACATCCATACCCATGGATTTCAACTTTGCAGCTAGGTTTGACATATGAGTTACATGATCGTGAATGGGTTGTGACCAATTAAACTTTTTGGTCATCAGCTCACTCATTAAAGTCCCTACTATGGACTTGTCAGCTATATCAGATTTGGAGTATTCTTTAAGCTTCAACATGAACTCCTTTGCATTTTTCGTTTTAGGCATTAATAGTTTTACATTTTCTGCGATCGTTATTCGCATCAAATTCAAACCTAGCCTGTTAGACTGCTCTCAAGCCTCATAATAAGACTTGTCAACTTCAGAATTAGTCTCAATTATGGTTGCAGGTCTTACGTCTAAAACTATGGCCAAGTTCAAATCCATTATACCTAGTTGGAACTGGATTTGCTAGAACCAATCAGTATAGTTGAAACCATTGAACTTGATAAGCCCATTGCCTAAAGCAAACAAATTAGTTGATGCTGCAAACACAACATATATCTCATGCATTAATGATTTGAGTAAACCCAAATGGATTCAAACTAACTAATATACTTTGATTATGCATTTAAATTCTCCTTTGGGTGAAATTTAAATACATAACAGTAACCTAATCTGATGCATATATATAATTTACTATAATGGACAATCAATCATATTCTAATTAACATGTATATTATCTTTGGATATACAATCATATTAACCAAATATGTTGATAAAGTCCCATTACTGTCATTAATTATAAGCAATGGTTCACCTTTGGGTGACCTTCAAGTGTTATAATTAATAATCTCAATTGTTCAATTCAACTTTTATGTCATTTTAGCATCATATCATATTGAACAATTGAACAAATCACAATTAAATGCTTAATATTTTTCAAGCTAGGCCACTTTGGTGACTACCAAGCTTTCCATGCAATAAAAATTTAATTGGATAATTATCATACATGACAAATTTTCATTTAATTAGTTTGGTCACTTTGGTGACTAACAAACTATTCTAAATTTCCATAATGTCGTGTATCACATGCATCATATAATAGGAAAATTTAATTCCAAATATTACATAATATAAAATCGTCAAAATTTAATTCCAAATATTACATAATATAAAATAGTCAATGTACCAAAGAAATATATAATATGGCACTAAATTTCAAAATTATATATTATGTATAGAAAATAAATCAATTATAAATTAAATATTCCATTATAATTGGGCCATAATTATTTATTAACTCAATCTTACTCTTTAATGGCCCAAAAACCAAAACAAATCAGTCTATAATCTGATTTTGGGCTTGGAAGTTCATCACCAACATCTGTGTTGAGACCCGGTCTCGGAACCGAACTCCAACCGGAAAAATAGAAAACGGACACGAAAATCGAATAACAAAGTGGCGGAATGCGATTCAAACTGAGCGGAAAAACTAAAGAACGGCTAAAACAAAACGAAACCAAATTGAAAACGAAAGGTTCGGAAATCATAAGGCGAAAGTATCAAAAGTGATTCGAATCGGTTCAAACAAATCATAAAGCGGAAAACACATCAAAGCGAATCCGACATCCTTGAACCAATATTTTAGAAAAGCTTCGCGTTGGAAACCTAAAGACTAACCCAATCCTAAACGGTATAAATTTTTTTTCTTTCTTTTTCTTTCTTATTCATTTTATTCAATCACATACAAAACAAAACAATTTTCCCATCTTTGGA
>JAOSBK010000008.1:28726111-28741332 GCA_027568895.1 Erythroxylum shatona | reverse complement strand
CATTTGCCCTTCCATTTATGCCTTATGTCTTTTATACTTAAGTGTCTTGCCAAAAGCACCCTTGAATATTCTGACATGACTCTTTCTTCTAAAAGAGTGTTCTTCCTTGTCTTAAGTTCCCAAGGACACCTAAATCAATCCATCTGGTTCAGTGATTTGAAAGATACACTTCAACATTTTCAGACTGCTCTTGTACAAATTAGTATATTTATGCACAACTTCCATCTGAAATCTAATCATCTTAGAAACTGAATTATATTTCAACTTCTTCAAACCATTTGTAGTTCCCTATCTCTAATTTATCTTGAAACAAGAATCATCTTATTCGAAGTTCTACTGATCTAGAAATCATCAGATACTGAAGCATGTTCAGTAAAATATCCAATTCCTACTCTTTCAATCAATACCTTTACTTGATTTAATACATCTATTTTAAATCAATACCAAAAGCTATGACCTTCAATGGAGACACAAAAAGAAAAGTGCTAGGAATCTAATTGTTCAAGAATCACTTCATTTGGAGGTCAGATAACAAAATTATGGTCGAAAGAATCAAATAAGATTTGGTCCTCAATCATATCAAACTTGTCTCGGGACAAATGGCATAACTTTCACTAGAGATGTTAGATTAAGACTATCTTGGGACGATTTAAAAAGAGGACTTCAAGATCTACAAATTTCATGAAGACATTGAAAACAAATTCTATCTTTTGAAGGGTCAAAAATAAACCAAAAGATAGCAAAAGGCAGAAGAAGCTCACTTTGAAATCTATAACATTGAAGAAGACCTTGAGGTCGAATTTTATCATCTAAATGGTCAAAATGGACCATACGGTAGGATCAGACGAAGCCAAAAGGGAAAACAGACGAATGGAAAAATACAAAAGAAGTGGGAAAATTGCTATAACTTTCCCTACAGATATCGGACTGAGGTGTTCTTTATATGGTTCGAAAGAGAACTACAATATCTACAACTTTCATGAAGACCTCAAAGGAAGATTCTATCTTCTGAAGGGTCAAAAATAAATCAAAAGATAGCAAAAAGGCAGAAGAAGCAAAAGACAGAAGAAGTTCATAAACAGTAACCCAGAACAAGTTTATGAACAGTATCCTAAAAGAAGCAAAAGACAAAAAAGCGAGTTGACAAAACACAAAAGAAGACAAGTCAGCAAAACACAGAAGAAGACACGTCAGTAAAACACAGAAGAAGACGTGTCAGTAAAACACAGAAAAAGACAGTCAGCAAAACACAGAAGAAGACGCGTCAATAAAACACAGAAGAAGACACGTAAACAACATATAGACGATAGCAAAACATAGACGATACAAAACACATAAGAAGATGATGTCATCACAAAGAAAACCCAGAAGGAGATGACATCATCACAAAAGATGCAAAAGGCAGAAGAAGCTACTCCTCTCTTGCACATCTTCCTTTATAAGGACCATGAATTTCGGTCTAGAAGTCCAAAAATTCTATACTATATAGATTTGGAAAGATAAAAGAAATATCTACAACTATCAAGAAGGAAACTTTGCCAAAATCTATCTAGATCAATCCCAATTTTCTCTTAAAATTCGAAGATGAATTTTACATTCATCTACCAATGTGCTACACTCAGTTCTCACTTCATGACAAATTTTGAGACCTTGAGAGATAGAATTGAAATTTGATGTCTTCATAAGAAATGTAGCCATATGTTTCTAGTTTAATCCAAATCTAGAATCATCTCGTTTGGATAACAAGAGAAAAAGATATGGCTAACAGACCGAAACACACTCAATAAACATTTTCCAGATCAACCATCCTTTTTGTTTCACAATCCTTCCTTAACACAAATCATACTAAGATGACCTTTTTTAATTCATTTACTCCTAATTCTCAACTTCATCTCAAATCAATAGCATCCGAAAAAAAAAAATATAGTCCATGATTAATCATGAATACCAACAACAGAACATACACATATGTACATATTCTTCAACAACTTACTACACCAATTTAACTTCATTTTTGGCTTTCATTCTACTTCTAACTTTCACCTTAATTCTTCTCACTTCAAAATATTTTATCCACTAGAAACACCAAAGAAAAACATGGACATATCCACATTTCTCATTCATTTGCTCTTTACTCATGACTACTTGCTAAAATTTCTCTTTCAAATAGTTATAACTTCTATGAGACATTTGGGGTCCAACATTCCAAAATCTTCCATTAGAAGCAATTCAAAACAAACATACATCATATTATACGTTGAACTTAAAACAAACTTGTTTTAAGCCATACATACATTATATCACATGGACTTAATAAAAATTTGTCCCAAAAACTAACGCTAGCTTGAAAAAAGTTATTACAACAATTTAGAATTGTACACTTTAAATACAAGCCAAAATAAACTCAAAATATATTTTTGACAAAACAAAAACTCAGACTCCTTTGGCCATTGTGGTTGACTTATCCCAATCTCTCTAAACATACACAGGGCAAATCCACCATGCTAAGCATATAACTTAGTGAGTAATAACTAAACTATGTGTTATCAATAGATACTGAATCATATTATACAAAAGCATCTCAACATACTGAAATTTAGAACAAAATAAGATTTATTTAAATGAAAACACTTTGCTTGCTAAAGTCAGATATTTCAATAGCAGAACATAATATACAGAAATTCGGAACAATAGGGTTTTAGCCCATCAGATCAAAAAAAGGGTTTGTTTTTTTTTATCAAAGCTTATCAAAAATCAAAGTACAAAATGAGTTAGACTATAAATCCATGAACAGAAGTGAGTAACAAGACTTATACAGAAGATACCATGATTGGCATCACTCAACAAAAGAGACTAAAGTCTCGACACCAAAGTGTCTAGAAGAGACCTAAGTCCTGACACCGAAGTATCCAGAAGAGACCGAAGTCCCAACACCGAAGTGCCCAGAAGAGATCAAAGTCCTGACACTAAAGTGTCTAGAAGAGACCAAAGTTTCGACACTGAAGTGTCTAGAAGAGACCTAAGTCCCACACTGAAGTGTCCAAAAGTAGCTGCAGACCCTTCTAAGTATGCTTATTTACCCACAACTGGGACTTAACAGATTTAAAAACAAAAATGCCTAAAATTCAATTCATATATCAATCAATGTTTTCTTACCATGTATTCAAGCATATCACAATATAGCATTGCAAATCATTCAATGTTCTAAATCAATAGCAATCAAAACAGTTAAAGAAAAACTATCAAAAATTACTTACTGAATTACTTACAAAAATTCATTAAGAATCACTTATAAAATTTATTACTAGATTACTACAAAATTACTGTCTAAATTACTTACAATTACTTATTTGACTGAATAAGCCCATTTAAGAATATATCACATATTATGTATGTTCAATAACAAATTCCAGGTTTCTTAACGTTAATCTTGTCACGTTAACAATCATATGAAACCATACTCAATTGCTCAATCCAGATTTATTTGACAACCAACTTTCGGGTCTACTTTGCTCAATTATTCACATCAGGAAGATGAGGTAACTTGATAACACTTCCTTCTAGAAAGTTGTTCTCCCAAGTCATAAGTTTCTAATGATACCAATTTCATTCCATTTGGTTATATATATTGAAAGTTCTATTCAAAATATCTCAAACTGTACTTAAGCTTCAACAGAATTACTATCTCAACTTCCAATGAGATTATGAAATTCTTATATGTAGAATTAGAATTCAAACTCTTCAAAACATTCGTAGCCTTAAGTCTCTTGTTTAATTCCAATCAAGAATCACTCCATTTGGAAATCTAAAGATCATGATATAAGTAAAATATCAAAGTATGTTCAGTAAAATAATCCCAGTTATTGTACTTTAGTATAGTCACAATTTCATCTTAAACTTCTTCAGTCAATCATCTTAGATGTTTCTATGTTTTGATGGAATCAATTTCTTATGAGTCTATTGGTTTAAGAATCAAGTCATTTGGACATCGGGTGAAGAAGTTATAACAAAAAGATTGTAGGATGTTTAGAAAATAATCTTCTTCAGCAAAATGGAAGTCGTGATCATGTGCCTGCACGACTGCGATATTCTAGATGGATGCATGATCACGACTCGCTAACTGTTTCAAAAAAGTTTCAATTGTGCTTCCTCTTTCTTCATGAACCAGAACTAGATTTTTTTCCTTCTTCTTTCATTCTTTTCCTATATTTATTCACTTAAATTCACCACTTTATTTCACTTCCAAATCATCTAAACTCATTCTCAACATAACTCAAAATCAAGTTTATATCAAACACTAAAAATTGGTGCATACATGTGAAACCATTTTCAACTCTCTTTCTCTACTGTAAATTCCCATCCTTCATCTGATTTATTAATTCCTAATCATATTCCTATCTTTCATCTGATTTATTAATTCCTAATCATATATTTTGTCTTTCTACTGCAGTACAATCTCAAAGCTCTTTCAAATGCAAGCTCATAAGGTATTGATCATCAAAACTAAAACTTACATAAGCTTTCTCTCACTATTGCGTTTTTAAACTTTCTGCACATTTTTGAATTCACACCAAGATTATATAATACATCATAGGCATTACTGAAGCTATCCATTCATACATGTACTCATGTATAAATTACATTTTAAATTGTTCAAGCATCGTTAGACTCATTTGATTCATTTATATAAACATTCAAATACTCCTGCATATACAGTGAGCAACATAGCATATATTCATTAAGTTTCATGAATTTCCTTACTCTTCCTAAACACAATTTCAATGATTCTTCAAACTTAAAACTCACTTTAATACAATCTTAAGACATATTCACCCTCAAATATGCAGAAATAACATATTCATGTGTTCATCCATCATTCATGAAATACTAAATTTACTCATAAATAAATTTGTGCATTGTGTCAAAAAATCATCAAAGTCACTTACTTGAGTCAACAATCTTTCCAGTGAGAACCAGAGCATATATTCACTGAGTTTCATGAAAACATCACTTACTTGTTTCAACAAAAAACTATAACAGTAACCTTCGATGGAAGCAATAACAAATCTCTAGCAGTGAGATTTTGGTGGAAAAACAAAAATACAAGGAACAAGTTGTGTGTGTTGAAAGCTTACGGTGAAGAACAAGCTATAGTGTTCTCATCCTAAAAGAAAACTTAACCTATGTATCCTCTTTGCATGTAATACTTGTGTCATCAACTAAAATTGCCACGTCTCCTTTTCAAGTGAGCCATTTGTCACTAATCCATTAGTCAATGTGACACACTATAATTGGTCCATATTTCAACATTTTTCCAGGTCCAAAAATACCCAAATTTTTAGAAATTTCCTAAAATTCACCAAAAATTCTGAGATTATAATAATAAGCTCCAAATAAAATTTTAATAAATAAAAACTTGAAATTATCATTTTAATCACATTTCTTTTATTTTCAAATCATAACAAGATTTTAACTCATATCATACATGTACTTTCTTAACTATCTAACATTTCATCTAGGGTATATTTTGGGGCCTTATACATCTAGTTACCTGGTTTAAAAATAACACGCCTCCTCTCTTTATTAGCCTTAGATAAAAATAACACGCCTCCTCGCTTTATTAGCATTAGATGCATATTGTTCAATTTTCTTTTTAGTTTTCTACCTAACATGTTTATAAAGCTGCTTAAACATTTCATCTTTCTTTTTCCCAAGAAGGCTAAATCTTTCATCTATAGAAAGTGGTAATAAGTCCAAAGGAGCCAATGGATCAAAACCATAAACTATCTTAGTAGGATAATAATTAATAGATGAATGAATAGTTCTATTATATCTAAATTCAATGAAGGGAAAGCAATCTATCTAATTCTTCAAAATATTTTAGAAGATACTCCTGAGCAATTGAGTTAAAGTTTTATTAGTAATTTTAGTTTTGCCATCAATTTATGGATAATAAGTTGTAGAAAATAAATACTTAGTACCAAGTTTTCTCTACAAAACTTCTAAAAATAACTAAGAACTTCATATCCCTATAAGAGACAATACTCTTAGGCGTACCATGAAGTTTGATAATTTCTTTAAAGAATAAATTAGTAATATAAGTGTCATCATCAATTTTATCGTATGGAATGAAATATGTCATTTTAGAAAACCTATCAATTACTATGACTATTCCTTTTATTTGAATAGCTAGCCCTAAAATAAAGTCTATTAATATGTCTACCCATGGTTGACTAGATACAACAAAGGTGTATACATACCATTTGGTAAGACTCTATATTTAGCATTTTTACAAGTATTGAATATACTACAAATTTGTTCTACTTAACATCTCATTCTCCTCTATGGAATTCCCTTATAAACAACTAATGCATAGAACATTGAGGTCGACACAACTTATTTTCTCTAAATAAGTACCTTTAATCTCTATGAAATTCACCAAATTCCCCTTTTTGCAAGTTATGAACATATTACCAAATTCATTATCATTTACATACAATTCCTTAACATATTCAAAACCCAACAATCATACTTTTAGAAAAGTAAAATGAACATATACTTGGGATAAAACATTTTTAATAACATTCTACTTACTTTATTTATATTTAATGATGTTAGGAAATGTGTCGATAAATTCTAGCCTTCTAACATTCATTTTTTTCATCATACCTTAGCCTTTTATATGTTTCATAGATTCATGATTTATACTAATGAGAAATTATTTAGGCCAAAGATTGTGTTTCTCAGTCTGTAATGCCCTCATCAGTGCATAAACCTCCTTATCATGTGTTTAACTCAAGGATTCCCCATTTAACTTCTCATTAGAATAAGCAATAGGTTGCACTTCTTATATTAAAATAGCTCCTAAACCAACTTATGAAGCAACAAACTTAATCTCAAAAGTTTTATTAAAGTTAGGTAACATTAATAAAGTTTATAGCATAAGCTATCTTTAATAACATTAAACACATTTCTTGTTCTTTTTCTAACTTAAAACTAACATATGTTTTACAAATTTAGTGAGTGGTGTAATAAATGTGCCAAAATCATTTATAAGACTCCAATAAAAAATAACTAACTTATGAAAGCTTCTTACGTTATTTATGCTCGTAGGCATTATCCACTTTTCGATTACCCTTACATTTTCTTCATTAACCTAATCCTCGTGCACTTATAGTAAAACTAAGGAAAATAACCTTGTTCATGCAAAACTACACTTTTTACGGTTCGCATGCAAAATCCTTTCACAACACATAAAGTACAAAACATAAGTGACTCATATGTTTATGAAAATCCCTATACACCAAAAAGTCAACAAAATACACAACAACAAACTTTCCAATGAATGCAAATAAAACATGATTAATTAATCTCAATTAATTTCTTGGTGCATCAGTGAGTCCAAATGACATTACTAACCATTCGTAAATTCCATATTTTGTTTTGATTATAGTTTTCCACCATCCCCTTTCCTTATCTTTATTTAATAGTATCCTAACTTTTAAATCAATTTTTGTAAAGAAACTAGGTAAGAAGTATTAGAAACTATTTTTCTTAGGAGCAAGAAGTTTTAGATCTAAACAAAAACTTAAAATCTCTTAAACATATCCCTTCTCTATTAGTTCTTTAACCTGCCTTTAAAGCTCTTTTGCCTCCTTTGGATTATTTTTAAAAGTTGGATGATTTGGAATTTTTTCCTAGGAATGAATTCAATTTATGTTATATACCTCTAATTGATGGTAACCTACTAAGAACATCTTCAGGAAACATACCTGCAATAAACAATCAACAACATTAAGAAGAGTGGGGTTAAGATCATTGATGCTTAAATAAAAATATATGTAAATAAGTACAAAATGTTTGCTATTTAGCAATATAAGTAACCCTTGCATCACTTTATTTTGCATAAAAAATTGCTTTTCTATTTTCTTATCCATCATTTTTTAATTTTTTTTCACTCTTTCTTTTTAACTTCTCTCCCTTATTTATCATGTCACTATTTTTTTTAATCTCTCTTTCTTTTCAACCTAATTTGATCTTCATATATTTGTTCTTTTCAACTTAATTTGATCTTCAAATATTTGTTTAGGTGTCAAAGGTGCAAGTGTAATGAGTTTGTTACTCATTACAAATGAAAATCTATTGTAAACCTATCTTTAATGGCTTTATGATCAAACTCCCAAGGTCTTCCTAAAATTATGTGATCGATAGGAATATGGACTACATCATGTAATACTTCGTCACTATATCTACTTATTAAGCATGAAACTAAAACTTGCCTATTAACCCTAACCTCACTATTTTCACTCAACCACTACAACTTATAAGGCTAAGTTATTTGATGGTAGATAAGTTTAATTTCACAACTAATGTAGTGCTTTGAATAGTGGTGTAACTTTCCCCATCTATAATCATACTACACAACTTGTTGTTAATGAGATAATAAGTATGAAAGATGTTTTCCTTTTGCTTCCCCTTGTCATCTTCTTCAATTTTATTATTAAAAGTATGTTTGGTCCTAAGTGATTTTCCCTATACTGCATATCCAACCTCATCATCACTAGCATCCTTAAGTAAAGAAATTAAATTGTGATTTTTACATTTAGTTACGATTTCTCTATTGTCTTATGTAACTATGAGTCTTTTATTAAGGCATTATGAAGATATATGACTTGTTGCAAAGAACTTATAACTTTTTATATCTCCATTTCTAGAAGATTGGAGATCAATTTCACTCTTATTTTACGAAAAAGCTTCATCTTTTCCCTTGGGGATCTTTTTTAGAATAACATTTTCTTCCCTTTCCCAATTCGATCTCAATTAGAGCCAAAAATGTGATTTACTAGTCCTCTACGTTTTAGTTACCTTTCCACCTTTATTGCCTTATGCACTATGTCTTCTATCTCTATACAGTGCAATAATTCCACTATATTGGCATATCTCTATTTAATCCATTTAGAAACTAAGTCATTGTTGCTTCCTTATGTTTATCTGCATTAGCCCTTACAATAGCTACCTCTATTTCTTTGTGATAACCTCCATCTTTTTTTAAACTTATGTAAGACTATATATTTTTTGATTTAGGTTCTTATAATAATGGCCATATATAAATATTTTCCTAATTAGAGCCTTTATTTCGCCCCAAGTTTCTATATGTCTCTCACCATTTCTCCTTCTATTTGAAACCAAATAATCCCACTATATAATTATGTAATCAATAAACTCAATCACAAAAAAAAATATCCTTCTTTGCTTTGGAGTAATTATGAAAATAAAAAATTAACTTCTCCTTTTTTCCCACTCCAAATATACTTTAAAATCATCTTTACCTTGGAATGAGGGTATCTTCATTTTTATATTTCTAAGGTTCCCATTTACCCATTTTCTTATCTATAGGAACATTCCTTCCATAACCTATTTCAGGTGTAACTCCCCTTAGCCTATTTCCACTTATTTTGATTTTATATTTATAATCTTCTTCATTCCCATTTCCTACTTCATTTTCTTATCCAAAAACATCCATATACCTATAATCATGCATAACTGGGCTTCTAGGATTAGAATTTTCCATTAAGTTTCCCTATTTGCAAATATGCAATCATTGTATCTTTCATATCCATCCTATCCTTAATTTTTCTAAAAAACAAGTTAAAGCATTCAAACTATTGTTGCATGATGTTTATGACCAATTTCGTATTATTTTGATCTCCACAAATTAATGTTTACTCTCCATTAGACATATTGAAAGAGCTACAAAAGAAAATGTTAGTGAATAAGAAGCTCACACACTCCCTTATATATGTGTCCTTAAAAGATGTCACTTTATGCTTTTGTTTCACTCTTATAAGATTTTACTAATGCTGGACTCACACATTTTTACCTTTTCTTACTTGAATAATGATGTGTTTTGGTTCCCTAAAGAAACTAGCCAAACTTAATTGATTATTATTTTATTTTATGTGGAATTCAATTCAACACTTAGAGACTAGAAAAAAAGAAAAAATGGATGTTAAAAAAACCAAAAAATTAAGAACAAGAATTTTAAGATAAGAAATTTTGTAGAGATTTACTAAATAATAGAAACCATTCTTAATAAATCCGCAATCGTTTTCTATTGTATTCTTTTTTTTACTGTATTCTCATTTTTTATCATGTTTTTACTAGTAAAAGAGAAAATTTCTAATTAAAAGAAATGTTATTTGGTGATGATGAAATAAAAAGACTAATGCAAGAAAACAAAATTGAAATCGAATAGAATTTAATGATGAAGAACTGAAGAGATAGGTAACATAATTAGGTTATGTCTAAATGAAAAGATGGACACAAGGAAATGAAGAAAACATATTAGAAACAAGAGGAATAAAAACATAAAAAAATGAAGGATTGAAACCTATTTTTATAATTGAAGCTCTAATATCATGGTGGTGTAAAAACAAGAGAATTAGAATATATAAACTCACATCTATAAAGAAACTCACCTTTAAAAGGGTAAAATAAGATTAGTTTGGTCCACTTGAACCCTTGAATGCTAAGAATCAAGCATATAATTGCTAAGAATGCCATAACGTTGATCAATCCTTAACAAGTTAAGAAGGTTTAATGAAGAACCTAAGAGAAGAACTCCTCTCAATTTTGTAAATTCATAAATGTGTTTTCGATTAATTTTGAATGTCTCCTTACAAAGGTGAAAAGATAAGGGCTAACCAAATATTATTATGAGATCCCATATCAGTTGAAGAATAGAATGAAGTAAATAAGACAACATTTCCGTAACCTAATCAGACATATTCAACTAAATAGCTACATTAATTCTCAAGAAAAGAGATCAGCCCATCGCGTATATCACCACATTCATCTTCACTAAACCTTTTAATCATATGTTACTGCTAACAAAAGTATTAAAGCGATAATAAAATAGTGAATATCGAATGGATTATATAAAGAAACAAATGACAGTTGGCTAGACTAATAAGAGTATAAGTCAGTTAATAACTAATAGTAAAATGAAAGAAACAAAACAAAAAATGAGAAATAGAATAGGCAAACAAATCATCAAATGAGGAGTTGTGGAGATCTCCAATCCCCCTTAAGCTTCCAGCTTTGGCGCTTACCTTCTCCTTCAACTTCTTCCATGGAAAAATGTTTGCTCAAGTTGAATAGGATTAAGCTTCAGCTCTCACTTTCGGCCTCTCCCAAGATTCCACCTCTCTACTGTCTGGCTCTTTGTCTCGACTCGCTTTGTTTTCTTTCTCTATTTCTCTCTTTTGTTTATCTTCTTCTTCTCTGTTTCTCTACGCCTCCCCTCTTTCTAAGTCTCTTATATGTGTGAACCAATGAAACAATGAATGAATCCTCCTTCAGTCGCCACCCTCTCTTCTTTTTATTCCACTCTCTTTAGGTTTAGGGTTGCGTGCCTTAACGTTGTGAGCTACTACATATTAAACCCAGAATTAATGTTAAAACTTCTCATGGATGTGTATGGGGAGTCACAGGTGTGACATCCCTATGCATACTCATGCACGGGGAGTCATGGGTGTGGAATCCCCTTACACACACACGTGACTCCCTTCTCACCCCCATGCATTAACCATGCATGGTGGAGACATAAAATCACTACCTTGCATGGTGGTCATTTACCAAGTCACCACTGCGCATAACATTTAATCCAAAGATTACATGACTTTGGTCTTTTAATGCAAAATCCACACAATAACCTAATTAACATTCATGCAATATTCACACCATTTTCAATCAATTAATCTTGCATTTGGATCAAAACACAAGGATTTGTAGCCAAAATCAAGTTATGAAGGCAATTAAAAGTAATAGAAATTAGACACAACAAATTCCCCCACACTTAAACTGTGCTTGTCCTTAAGTGTAATAAAAAACATTATACTAAAGAAGAGCAAACAATGATAATGACAATTTTCCCAAATAATAGTCAAAGATATCAATGATTATTCCAATAAACACAATCTAAGAGATTGAAACTCATAATACTCTATGAACAAGCAATTCTTCGCATATTTAGCCAAAATCAACAAGCACTTCAATTTAAAGAACCATCAATAAGTGTGATAGACACTCACTCAACTCTTTATCCTTTGAAGCATTCAAAGTAGTAAATATTCACTGATCATTCATTTCATGTTAGGTATCTACCTTAGGCTTACATACTAATCCAACCTCCGCCACTCATATCAAACACAGACATCAATCCAAAGGTTTTTATTTCGGTTATAATGGGTCAGGCTAAGGGTAAGAAAAAAGGAAAATTGTAGTTTAAAACCATAGAACTAATTGAGCATTCAAAGTAATTCAAAAAAATGACAAATAAAGCACTCAATTCTTTCCTCTCACATAATAAAGTTAACACTCCCCATTTTTATGTCTCTCCTCTTCTTTCATTTTCTAGACGTCTTCTCTTTCCTTTGTTTCTTTTCAATTCACCTTTTTTGTTTTCCATTCATTTTTTCTTTTTCTATTTATTTCTTCATTTAAACAAGGAAATTAAGGGAAGAAAAATATAGAGGAGAGAAAATTACTACAACCATACCCATCCCTAAGGTAATTATAAGCTATGATTCCCCCCACTCATCCCTTAAACCCTATTATACCTTTTCAAATGCTTAACTTGCCCTTATGGTAGGTGTAATGAAGCAGATAAACAATCAAGTGTCAAGACTTATATTTTGGGTTTAAAGAAAGAAACAGATTCACTTAAGCTCAAAGGGGCTCACTAAAGGTGACATTATGGTAGCTTTTTAAGCTAACAAGGTAAATTCTAATAGCCTTCATCATTTCAACGTTTACATAAGGTTACATGATCTTAACTACTATTTACAAGCATGTTCTAGAGTTCCTTAATCATGAAAGAATACTCTAAACAAAGAATACTCAAAATTGGTGTTTAATAATTAAAAAAGGCTCAAATTCTTACCTAATGAAAAATATCATTCATTTATCATAACAAGCTAATGTCCTTTTAATCATAGTCCAAGTTAATCTGTCTAAGTATGCAAGTATACTCATTCACTCATACTATGTAGCTCTAATACTGATTTAGTTCATTTAATGATCATCCATCTACAAATAATAAATGGTAAAACAAATACATAATACATAATTAACACTCCCCCATACTTAAACATCACATTATTCCTAATGTGACACAAAAAAAGTAAAAGAGGGGTATAGGAAAAAAGAAAAAAGTAATATGAATGAGGACAAACATTAAAGACTAAAATAAATTAAAATGCATGCAGTAACAACAATAAAAAGAATAAGGAAAGAAATACGATACAGAAGTGTGGTGGTAGCTACGTTGATGCAGTGTGAAGCACGGCAATAAGCATGGCATCTGAAATTTAAGAGTGGAGATAACTATAAGGAAGACAAACAGAAGAGATTGAAAAGAGGATCTATGCTTATAAAGCAAATAGATTAAGTCATGTTTCACTAAAGAAATAACAAACAACTAAATTGAAAGACAAAATAGAAATGATGTGGGTTGCCTCCCATTTAGCGCTTCTCTAATGTATTTTAGGTGTACACCTTAATTGTTACGCTTCAGGTGTATCGTCCAAAGTGATCAATTCCCTTGTTGCATTCTCTTCACGGGTCTTCTTCTCCAAATTTTTTCCAACCTCTCCCATAGTTGCATTATCCAGCAATTGATAGCACTTATCAATCTCCCTTACCAAGCTCAACTTCTTTTATTCTTCTTCCTGCAACACAAAATCAAAGTCTGCAGAATAAAACTGATCAATATGAGAACATTCTTTATAAACAACAGTTGTAGGAATAGGTTCAACATTAAAGATTGAGAATTCTATTGTTTCTCCTAAAGCAGTCATGCTCAGCTTTTCATTCTTCACATCAATCAAGGTATTAGTAATGGCCATAAAAGGCCTTCCTAGTAGTATGGCATATGCCTTCCCTTACTATTTAACCTTTCTTATATCTAAGACCAAAAAGTCCACAGGAACAATCAATGCACTAACCTTCGCCAACACATCTTTGATTATTCCTTTCAAATAATAGATTGACCTATAAGCTAATTGTAGGCACATATTGGTAGGTCTTAGTTATCCTAGATTCAGTTTGTCATGAATAGATTATGGCATAAGGTTTATACTCGCCCCAAGGTCAAGCATACCCTTAACCTCATCACCATTACCTATTGATACTTACATAAGAAAACTCCCTAGATCCTTCAATTTGGGGGGTAATTGCTACTGTAGCACTGCACTTACAATATCTGAAACTATCACCTTCTCGTTTGGCTCGAACTTCTATTTCTTAGTGCTTAGTGCCTTGAAGAACTTCATATAAGCTGGAATGTTTTTGATCACACCTAACAAAAGTAGGTTAATATTAACTTTGGAAAACATATTATAAAGATCAGAAAATTGTTTATCTTGTTTTGATTCCTTAAGGCAGCTCAAATATGGGATCGATGGTCGATAGGGATTAGTCGCGTTATGCAATCTTGGTCCTTTATTACAGTTAGATACATGCCCTAGTTTTTCATACTTTTAAACTAGACTTGAAGAGTTGTCGTGCCTATTGCTTCCTCCATTATGCTTACTTTCATCATTAGGGAGGCTCTCCTCCTCTTGATTACCTTCGTAAAAAGATTAGAAGGGATCCCAACATGCTTATCAATTACCTTACCACTTCTTAGAATAGTGACTGCTTGTGCTTGCTCAGGTCGACTAGGCAACTTTCCTTTTTGATTATTGTGCAATTAAGCTGCGAGTTGCCCTACTTCAATCCTCTTTGTAGAAGCCTCCAAAGAATCGAACCTCTTGTTGTTCATTTCTTGATTTTGAGTGGTGACCTAAATAAAGACATTCAGGCTTTCCTCCAAATAAGGCTTGCTTGGTGGGTTTTCAAGTGAGAATTTCCCTTGGTAATAATTCAACCTCTGAAAATTTTAGTATTGTTGTTAATTGTGGTACATGCATTCCATACATGAATGCATAATCATATAATGGTAGTTGTGACCAGAGTAGCGACTTGTTGGCCCCAAAAATTTTTTATGAATAAGCATGATTAGATTAATTTTGGGGTATTACTAGTTTAATTATGTTGGGGTTAATTAGTTTGTTCATGTGAGTAAGACTGTATGAAGTGGGCAAATTGAATTAAGTGTTAAGGTGGTAAGTATGTATAAGGGGTAGTTTAGGAAGACCACTTGAGTTGTAAAGTTGTAA
>JAOSBK010000008.1:28645970-28660289 GCA_027568895.1 Erythroxylum shatona | reverse complement strand
GTGTGTATTTAGATTATACAAAATCTGAATGATTATATGTGAATTATGTGATCTTGTGTGATTGACCTGGGTGAAATCATCAATGATGGTTTCACTCATTGAGTTCGCAAAATTCATAAAAATTGTAACGTGACTTTTTAGGTACGAGACAAGAGACTTAGTTCCTTAAACTAGACTAAAGGAACCTTTTGGATTAAGTTATGGGTCAGAGGTCTATCAGCTGACATTAAAAGAGTTGTAGCTTATGTTTAGTCATCTTCCTAGAACTTGTATAAGGTTTTGTATATATTTATTAATGGATACGGTGTACGCTTTTGTTTAATGAATAGTAAGTTTTTGACAATGAATGTAAGGAATGATTTTAATTTGATGACTTTTAAATTATGTTAGATGATGCCATGTTAAGTTAGATTTATGTTCACTCTAACATGCCATTATCATAGGATATGTACTTGAATGTTCTTGGGTTTTTGGGTATATACTCTATGGTAGTGGGATATTGTATTAAACATCTATATCCCTTCTAATAAATTATTCCAAATGTCCTTGTTACAAGAGTTATTCAATAATATGTTCAAAGTTCTTATAATCTTTGATAATATGACCATAGTTTTTATAGAATCCATAATAAATGGTCAAAGAGGGTTCGCCAAATCTTGTTTTCTTTACAAAAATAAATATGTGATTTATAGATCCATTTAACATATACAGCTTGACCTGTGTTTGATTTGTTTAACATATACAATTTCACTTGTGTTCTTCCTCTAAATTACTTTATCTCTTTGGGTGTTTAGCAACTTTTTTTTGTCTAGTAGTTTTGCAACATTGTTTTATCTTAGTATGTAATAACTATTCTCCATGTTTGCAGTGTTATGTTTTAGAAACTTATTTGATTGTTATATAAATAACTTAGCCCTTTTTAGACCAATTCACTTTCTTACCATTTCTTAAACTTCTTTGAAGGTATGAGATTTGTCTATTTCTGAAAATTTGTAAAAGGTTGATATTTATTCAATCCTTTCTCAAAAGTATAGCCATAATGTAGGTGTTAAGACTAGCCATTTGTTAACTTACAAGCTTAATTGCCTTATGTAGTCTTGAAGAGTATCACTAAATTTTTGCATTACCTCAAATAATATTACCAATTTGTAAGCTTTGCATCAGTTTCTAGTAAAGTGAATGTTACACCATTTCTTTAGTTACTTAAAGTTTGCTATTAAGCTCGTAGGGAGCAATTATTATCAATTTATTTATGAACACATTAACATAGAAGAAAAAGGATGAAACCTTATTGCGCCCATTACCCCATATTAGTCTATCATTTCTTTGTATCCTACAATGTGATCGCATAGATCTATCATACCATTGTAAGGTTCAAATATTGGTAGCTTGAACTTCGATTTGCAAGGGCTTAAACAATATGCCCCCACTAAAAGGGTTGTCAAAATCAACATATATGGGCTTTTAGTCTTGCTTTTGTGATACAACAGGTGATGTTAGTTTGAGGTATTGCTTTAAGGGGTAGGCAAAGACATTGTTTTAATTTTGTAGACCTTTTGCGACTTGGCGATCTGCTATAGTTTGCTTTGTCTAATAACAATTCCACTTATTATATTTTAAGGTTATTCAAATATGACCTCCTAAGTTTTGAGTGCAGGTCTAAATGATAGAGTTGTAATTAAGGCTAATAGTTAATATTGTATATTTTTAATTATTGTTGGAAAGCTTACATAATCAAAGGTTGAAGGTAATTATAAAGATGGAGGAGGTGATATTGTCAGTTTCATATTTTGTTAAAACAAAGAAGAATAGGAGTTAGTAATTATTATCCATGTACTTTTTAAAACTAACTAATCATGACCTCACATTAAGCATTAAATGATATAGTTTAATTTATGAGTACTTGAATTTTTTAAGCTTAGTTCTAGGCAGAAATTTCCAAAGCTATACTTGATGTAATAGAATGGAAATGCAAATTAAAACTATTTTTCAAAGTTTCTTTTAATAGACTTACAAAACTAAGTTGTGGGGAGTTTTTCAACACTTGACCTTATATCAAGTTAATAAAATTAGAGAGGAAAAGAAAATAATGAATGGTTGTTTATAAAGAAAAGTGATTAGTATTTAGCATAGTAACTATTTTTATAATGACTTGCAACTGTATTAAGTATTGATCCTTAAGTCCATCTTATATTAAGGATCTTAGATTTATCATATCATTTATTGGAATTTGATGCATTCACTTCAAAGCTACATCTATGAAAAAGGATGTCGGTAAATTTCAAATATTACTTTTTAAAATAAATTTTAGACTTTAAAACTTGAACATGTTATGCGGCTAATTGATGAAATTTTGAAGCATGATATTTTTATTTTAAATCAAACCCTTGGCACGAGAGACTGAAAAACTAAATCCTGTAAATGATCAAGCCACTTGATTCTATCCAATAAATATCCATCCAAGCACGGAGATAGCCTTCCTAAACTTTGTGGTCTTTTGTTCCCATCCATTTGGGGTTGCTCAAAGGCATGTGCAGAAGCATATCAAATCTTTTGTTCCAGTTACTCTGTTACAACCTTTTTCTATTAAATCTCATTCATACATTTATATAAAATCCACATAAATGTGTGGATGAGATTTAATAAAACATGATAAAAACACTATAACTGAAACACAGGATCAGAACTAACATATCAATACATCTACCAAATGAATCAGACACGTTTGGGTAGAATTTCTTGGCAATACAATTTGCATTGATTTTAATTTGTGGCAACTCCAAGAAGAAACGTTTGTATAAGCACCCTTCACCGGAAGCCAAGCCGTGGAAGTGAGCGCTATTGAGAATTATTTTATTTTCTCTTAAATTGCTCCCTCACCCATTGGGCGCACAGATTATGGAGTAGGTTTAGAAAGAAACTATTGGCTTAATTCCCTTAATTGTATACACCTTATCTAATAAATAAATTATTGCATAAACACATGAAATTATATTTCAATCTTATTTTATTAAATGACGTTTATACATTTATATAAACCTTATATAAATACGTGGATAATACAAAACATTTAACTGGAACAGACAATCCCTTTCCATTTAACAGGATATGCAACATAAATTGCTGCATTTCGCATCGAAATCCGGGGATGAGCAACTCGACAAAATAGCATGTGCTACATGTCGTACATGTTTTAAAGATGACAAAACATGAAAAACGATAATAAATGGCAGCATTTGAAGCATTGGATTCTCCTCGCGAGAAGAGAAGGGAACTAACTAGTAACAATAATTTGGATGGCTAATGGCTTCCTGAATCCTGATCCGGACCGCTTAAAAACAGGATCCCTCCACGTCTGGGGGGCGCACCAATACTGAATTACATTGCTCTCTCAAATTAAATGTAGTTTTGGAACTGAAACTGCGTTCGGATACCAAATGCCAAATCCCTCATCCTTGCTTGTTATGTGTTCTGTTGTTACTTTTTAGTTGAAGTTATTTTGCCCTTTCCACACACTTGCATAGGAATAGGATTCAGAATTTACTCGATAGCGGTAATGTGGGAGTTCATCCAATGTGATAATTTCTTATGCGCACCGAGCACTGAGTAGCCTTCCTGAAAAGCTGGCTGAGATTAAACCGTGATTTATCTCCTTCACATAATATCGGGTCAGAGTGTGAGAGTGCCTAAGGTGGACGTTCTACCTTTTGAGTCCAAGGATTCAGAATTTACGCCACACACACGCACACATTCTCGTCTCGGGAAATTATCGCGTTAAATTCATTGGGTAAATAAATACATATACAAAAGGCCAAGGTGCCTTCCACCAACTCTTTGCTTTTATTCTTCTATGTCCCAACTCTTACGTCAGCTCAGCTTCCTTCACGTTCTGCTTCTTTTTTTCTTTTTCCTCTGTCCATCATCAGCTATCATTTTCTCCACAGGTCTTTGTTTGCATCTCTCTCACACGTCGATTCACTGATGACCTGAATAACGATAGCTTCATCTATCCAGCTGCCAAAATCCCATCCATGGCAAGCGTAGGAGCATTGTTCAACAACTTCCTTGCTATTCTCATCCTCTTTCTTCACCTTGGTTGCTTTATTTTCTCGGATAGAGGACACCAATCAACCAGGAAATGCAAAGCTAAGCCTAGTCCTCTCTCTCCAAAGTCTTCTCAATCTCGCATTAAAACTCCCAAACTCATTGCTTCTCCTTGGGCTTATCTCAAAAATGTTTTCTCTGGCAAAATATCTAAGGCGAACATTCAGACTCACCCGACAACACCTAATTTAACCGCTGCAAGACCGTCCCAGAAATCTTTGGTTTCTATGATCCCGCCAGAAACCGATTTATCTGATCCTCCAAGGATTAACCCATCTGATTCATGCCAAGAACCTGATATGTCCGTCGATACTCAATTTTTCCCTTTGCGAAATGATATTTGCCCATGCACAGCCTGCGGTGAGATTTTCCAAAAACATCAGCTTCTCGAACAACACCAAGCGATCAAACATGCTGTGTCAGAGCTTTTAGATGGAGATGCAGGAAAAAACATAGTCCATATCATATTTAAGACGGGTTGGTCTTGTAAGGAGAGGAGTCCCAACATCCATAGGATCCTGAAGATCCATAACAGTCCCAAGATACTGTCGAGATTTGAGGAGTACAGAGAGTTAGTGAAAGCAAAAGCTGCCAGAAACGGTGCATTTGGGAGAAGAGACGAGAGGTGCATAGCTGACGGTAACGAGCTCTTGAGGTTTTACTGTTCGACGTTTACGTGTGACTTGGGATTGAACGGAAATTCTAGCATCTGCAGCCAGCAATACTGCAGTGTCTGTGGGATAATCAAGTCAGGTTTCTCTCCAAAACTTGATGGAATCTCGACACTTTCCACTAGTTCGAGAGCACACCTATCAATCCCCGAGGAGATTGAAGAAGAATTCAAGTTTATGAACGTGAAGAGAGCTATAATGGTATGTCGGGTCGTGGCAGGTCGGGTCGGGTCTGAGTTGGAGGAGGATATCAACAAGGAGGACGGTGGGTTCGATTCTGTAGTGGGAAGAGAAGGCAGCGGGGTCCATTCCAGGCTGGACGACGAGGAACTTGTGGTATTCAATCCTAGGGCTGTACTTCCCTGTTTTGTGATTGTGTATACCGTGTGAGTGAGTGTGATTATTATTGTTTAAGAAATTGCAAACTGTTGTAAGTAGCGGTGTTGGTGGCAGAGATGGTCTTCAGGTTATGGTTTTTATTTGTCCTCTGACCAGAAGTGGTCACCACTTGTGAGTGTGTTCAACTTCGAAGTCTCATGTTTTATATCTTATTAAGATTTTGGGTGTGTAGCCACCAAGACCAGTGTTAGGATAGTTGGTTATAACATACGTGATGTAAATCACTTCTCATACTATAGAGATGGTTTGTGTATTAGATCCTGTGTTTTTAGGAACTTAAATCAGTTTTCTAATCCTTTCTCTTGACCATATGAAACTCTTCTTAGCTTAGCTTGGGCTATTTCCAGTGTTTTCGTTCATGTGAAGCCCTCAGACTTCTTGGATCACATGTATTTACTATATCTATTTGAGTTGAGTTTCCATGAAACATGTTCTTCTGGGTTTTAAGATAGTTGATTGACCACATTTTATCTCCTTGATTACTCTTTTTTCACTTTTACTATTAGAGTTAACTTAATTATCAACACGAGGCAGCTTCATACATTGAATTCATGAATAATACCTAGACAAGATAGAAAATTCGTAAGTGCTTATTAAAGAGAACACAAAAAGAAGCATATGGCCAAGTATGTTTGTTTTCTCAAGGAGAAAAAAAAAGGGTTTCTTAGGCTACCGGGAGCTTACAATTACATTTATACTTCTAGATACACCAAGCAAGACATAATTTGTATGCCAGACATACGGCTTTCGACTATGAAATAACTAGTAGTGCATATTTTCATTTAACCCCCAACTGCAGAACTACTGTAAACTCGTGGTCACCTAATCACGCTTTTCATCTACTACTTTTCTCAGTCAGCTGGTGTTTCATCATTTAAAAGAGGCACAAAGTGCATGAAAATGTCCCACCTCCCCTTCTCTTTACCTCCACAAATTACGGGCTCTCTCATTTTACGCGGGAGGACATAAAGCTAAAGGGTGGACTGTGGAGTTTTAAGTTCTAACCAACGAACCAATTAAATGGGGTCACTATGATCACGGTAGCAGTTATTATCAATTAGTCGCCCCTTTAAAGTTGTTAATTAACAATTTCAGCATTTAAGCCATGACTGGGTCAAGAATATACAATGTCAAAGATTTAACGATTTGGGCCAAGCCCAAACCTTTTGGGAGATAAACTCGTTGGTTGACGGTATTTATTTATTCAATAAAATATTTTTTTTGTCTATTATATTTAATAATAAAACAAAATTATTAGAATATTTAATTTGCAATTCAAAGTATGATGTAACTATAATAATGAGATTTAAAATACAGTTAAGTATTATTACTACAATATTTTGAGTTATGGCTAGAGGAAAACAATAAGACTAATACAAGTTATATCTTTTTCCTTATTTTTTTATAAACAAAGTAACTGATTTTATGAGTTAAAATATACTTAAACAAATATATAGGTACTTAGATAATAGGTTCTATTAATTTACATAATAATATGGATCTTGAATGAAATGTTATTTTCGTATTTGGGGATATTCTTATTATGATGGTTTCATAATTGATCTTTATACTTTGAGATTATTAAATTATCTCATATAAGAACTAATATGTCGTATTTATATTTATAATCGATAATACTTAGATATAAAACGAACTATGGAAGTAATTGAGTAAGAAAACAAATGACTTGTCATTTAAATAATCAAGAATAATATAGCATTATTCTTGATTGTTAGTGGTTTGAGAATTCTCTAGACATTTGACAAGTTATTTTAAAATATTAATTATAAATAAATTACTGATATGTAAGAAGGAACATAATTAATATAATAAACAATAATTCAATACTACAAGTTCAAATGAAATATTAGAAGATGAAATAGGTATATATTATAACTATGGATAGATAAGTTAAATAGAATAACTTTAAAATTTTTAATACTTAGGTAGCTATGATAAATTGCTATACCTCAATCTTAGTCTATAACTATAAAATTAAAATTAAAAAAATAAAGATAAATTAAAAGTAATTTTAATTTATCTAACTCTAATTATGCATTGTGTTAGTCATTGAATAAGAATTGAAAAGGGTGTGAATTTTGTGTGTTTGTTTTTTATCTTATTTGATAACTAACTTATTAATTGCACATTATAATAAATGGTTATAGCACATTCACATAAGAGTTAAAAAATAAATACAATACTAATAAAATAGAGGAGAGAAATAAAGACAAAATCAATCTTAGTGGTTCAATTAAATAACCTTTGCCTTAGGTCCATTTTTGAATTTCCACTTTAGAATTTACTATCTTTTTCCTTGAATAGGTGAAGAAGATCCCTTTATATAATTTTTTTTGGTCATCGATAAAAAAGAACTCTTTATATAATATTTTTTTAATCATAAGTGAAGAGTATCATTACAATTGTTTTACTTTATTACAAGTGAAAAATATCCTTTATAAATATCGTTCAAGGTCAAGAGAAACCCTCATATTGTATTTCTCTAATAGTTTATGTAATTGGTATAGTGACACGTTCTTATAAAATTTATTTTCTTGCTTACATGATAATGAGCTAATACACAACATATGCTATGTAACATACTTTCATTCAAATTGTCTTTAACTTTTTAAGACTCTTAACAACTTTTTAGTTTGTTAAACGCTCTTTGCACAATTCAATTGTAGTTTATTTATACAAAAACCAATTTAAATAGTAGTTTACAATTAGTTGTTACATTGACGGTTTTCTGGGCATGATCAACAAATCGTTCACATATCTTAAGCTAATCATTCATCCACTAAACATGTATTGACTAATTGAACCCAAATCAACCCTTTGATAAATTTAAAAACAATTGTAAACTAATTAATTATAACACTTTGACTAACCAATGGCAGCGCTCTTAGTTCAGATTGGCAGAATGTGGGTCTCCAAAGCCCAATGTCATAGGTTCAAATCTTATACCACTAACTAATTTCTAAACAATTGTAATCCAATTAGTATGTAACTTTTAAACACTCTATTTAGGGAGCATATTCAAACTCTTAGGCTAATTGAATCCCTACAAAATCAACTTAAAATCTTTGAGTCTCACACCTTTTCAAAGAAACAACACACCCTTTTAATAAGCTCTTGATTTAAAATTATTTTAAAAGTTCTCATAATTTTATTTGAAGATTAAAAGGTTTTTCTTTAAAAATAAAAATAAACCTTCTCTTAAATATAAAAAGATATATGTATCATGTACCAATTTTAAATGGTCATCCAATTATAACCAATGATTTCTTGAAATTACTAAGATAATATTACAGATTACAATAAATTGACTTTTTTCTTCCTTATTCTTAATTCTCCACTTGAATTTTCTTTAACCTCTCGTAAAGTTTATATATGCTCTAGTTTGCTCTTTTTTTACTTGTTGATTCAATTAGTTCATTAGCTCTTTTTTTTCTTCCTTTTATTGAATTTGATCTTTCACATATTGTTTAATTCCATTATAATAGAACTTTTAATGTCACTAAAAGTAAATTCATCATCAGAAATATGTTTTGTTAGCATAAAACCTATAGGTGGTCACACATATAGAGAAGGTAAATAGAAAACTCAATTTAAACTAAGTGGAACTGAATTATAAAATTTAAGAAATATTAGGAACCAAATATAAGATATTTTAATTTATTAAGGTTAAATTACAATTATATAATTAAATTTAGACTTTAATTATGATTTAAAATTTAACTTTATTAAAAGACTAAAACATTTTTGTTTCTCTATATAAAAAGATAAACACCAAATAAGTTAAACATTCTCTAAAAACATAGAGTTTTCTTTTGCTTTGTAGATATATTAGAGATTACATAATTAAATAATTTTATAACTAATTTTTCATCATCAAAGAATTTTTATTACCGATCCTGTAAATCAAGTTTATCTTTACTTTTTTATTTTTATAATTATTATTTCAAAATTTTCTATAAAAATTGTAAAATTTATTATGTTCCATCCCTGATATAATGAAAGTTGATTTCTCAACAATGGTATTTTAAAGCAAAAAGTTGAATATTCATATTTGGTTACAACAGTTGTATTAGTTAAAATATTAATTATTCTTTAGCAACAGTATCGTTTTCTTTGCATACAAAAATTTTGTCGGATTGTAAAAACAATACCAAGTGTCTGTCGAAGAATTAGAAGTCGTTGACAAAAGAAAAGAAGAAGACAAAAGGGAAACATAGAACTGTCTACGAAAAAAAAAAACAATGATCTTGAAGATCATCCTTGATTCCATAGCCAACAATAAAGTTATAAACAGAAAACAGACGACAATTGTCCATAAAACTTACGAGCTTGACAGTACTCAAGCTGTTTTCAGTAACCACTCTTCATAACATTCCCTAGATACCACCCATCAGAAGTCCACAAGTAGAACTAGGATAGTTGTTAACTTCCAAGCCCCAAGAACGCTTTATTGAATCCAAATTGTTCTAAAAGAGAAACGAAACGAAAGAACATGACAATAAAGCTAACAAAAGTTGTTAGCCACTACTGTTGCTATCTCAAGGCAAATGAGAAGAAGATATCATCTCTATCAAATCCATCTCTTTGTTTCCAGTTGAAGACTGTTGATTATCCCTTGTGAAACTCATCATGTTTGTGCTACAGTATCCATTTTCCAAGGGAGATGCAAGTGAACTTGATCCGTTCAAGAGGTATGACATGTAGAGATCAGAATACAGGTGGTGGCTTGTGGGTATCAGTTCATCAGTGCACAACTTTGTGTCCAAATTGAGAGGAAACAAGCCTCGATCACTCGAATTTGAATTTGCATTACCTAGTAGCTGCTGGTCAGCGCTCTTTTGGCATAAACCAAGGGAGACAATACCGGAGGTCTCCATTAGCTCTGGATTGTTGACAGATTTATCGAAAGGTGACTCATTTAACATGTTGGAGAAGAAATTTTGCATGAAGAGAAGTTCATCGTCACAAGTTTGAGTGATTAATGTGGGAGAGTCATCGGCGCCTGCAGATTCCAATAAATCGGGGAGAAAGTAATTGAGTTGCGTAGATGGATCTTCTGATACTGAAGAGTTGGACGGAGTGTAGGTGGCTGTAGTGGTGCTGTGAGTTGGGGTGGCTGAAGCTACTAGGTTTTGGCTTCTAATGTAGTTCTCAAGTATCGATGACTGTGGCTTTCCACTTTGTTTCTCGGGTTGCTTGTGTTTTCTCCTTGAATTCTGCCTTCTTTTCGTAGCATTCCAATGGTTCTTTATAGCATTTTCAGTCCTTCCAGGAATGAGTTTAGCGATCTCCGCCCATCGGTTCCCAACTTTTGCATGAGCTTCAACGAGTGTTCTCTCCTCTTCTTCGCTCCACCCTTCTTTCTGAGACAAATTTATGTAACAAAAAGATCAAGAAGGGCTTCTTATTTTCACATTACAAGGAATTCGAAAGACAATTCCAACAATTAATTTTGCACATGACGGCTCCAAGAAGGCCTTGAATGACATTAAAACTTACATATGGTACCACGTTAAAGCATGGATACTAACTACTTTTATGTTTGCTTGTATCAAAATGACCGATCATTTATACCCACATTCAAATTAGGTGGTTATTACTGGTTCTTTTATTTTAGAAAGTTCAAAATTAAAATAAAAAGGATGGCATTTTTATTTGCACAACATCCCATTTCATATCCACTGTTTTATTTTCATGAAATCTAAACCCTATGTCTAGTATTTAATGATAACGGTGAGGTAAAATGACCTAGTAAGCTACATGAGAAATGGTCAATTCTGAAAAGAAAGTGAGCAAGGAGATGCAGAAAAGAAAAAGAAAACTAAGGTTTGCATGTTGCACAGTAACTTCAACTCAAATGACGTGTAGTTTCTTCTCTTAGCATTGACTCAGATTTTTATTTCTTAAAATAAAAAGAAACAATGCTGGAGCTCAAAATTAAAGAACTTGTTTTGAGCCCTTTAACTATAAAATAGTCAATCTTCTTGTCGGAAGAATTGCTATTTACGTGGTAAACTAGTGTATAATGGATGGATTCAAAGGGAAAATAAAAGAAAGGAACCCTAGTTTTTGTTTAACCTTAATAAAGAATGAGGCAGGCAAGCAGATGATTAATATTTCACCTAGATTCTTGACAATCTTAATTCCATCTTTGGGATTGATTTGGTAATGAAACAATGAACATCGCATCTTTGCAGTAAGAGATATTAGATAGATGAATCTGGTGAAACGAGTTTGAGTAAAGAAAACAAGAACAAAGGGTAATGTCACAAAAATGGAGTGTGATCGCAGAAATACTTTTAAGAAATTGAAAGAAAAATAGCACCTTGATATCAGGCCGTAAGTGATTGTGCCATCTCTCTCGACATTGCTTTCCAGCTCTACCAGCCAACTTTTCAGCTATTTGTGCCCATTTCCTTACCCCAAATTGCTTAACCAACTTCACTAGTTTACTTCATGAACAAGACACACCATCAGAATACGTTCTCTGTGGAATTTAGTCGATGGTATGTAGTGCTATCCACAAAGAAAATGATATAACAGGCTGAAATAAAATGAAATGAACTTTCTTCTTTTTACCTGTCTTCTTCCTCTGACCATTGCCCTTTGATCAAAGCTGCGCAAGAACCTTTCTTGGTTTTCTTTCCAATTCCTTTAGAACCCTTCTCTTCAAGATTATGGTCTTCGTTCAAGCCCAGGTTAGGATGTCCCTCGAACGTGCAATTGAGGATGTCACCGTCAATCAATATATCATCAACCAAAGTTGTCTCTTCCATAAAACTTGAACACGAAACCCCTCCTATTGCACTAATGTTTGAAAGAAGACCAAACAACTGGTGATTTGGTGACACATATGTGGCTTTGTTTCTGTCATAATTCTGAGCAGGATGCTGTATGCTTTGCTTTTGACCCCACAAAAACCTGTCTATCGCTGTTAATGGTGGAGTTGGTCGACATGTGACAAGGTGGTTTTGCAGCATACTTCCAGACCCGAATCTCCAACTTCCTCCTCCTCCTCCTCCTACTCCTAATTCCTCCATAGGAAGGAAAACCAGAGAAGGAAGAGAAATGGGTAATTTAGGTGATGGAATGAGCTTGATAGATGGGTGGTTTTATGGTGCTTTTATTAACTTTCTCAATTCTCTTCTTGTAAGAAAACCCCCCCTAAAAAAAAAAAAAAAACCATGATAGAAGCTGGACACAAAGCTAAAACAAAGCCTTGTAGTATGCCACATGGCTCATTAACCGTTGATCAGAAGGTCTATCAAACGGCTGAGGGCTGGAGATACGTGCAACTCCTGAGCTTCCTCGCTTGGACAAAAGTACAAAAGAGAGGTGGAGAGTTTAGTGGGTTGGATATTAAACGTACAATTGAATTAATCAATCATTTCCTATTAAGTCTCACAGATAATAAGGAAGCCTAAGGGAGTGCTTGGGTGGTGGGCTTATGTTGAAAGGGATAGTTCGGCCCATAAATTGAAAATGATTGCAGAACTATGAGCGTACAATTAATTATGCATAATTACATGGGAATAAATACAAATTAAGACGGTGATAGAATTACGCCCTAGATTTAACTGTCCCCCCTTGAATAATGATGCAAATTGCCATAAGTTCAAATGTGCATTCGTTTAGGTAAGGGAGTCTTAAATAACCTCCAGATTAACTCATATTACACACATTTTCAACCTATGCTTTATGGATAATCCATAATTTACTTAACTCCGTCCTAGATTAAATCAGTGGTGTTTATAATCATAATCTATACAGGTCCTTCAACCATGCATCATACTGTTTAGACAAGGATCAACAATCATACATGTTTCAAATAACACAGTATGTTGACGAGGTCATAAGGACATCTCATATTAACTTATTGTTGTCCACAAATAATTATATTTATGTTACTTGATATTGAGCAAAAGTTAATCAATTGCAAGCTCACACCAGATATTGTACCCATTGATTGATAATTAATAAAGTCCTTCCTTGTATTCTATGTCATTGTCGCATCTTGTTTTGTCCTGAAAATGCCCATGTACTACTATCCATTACTACTAATATCTATAGAATGTGTTTAACAAAATTTAATCGGGAGCCTTGTTTTCAGACCCAGATATGATGTTATCAAGACATAGACTTATGATTGTGTGAAAATTGGGCCAAGATTCGATCTCGTACGTACCGGAATAATTGCAAAAATATTTCATATAATTTTTCAAAGTTAAGATTACTTTAGATTTACAGCATGATTAATACATAAGACATAATGAAGTATGAATTTTACTTCATATTTTATTGTAAAACTTGATTATTTTCTCATTGTATCTATCTTAATCAATGTAGTCATACAAGTATCCGATCTCTTTTGAAGCTTAAACTAATTTATAATACGTCTTGTACCTTTTAGTATTTTAATTGAATTAACAATCTAATTTCAATTAAATTTCAATTAATTCTAATTAAATACCAAATGGATCTAAATAAGATCTAATATCTCATATTAGTCTTTATTTAGAAACTTTATAATCAAGTCCAATTTGTTTATAACCCATTTTCTCTCTTCAACTCATTTTTATATGTGACCCATTAGATTTTCAAATATATTGACAATGGATATAAATTATGACCCTAAATTATATTTATGATTAGATAAATTAAACTCCTTTAATTTATCTTTAGTTTTTAAATTAATTAATTTATATTCATTGGTCAAGATTGGCATCTAGTAGTCCATTATGACAACCCAAATATTTTGAAATGTCAAATTAATTTTGAATAACCTTTTCGTGCATAGATTTTTCATATAATTCAATTCTTTCATTATAAAATATTATACTCGATATAGAGTAAAGAATTAATGTCTACTCTAATTAAGTCCAATCTTATTAGTTCTCTGTTGGGACCCCGAACTTTTAGTGAAAATTAGAAATATTAAAATGAAATTAAATGAGTGTTTTAGTATATGAATTGTGATATATATGTTATTGTGTTATGAGAAAAGAATTGCTTGGTGTTGATGAATTTGAGATTTGAGTAGAATTGTTTGGGTTATGAAAGTTAAAATGAATGAGATGATTGAAATGGAAGTTGAAAAGCAAGAAATGATTAGTGAAAGTGTTAA
>JAOSBK010000008.1:28622227-28643763 GCA_027568895.1 Erythroxylum shatona | reverse complement strand
TTGTTGTTGTTGTTGTTGTTGTTGTTGTTGTTGTTGTTGTTGTTGTTGTTGTTGTTGTTGTTGTTGTTGTTGTTATTCTTATAATAATAATAATAACAACAACAACAACAACAACAACAACAACAATAACAATAACAACAATAACAACAACAACAACAACAATAATAATAATAATAATAACAACAACAACAATAACAATAACAATAATAGAGACTATAATGGATATTTTGGACTTTTTATTAATTACTCCTTTGTTATCTCAAATTTATGTTTTCAAACCAAACATTGACATATGTAACACAAAAAAACATTGGCATACATCATCATTAGAAATTCTTAGGAATAAACTAAACTAAGTAATACATATTTTATTATATTCCTCGTCAATTCTATTCCTAAGAATAACCATTCTATTCTTTATCTATTCCATAAGGTGAATCAAACACCCTGCAAGAATATATAATTCAAAAGTTTACTTATTCCTTGAGTTTGAGGAATAAGTAAATGCATTATATCCCTATCTTTATCTATTCCATGATTGGGGAAAACATGAGGTCTTATAGACAAAAATATCCTTAAAGAATCTATGTAATTACTTAGCTATAATAATAATAATAAGAAGAAGAAGAAGAAGAAGAAGAAAATTATTATTATCATTATCGTCGTCGTCGTCATCATCATGACGTAGTTAGTGGGGACTAATGGATATTTTAATCTTTTTATTAGTTAATCATTTGTCATTCTAAATTTATATTTTCAAACTAAACATTAACATTACATCATCAATAGAAATTCTTAAGAATAAATCAAACTAAATGATACATATTATATTCCTTATCTATTCTATTCCATTATTTATCTATTCTTAGAGGTAAACAAAATGCCCTATAAGAGAATTATACTAATAAGTGCATAAATGATCATGATTTATGAAAAACAAATTTTCCTTACATTTTTAAGTACAAAATCATTATCAATCAAAGTTTTATAAATTGGACCAATCTCTGACTGAAAATAGTATGAACTGACCTGATGTCCAGTTTGATTTTATCTAATAACCTATCAGTATAAAACTGACCGATTTATCACAGAACTGGCCAATTTTTTAGCCAACCAGTCGAACCAATATGTCAATAAAAGACTAAAATTTCTATTTCATTCAGACATCAAATGCTCTCTTCAACAAATTCACTATCTTCTCTTCAATCACCATATCTCACCGTCATCTTCCATTTCTGTCCATCTTTGCTAGATCTCATCGTGATCTTCCTTTTCTAGTCATCTACCATCTTCACCAAATCTCATCTTCTCCAGATCTATCTCAAAATGTTGTTGGTACTTCAAACAGAGGAGATAGATGCGGAGAGCTTCTGCGAATAAGTGAAGAGTCTAACACAACATCCAACAAATTTTTATAAGCCCTAAGCATCGATTCACTTTTTAGCACATAGGTGAGGCAATTATAATGGAGGGTGAAGATTGGAAGAGAAACGAGAATAGGAACTTTTAATGCAAAACTTCGACAGAGGGTAATATTTGGATTGTATAGTTAGAGAGAGAGTACAGAAAATAGAGAGAACATAAAGAAGAGAGAAAAAGCTAAACCTTTTGGTATTTTGGTACTTTAAATTGCATTAATTGATGGCATCTTAAATCACAGAGTGGGGGTTGCACTTGGCTCCAAATATAAGCTTATAGCTATAGCATTGTTCTGTGACCCACTCACAACATAAAAGTTAAACTTAAACGTTAACGCTGCGTTTGATTATTGTCTTCGTCGGTGGAGACAGATAACAAAACACAAAAATCATGTACCTCACAATATTTGGTTGCTGAGCCAACTTATTTTTTTCTGATTCCAGATCACAAAAACATAAATTTTGTGTTCCTTTCAAAATCGTGGGACAAGATTTCTTGTCCCTGTGACATAAACAAAACATATAAGCAACTTTCAGAAATACTCCTCCCCCTAATAACTCATTTCATTTAATATTTAGGTTTCTCATTTTATTAAATATTTAGGTTTCTCATTTTATTTCATTGTAATTAACAAATTACAAATACAATTAAAATAAATATTGATACAATTATAAAAATATTTAACACAATTCATTTTATTGTTAACTTGTATGAATTTTTTGCTATTCAATAGTTCATTTCATTAAATTTTTATGTTACTGATTTTTTGAATTCCTTATTTATAGATACAATTAAATTACTAATACAAATCATTCGTTTTAAAATAATCAATGAATTACATACTTCCAATCATATTATAACTGTAGGGGTATTTTAGTCATTAAAACTGTTTTTATATTCTGTCAACTATAACCAAATGCATTTCTGTCCTTGAGATGAACACAGTTTTATCTGTTTTGTCCATTACAACTAAACACCTCACTGTTTCTAATTTTTGTTATGTTCTGTCTCCAAAATTTTGCTTCGTTTCGTCTCAGCATATGGATCACAGTAACCATATACAACGTAATGGTGAAAAATAAATAATAATAAATAATTTTTTAATAAAAGGATATATAACCACTAATTATTGGTCAAATAGTTACTTATATAATTAATCTTTACTCTTTAAAAGTATCAATTTCTATATAAATTACTATATTATAAAGAGAAAATATTATATTTAAAATAAATAGTAAAATTCTAAATAAAATGAAGATGTAAATTTTAAATTTTATAATATTAAAAATATTAGTATTTATTGTTTAAAATTCAAAACAAAACATTGTTATATTTTCTATTTCAATAAAATGTTTATTTTGATTTATTCTTATAATTTTTACTTTTTATTTATTATGTACTGATTTTATAACGGTTTAATATCGATTTAACTTTTAAACTTTAAACATTTTCTTTGATCGGTTCGACGTTTAAAACATTATTAACAATAGTATCAAGATTAACATTGCCCAACATATCTTTTTCGATACATAAAATAACTAAATCATTCAACTTTTTGTGTGACATTGATGACCTTAAGTAAGTATAGTCAATAGAATTTGATAAGCAAATGAAACATTTGGATAACAATTTGCAGCTTTAACAAATTCTAAAATTTTAACTGATGACATTAACTCATTTGGCAAAGTCATTTACAATACTTTTAATTCGAAAAAAAGATAATCTAAATCCACATCTAACATATTATCATGAGAAAAAAGTTGTTGTAAAATTAGTGCAACATTCTCTTAACTCATTATCATCTAATAACCTCAACTTCTTTGAATCAAATAAAAATCTAAAATATTTTCAATTGTCATTAATTTTTTAAATCTGTTCTTCAAAGAAGCAATTGTTATATCCACAACAACTAAAAAATAATTAACTCTAAAAGAATCTCAGCTGATTGTATCTCTCCATCATGATCATTTTCATCAAATTTTCTTTTCCTAATGATACAATGTCTAATTGAAAATGTAGGTTCTACATTCATCTCATGTGCAAGACTTTTGACAATATTCACACTAGAGGCAAACCTTTTATTTAAATAATTTTTAAAAAATACCATCACACCTTCTAATTGCTCTATGATAGCATTAATGCAGATAGATTTATGCTGCAACTTTTTATTCACGATGTTAATAATGAATAAAATATCATATCAAGTAGTCATACCAAGTAAAAACTTAAAACTGTCAAGTATACTAACTAAACTTTCCTCTTCACTCTTTAACTTGACATCATCACAAGACCTAGATAATTCTATCAAAGTCAATCTTATTTAAGGAACTTGAAATCTAATAGCTTTAACACTTTTTATTTAACTCTCCTAACGAGTGTTAGACAATGATTTCATGGTTAAACCCAAAACATTATTAAGTAAGACCTTCCACCTTTAAGGAGAACTTGAATCTAATGCATATATGCATTGCATAACTAAATAAAATAAAATAAATTTAACACAAGAATGTGTCATATCACTAAGAGTAAGATTAAGATTATACAAGCACAACATATATAATATCTCGTATTTGTTTCAAGTATTTGCTTTTGAACCCCTTTGTGTTTTCCTTTCATATTAGAACTGTATTCATAACTTTAACCCCTCACATTATGGACTTTCATATTAAAAGACTAATTCATTGAAAAGTCTTAATTTAGATGTTTCATCTACCTTCAAGCACTCTAAAAAGTACTCTTCTATTTTTATTTTTTTAGTTGACATATTCACATATCATAATAATAAACCCATTTATTCTTCATGGCTCAAACCTAGGGTACAATTAAGAATAATAGAAAAGTATTTCTCCTCTTCGATGATCCTTATGATAGAATTTGTAATACTATGGGGCCAATATAGAAATCAACTTATTTTGAATTTTGTGACCCAGATAATAATGATGAATTTCATGATTTTGAATGCATCTAACATGATCTTGCATTACTATATCAAATTCAGTAATCATCTCAATTAATCCCAAAATGTTACCATTACTATCTTGGTAAAGTTTCTCATTAGATCTTCGAAAAGCTAAATTACATTTAGCAAGACATTTCACAATAGAAACTATTCTTATTAAAACTTGTCTTCAATGTTCTTTCTCCTTTACAATTTCTTATTGCAAATCTTTATAAATTGTTTGATTTATGCTCAATCATACTCGTAATTCATTCCAAGTCCTCATGTTAGTCATATGCTCAATACTATTTTCATTTTCTTTAAGTCTCTCACTAAAATGCTTATAATCTTTAAATCTATCATTTGCTATTGCACTTTGTTTACCATTAGATTTAAACAACTTACAACAAAAACAATATACTTTATCTATATGTTTAGAGTAAACCAACCATTGTCTATCACTAGCCTCTCCAGTACTCAATTTTCTAGAATAATAAGAATATGAAAAAAAAATACCGAAAGCTATTGTCTAAGGGAAATACAAGATTCAATTCTCTTACAGGCCCTTTTTCAACTAAAATGTCTCTTACATTAGTATCAAGATTATCTCAATTTTTAGAATCTAAATATCCAATATAGGGATTAATTGCTCATCTGCCCTTAAATTTTCTAAATTGGAGGTATTTGGTAGATGATCATACTCACTCAAATTTCATCACTTAATTTTCTTTATGTTGTTTGATATTACCTTCACTTAATTCCTCATGGTTCTTATTAGAGGAACCTATTCTTTTAATAAATTTATTAATTGCTCTTTTTTGGGATTCAATTAATTGTTCTAATTTTTTTCTCTTTTTTCACTTCCAGATAAATGTTTTTTATGTAACATCATATAAACCAATTATAACACAATTATATTAGAAAAAAGACAAAAGCACTTGTATACAACTGGAAGAAGTATGGAGGCACAACACAACACTAATAACTATATAAATTACAAAGATATATCGATGGTATTATATTTGTGACAAAAAAATAAAGAGTAAAATTTAATATCATATATTAAAAATGCAAAAACAAAAAACAAACTTTTATGATAAAAGCAATCATATTCAAAATGTAATCTCAATTTTTCAAGTAATTTAAAAACATAAAAAACTAACAGTGATTTACTTTTTACTAAAAAGAATAGATATTAAAATTACAATCGATCTAATCATGATGATGGTAATGATTCAAAGAAAAATATCAATTTTCTTTTTGACAATAGATATATATGGAGAAGCAGTGCCGGCCCTAGGCAGGGGCCAGCAGGGCACCTTCCTAGGGCCCTCTATGAGAGGGGGCCCCATCAAGAGCCTCCTCTCTAAGAAATGAAGACGTGATGCACTGATTTTTAAGTTTTAACTCTGACTTTAAGGCTTTTCCAACAGCAGCAGACTCCTCTCCAAGACTCCAACAGCAACACGCAAGTGACGCAACAGCCTCTTCCCTCCCAAAACTCCAACAGCAACATGCAAGACTCCTTAGAACGTTGGCTTTAATGATTGTAACATTATAAGTTAACGTTAATTTATATATGTTGGCTTATGATTTTAACGTTAAACAGTTAACGTTACAATTTTTTTTTTAATGTAAAGGTAACTTTGTGGTCCATGTGTATAAATAGTCTTAAAATATTTAGATGTATTCTTACTTTCTAATTTCTTTATTTCTATCAATATATATATTTAAAGTACGATTCTGTCTTTTGAGTTCTGAGTATAATTTAAAGGTAAAGTTTATGATTTTTTAATATATTTTTACTCTTTGTTCTGAATTAAAAGTATTGCAAATGACTTTGTCAAATGAATTAATGTCATCAGTTGAAATATTAGAATTTGTTCAAACTGCATATTGTTATCCAAATGTTTCAATTGCTTATCGAATTCTATTGACTATACTTGTGACTGTAGCATCAGCTGAGAGAAGTTTTTTAAAGTTAAAATTATTGAAAACCTACTTGAGGTCATCAATGTCACAAGAAAGATTGAATGGTTTAGCTATGTTATGTATCGAGAAGGATATATTGGACAATATTGATCTTGATAGTATTATTAATGATTTTGCATCTAGAAATGCATGGAGAAATTGTTTTTCATAAATCATGATCCTCTGTGTATTTGTTAGTGTTATGATCATTTAATATTTAGTTGATTATGTAAACTTATAAATTGAATCATTTATGTTTCATACAAATATGTAAACTTAAGTATATTGTCAATTTATTGTGGCCCTTTTTTTAATTTCGCCTAGGGCCTATAAAACTATAGGAACGACCCTCATGTCTAGACCTCTTTTTCTAGACATATGTCCAAACAACCCAAAATTTATTCTAGCCCACATCTTCATGGTTAACTCTGGCGATGCACATTCAACCTCCACTCACACATCCTCGACGAATAACACCCTCGTGATGTCGCCTCTCCCTTCTCTCATTAGTCACTACTAGCAGCTTCCAAATGCACCCACAACATTCGACAACTTTGATGATAACAGCCACAATAACTAAAAACACAACCAGAATTGACACAAAAATCGCACAACCTCAAGCATGCCACGAATTCTTATGTAGGGTTTTCCGGATTCTAGGTTTAATATTGTTTACAAATGTATCATGCTTTCATTTTAACTATTATTTGCACTCACATTAATAATTCAATCTAAATTGAATGAAAGGTTTCAAAACTTTCAATTTGGACAGTTTAGATTAAAAATAATCATAATCTAAATCTAATTTTTAGGATTTACGATTTCAAATTCTAAAATTAAGGTCAATAACAATCAAATACTTTTAATAAGTTAAAGAATTAAGATTAGCTTTAACAAAACTGTTGAAAAATTAGAGTGAGATTTGATTCTACGTATAGCGGAGTAACTATGAAATTATTTCGTATGATTTCTAGAAAGCTAAGATCACTTTAAATCCATAATATGATTAACGCATAAAACATAATAAATCATAAACATTACTTGGTACCTTATTATGAAACTTAATCATTTTTTATCGTATCACTCAAATCATTTCTAAAGCTGATTCATCTTAACAACTATAGTTACATAAGTGTTGAACTTTTAATAGTATCTACAAAAAAAGTTGAGTGAACTCTGTTTACATGTTGAAGCAAGAAAGCCCTCATCTTTTATAACATTTTTAACGTGATTTACCCAACTCTGGTTCTTTTGAAGAAGACCTTGATTTGGAAAAAGAGGGTTAGATAAGTGATACTAGCTCTCTTGATATCTAAGTCTATTTATAATAGACCTTGTACCTTTTAGTAATTTAATTGAAATAAAATTCTAATTTCAATTAAACTTTAATTAAAATTACAATTAATTGTAGTTAAATACAAACTAAGCCCTAATACGATCTAATGTCTCAAACTGGTCCTTATTTATTAAATATCTCATATTTAATTATAAAGTTTGAGATATTTAATAAATAAGAATTTATAATTAAGTCCAACTTGATTAAAATATCTTTTCTCTTTTCAACCCATTCTTTTTTTGTGAATATAATTAATATCTACTCTAATTGAGTCCAATCGTATTAGTTCTCCACTATTAGTATTTGATTTTATTAATAAAATTACTAATTTCAAAGTATTATTTTATCTTAACCAAGGATTTTTCGAATTAATACTAATAAATAACAATAACAACTTTCTCCCTAATTAATTTAGAGTGATGAATCATATATTGATCACTCAGTTATCTTTATATAGTTCATGTTATATCCATTAATTGACGATCAAGCTACCCTTGACTAGTGTAGGTCATAAGTAATATCAAAATATAATAATCCCTATATAAGATACGTTGGTGATATCAAGTCAACTGATCACTTATTTGATCATCATAATGATAATTTCTATAGACATACAAGTAATATTACAAATGGAATTTTCATATGGGTGTTCTCTAATAAGCACCAATATGTTTGTTTATCTTTATACTTTAGTCTAGGAGATCAACAATTTCTTTTATAAGAAAGAAACTAAGGTGTGTTATTCTTTTTACGTATTATTAATATCCAGTCTTAATGGAATAATGAATAGGAACAATTTACAAATAATAAACAAATGCAATATAAATATCATAATTATGATCTCATTATAATTTCATTTGTAATGTATACTTATCCTATGTACTTTATCATATACATTTAAATATGTATAAGATAAAGATGCCTTTAAATATTTATATCACTAAAATAAATAAATCAATTTGATATAGGGCATAAACTAATAATGACAATCGATAAATGATGAATCATAATTTTTGTGTGTTAGTGGTTGGCAGAAATATTATAGAAGCAGTTTAAAAGAGGCTTCTTTATAGCAAATTTTGGCCTTATTTCTGAAGAAGATAGAGTTTATATGACTAAATCTTGGAGGATGTTATTACAATTAATCGACAAAGATATAATGATATATCTAGTGAGGAAAACAAAATAGTAGGAGTGCTTAAGGATGTAGATCCTATTTAAAGTAATATTATCTAGGAAGGTGGTTCAAATTGGACAAGATTAAAGGTCCTGAAACTAAAACACTTCTATAGTGTCCAATATATTAAATTATTGGACATATTTCTCTCGGAAATCTTGCAAAATAGACAAAATCATAGTATCATATACTTAAAGAGTGACGTTAAGTTATGATTTCATGTTTGAGTGAATGACGATTTAAACATTGGATGACATTGAATGTATGTACATACCCCCTGGGAGGATATGCAGTTGCTACATAGAACATAACTAAAATAATCCAAAATATACTAAACATTCCTTATATGCATTTCTAGAAACTCAAGCAAACAAACACTACAATCCATTAGGAGTTATTTTATAAACAAAACATATTATACATCATATATAATGAACTTATCAAAATATATGCCATATATATTAAATCAATCCTGTAGTAAGGTTATTACAACATTTATAGGATATTACAAACCTTATCCACAAATATATAAAATATCTCATTACATTTAATATAACTAAAAAACAAACTCAAATATACATCTTGTCAAAACAAAACACATCCTCTTTTGACCATTGCGGTTGTCCAAGCCTTAAGTCTTCTTATTAGAACCTACATAGAGGCAAAACCAACGTGCTAAGCATTAAGCTTAGTGAGGAATAACTAAACATGATATATAATGATTACCGTTTTTAGCAGTTGTCTAATGTACACATGTTCAAAATCAAATCCTATCATAAGCAGTCTTTTGTTATTCATATTTAAGAGCAATCCAAACATTACGTGTCTCAGAACAAAATGTCATTGCTTCAAAACATAATGCACAAGTCTTAAAACAGAACATAATTATGTCAAAATATATCAGAACTTGTATCAAATCAGAATTCATCTTGTATGAGATCATAATTTATCTTATTTCAGATCAAAACTTGTTTATAACATAATCGAACATATATCATAATACAAACCAGGTTAGCGAGCTAATCCTTTTTACAGCAGTTGGTAACAGGACTAGAATAGAAGATACCATGATTGGTATTATAGAACAGGAGAGATTTATGTTTTAGTATCAGAAGATACTGTTGTGTCAAATATTAGGAGACACTGAAGTGTCAATATCAGGAGACACTAAAGTGTCAATATCAAGAGACACCTTAGTGTCATAGGAGCAGTTGCAGACCTTTCTAGGCATGCCTATTTATCCACGACTAGGACTTAACAATTTTAAAACAATTCATTTCAGATTTCAAAATCATAAGCAAATAAGGTAGTGTATAACATATGTCTGTATTTCATTTTTCTCAAATTGAACATATTCACCCCCTTTTGATCAAACTCAATATGCCTTATAAATATAAATATTTCCATCAATATATCAATGAAACATTAAGTCATTACATATTACATAACATCATAGAAATTCCCAAATCATAAACATCTATGTCCAATTCATATCACATAAAACCTTTGGAACACATTTGTATTCTTAAGAACACATTCGTCTTGAACATACCATGCATTTTAACATTAGACACATTATTAATTAATCACACATTCTTTGATTTATTGCCTTAATTAATAGTCCATAATTAGATTAACTTCTAGACAATTAATCTAACATCATCTAAGTTCATTTTTAACCTCAATTAAGTTCAATTAAATCATTACTAAGTTCCCTAACCTTATATATGCCAAGTTTTTCACTTCCTAACCCTTTTCCATGACCCTAGGAATATGCCCTATAATTACCACAATCATGGGATGAGTACCGATAACTCACCCACAACCCTTAACCTGCTTCCATAACTTAACTTCTTTATACACTTTAACATCCCTTCACCATAGTTCATCAATTCCACTTTAATTCCACCTTATTCGTGCCTCAATTCCACATCAAATTCATGTCCAAAACCAATTAAAAAATCCTTCATTAAGTAACTTACAAATCAATATCTTCCACTCATGAAAACCAAACCAGAAGTTATCGTACAAGGATCATTTTTCTAGCATTCATTTATCATCATCTTAACACTTATTCTATTCAATTCAAGTATTGAACATTTCATATTAAAACATGAAATCAAGTTTAGCATTCCCTTACATAATTAACTTCAACTTACTTCTTCAAAGAACCAAGTAATCCAGCCCTTCATGCAACCAACACACTTCTAAAATCAAGGTAGATGTAGGATGATCTTAACACTAAGATGATAACAACATAGAAGGTAGTATAAAGTAGCTTTCTTGATGCAGTCTCATGCAAGGATTCTTAAGCATTGATGACCCAAATTTAAGCAAAAACTCTAGGAGGTGTGAGTGAGAGAGTTTCAGTGGAGAGAGGGCAAGATGGTGAGGAATGAACAAAACCGAAATTACTCCAGTAGAAACGTATCTCATCTAATGCTAGGTGTCATCAAATTGTAACAACATATGTTATTATGCATGTTCTTCATTTTTCCCATATAGAAGCTACCAAATGTCACCAATATATTAGGCCATTTGTCCCTCAGTTCTTACTGCCACTTGTCAATTTATTAACTATGCCATTTATCAATGCCTTAGCTATGTCAAATGTGATTCAATGTATAGGCCTAGTCATCCAATTTTCATGTAGCAACTTATCTTGCCACTTGACATTTTCCTAGTCCAAACGTACATTTTAATACTTTAATTTCCTAATGGTGTTAATTAGTTCCAATTTACTAAGTATGATCTATTAAACTAAAATTCAAGTCGTATGCCATTCTCAATAATATCACAATTTTTAACACCTATCATACATGTACTTTCGTGAACAAGTAACATTCCAACTAAGGTATAATTTGGGTCCATACAATGTTTCCCCCCTTAAAAGTTTTGTCCTCGAAATTCATTCCTGATCAAAATAGTTGAGGATACTGAGCCATTATGGTCACTTCTGGTTCTGATGTTGCTTCCTCAAGTCTATGGTGTTGCTAGAGTACTTTCACCAAAGGTATTTGCTTATTCCTGAGTTGTCGGACTTCTCTGGCTAAGATAGATATAGGCCTTTCTTCATAAGTCAAATTTGGTTGTATATGAATTTTTTGCATAGGAATCTGATGTGTATCATTTGACTGATATCTTCTCAACATCAAAACATGAAACACATCATGTAACTTGGTCAACTCTTTAAGAAGGGCTAATTGATAAGCTACTAGTCCAAGTCTCTTAAGAATCTCATAAGGACTGATGTATCGTGGACTAAGCTTATCTTTCTTCCTAAACCGAAGTAAGTGTTTCCATGTTGATACTTTCATCTCCTACCTGATACTCAATATCTCATCTTTTTAGGTCATCATAGGATTCTACTTATCATTGGCAACCTTCAATTTTTGTTGGATAACTTGAACTTTATCTTCAGTATCTTTCACAATATCAGGCCCGATCATTTTATTTTCACATAATGCAGTCCAACAAACCACAGTTCTACACTTCCTACCATATAGAGCTTCATATGGTGCCATGCCAATACTAGTCTGATAACTTTTGTTGTAAGCAAACTCTTTTAAAGTAAGATAATTATCCTAACTTCCCAAAAATTCTAACACACAACTCTAAAGCATATCTTCTAATATTTGAATAACCCATTCAAATTGTCCATCTATCTGGGGATGTAAAGTAGTATTGGACTTGACTTGAGTACCCAAAGCCTCTACAAACTTTTTCAAAATCTCGAAGTAAATCAAAGATCATGATCATAGATAATAGATACTGGTATTCCATGCAATCTTACTGTCTTATTCACATATATATCTACAAGCCTATCCAAGGAATATTCAGGATGAACAGGCAAAAAGTGAGTAGACTTAGTAAACTTATCTACAATCACCCATACAACGCCATGCTTCCTCTGATTGACAAGGAGTCTAGTGACAAAATCCATGGTAACGTTATCCCATTTCTATTGAGGAATCAAAATAGGATGTAATAAACCAGATGGAACTTGATGCTTAGCTTTAACTTGTTGACATGTCAAACATTTAGGCACATAGTCTATAACATCTTGTTTCATACCCGACCACCAGAAATACTGCTTCAGATCTCGATATATCTTATTTCCACGGGGATGCATTGTAAAGATAGTATTATGGGCCTCAAATAATAACTTTCTCTTCAATTCATCATTTGCTTGCACACACAATTGATCTTTATAATACAAATTACCATTTCCTTTCATAGAAAAATCAGGCTATTTGCCTTCTCGAGTAGCTAAGATAAGTTCTTGCAACTTATCATCAACTCTCTGAGTATCACATATTTCTTGCTTCAAAGTAGGCCAAGCTTTCAAATGAGCTGTTAAAGCTCCATTAGACGTAAGTCCTCATTCACCTTGCTACACTAACAAAGTCGAAATGGTCTTTCGACTTAAGGCATCAATCATGGCATTAGCCTTATCCGAATGGTAATCCACAATGCAGTCATAGTCTTTAAACAACTCCAACCAACGTCCTTGTCTCATATTAAGTTCCTTCTGGGTAAGCAGATACTTCAAACTCTTATGATCAGGGAAGATCCTATACTTTTCATTATATAAGTAGTGTCGCCAAATTTTCAAAACAAACACTATCCGTTGTAAGCTCAAGATCATGTGTAGGGTAAACACTACCGTTGCAAGCTCAAGATCATGTGTAGGGTAGTTTTGTTCATTAGGTTTTAATTGCCTAGAAGCATATGCAACTACTTTTCCATCCTGCATCAAAACATAACCCAAACTATTTCTAGATGCATCACTATACATAACTTATTCCCTACCAGAAATGGGTTGAGCTAACACAGGAGCTTTGATAAGCATTCTTTTTAATTGATCAAAACTAATTTGAAAACTAGCATACCATTCATACTTTACTCCTTTTTGTAGCAATTTAGTCAAAGGAGATGCTATCATCGAGAACCCCTTCACAAACTAGTAATAGTAACCAGCCAAACCTGAAAAACTTCTCACTTCTATCACAATTCGTGGCAACTTCCAGTTAACAATTATTTAAATCTTACTAGGATCAACTCTAATCCTTTAAGAAGAGACAACATGTCCTATAAAAGATACTTTCTGAAGCTAGAAATCACATTTACTTAGCTTGACATACAACGGTTTTTCCCGTAAGGTTTGTAACACAATTTGGTGATGCTGAACATGATCATGCTCATTTATTGAATAGACCATGATACCATCTATGAACACCATAACAAACTAGTCTAAATAGGGCCTAAATACTCTATTCATCAAATCCATGAATGCATCTGGAGCATTAGTTAGCTTAGATGGCATCACCAATAATTCATAATATCTATAATGGTCCTGAATGCAATTTTCGAAACCTCCACATCCTTTACCCGCAATTGATAGTACCCTGATCACAGATCTATCTTTGAAAATACTCCTGCACCTTTCAATTGATCAAACAAATCTTCTATTCCTAGTAACAGATATTTATTCTATTATGATTTTGTTTAATTGCCTTTAATCGTTACACATTCGAAGAGTACCATCCTTTTTCTTAATAAACAAAACTGGTGCTCCCCAAGATGAGACATTGGGTCGAATAAACCCCTTATCCAGAAGTTTTTGCAACTGCACTTTCAACTCCTTCAATCCAATGGGATCCATTTAGTACGATGCTCTGGATATAGGAGCAGTGCTAGGCATAACATCGATAGACAACTCTACTTTTTTAATGAGGGAATCCAAGTAATTCTTCAAGAAACATATATGGGAATTTGCTTGTCATTGAAATATCTTGCAATTTACCACCCTTCTTCTTAGAATCAAACATAAAAGCCAGATAAGCTTCACATCCTTTCCTAAGAAACCTTTGAGCTTACATAGCAGATACCACATTAGTCAGAGAACTAGTGCATATGCCATATAATGTTATTTTAGGTTAATCAGGCCTCCTAAGCATAGCTATCTTAGAACTACAATAAACTACTACTTGATGCTTAGATAATCAATCCATACCCAAAATCAAATCAAATTCATAAAAAGGCAATCTAATCAGATATGTTATATATTCACATCCTTAGATCATAATAGGATAGTTTCTATACACCTAATTAACCAACACACTACTACCCCAAGGACTAGTCATATGCATATCATAGTCTAACTAATTTATAGGCATCTCTTTATCAAACATTTTTCTAATACAAATATACGAATGAGTGGATCTAGGATAAATTAAAGCATACATTTCAGATTTAAAGAGAGAACCAATACCCACAATAACCTTAGGTGCATCCTGATCCTCATGAGCTTTTAAAGCATAAGCTCGAGTTGGAGTAGAAGGTATAACAGGTCGATCAATAGTTTCTGAATGAGTACTTGAATTAGGTCTGATCTGACTAGATTCTTGATAACCTCTACCTCGTCCTATGTTTCCATCATGTGCATGATAGACCTTCCTACTAGCTTGTGATGTCTGAGACTGTCTCATAGGGCAATTGGCTTTTAGATGCTCAGTGCTACCACATCGAAAATATGCACCCGTAGCCCTCCAACAAGTACCCTAATGATGTATGGAGCAATGAGGGCACTTTGGAGCACTTAAATCTCAACCTATATAGGAACTCCTACTAGAAGCAGTCAGTGAGGGAAAGTTTTGTCGCCTTCCCTAAGCTACAAATCTCTGAGTAAATTCCAGTGCAGAGGAAACATCTTTACGACTGTGCTTGACTAAGGATTAACCTCCTCTAGCAAAGCCCCTTTGCTGAGCCCTTTCTCTCTTCACCATCTCTTGCTTCTCTAACTTAATAGCAACTTGCACTAGTTGATGGTAACTCATTTGCTGCAAGAGAGTGAATGCTTCCAATTGTTCTTTAATTGAGTCACTCAAACCATCCTCAAATTAATGACACCAGAACTCCTTAGAACGTACAGGTTCAGGTGCATACTTACTAAGTTGATTAAACTCCCTATCGTACTTAATAACAGATCGGTTTCTCCACTTCAGGTTCAGAAACTGCTTTCACTTCTCCTTTCTATAAGCTTCTATCACATACTTGGATTTAAACTCTTGGGAAAAGAAATCCCAAGTCAGAAGCTTCGGTAATTAAGGATTCCTCAAAACAAACTTCCACCACTCTTAGGTTGCTCCCTAAAGAAGAGAAACAACATAGTGCACCATCTGATCTGGTGGGCAACTAATTTCATCTAATAACCTCTTCACTTTTGGTAACCAAAAATTCACCTTTTTAGACTCCTCCAGAGATGTTACAATAAATTCCTCAGCTCCACACTTCCATAACTGATCAATTGGAGCCTTGGGTGTCGTCATACGGTGTAGCAAGGTCATTATGTCTTACGATAGGTTAACCAAAGCTTCCCCCTGAGCTGAATGTGGGGGTGGTGGCACTTTAGCTTCAACTCGATTGACCTTAGAGGATCCCGATATAGATGGACAAGATCGCGTAGGATTATTGCTCTCCTCAACCTCGTCAACAACTTTATGAGATCCTTCCATACTCAAATCTAAAACCAAAATATGGGACAACCCGTATTAGGCCAAACACAACTCTTATATCTAAGTATAAGCAATAGTCAAGCGCTGGTTAAACCAAAATTACCTAAACCATGCTTTGATACCAAACAATGTAACACCCATATACCCCTAGGAGGATATGTAGATGCTACATAAAACATAACCAAAATAATCCAAAACATACTAAACATTCCTTACATGCATTTCTAGAAACTCAAGAAAACAAACATTACAATCCATTAAGAGTTATTTTATAATCAAATCATAATATACATCATACATAATGAACTTACCAAAATATATGCCATATATATTAAATCCATCTTATAGTAAGGTTATTACAAATCATTTATAGGATATTACAAACCTTATCTATAAATATACAAAATGTCTCATTACATTAAATATAATTAAAAAACAAACTCAAATATACATCTTGTCAAAACAAACACATCCTCCTTTAGTCACTACGGTTGTCCCAGCCTTAAGTTTAGAACCTACATGGAGGCAAAATCACCATGCTAAGCATAAAGCTTAGTGAGGAATAATTAAACAAGATACATCATAGCAACTATTTCTAACAGTCGTCTAACATTTACATGTTCATAATCAAATCATATCATATCATAATTAGTCTTTCATTATTCATATTTAAGAGCAATCCAAACATTACATGTATCAAAACAGAATGTCATTGCTTTATAACATAATGAACAAGTCTCAAAATAGAACATAATTGTTCCAAAATAGATCATAACTTGTATCAAATCAGAATTCATCTTGTATTAGATAAGAATTTATCTTATTTCAAATCAAAACTTGTTTATAACAGAATCAAACATGTATCATAATACAAACTAGGTTAGCCTACTAATCCTTTTTACAGAAGTGGGTAATAGGACTAAAACAAAAGATACCATGATTGGTATCATAGAACAGGAGAGATTTATGTTTTAGTATTAGAAGATACTGTTGTGTCAAATATTAAGAGACACCGAAGTGTCGATATTAGGAGACACCAAAGTATCAATATCAGGAGACACTTTAGTGTTACAGGAGCAGTTGCAGACCCTTCTAGGTATGCCTATTTACCTATGACTAGGACTTAACAATTTAAAACAATCCATTTCAGATTTCAAAATCATAAGAAAATAATGTAGTGTATAACATATGCCTGTATTTCATTTTTCTCAATTTGAACATATTCACTCCCTTTTGATCAAACTCAATATGCCTTATAAACATAAGCATTTCCATTAATATATCAATGAAACATTAAGTCATTACATATTACATGACATCATAAATTCCCAAATCACAAACATCCATATCCAACTCACATCACATAAACCTTTGGAACACGTTTGTATTCTTAAGAACACATTTATCTTGGACATACCATACATGTTAACATTACACACATTATTGATTAATCCCACATTTTTTAAGTTATTACCTCAATTAATAGTCCATAACTAGATTAACTTCTACTTAATTAAACTAACATCATTTAGGTTCATTTTCAACCTCAATTAAGTTCAATTAAACCATTATTAAGTTCCCAAACCTTATATATCTCAACAATTGCACGAAACCAAGTTTTTCACCTTCCTAACCCTTTTCCATGACCTGGGAATATGCTATATAATTCCCACAATCGTGGGATGAGTGAACCGAAGGTTCACTCACCCACAACCTTCAAACTGCTTCCAAAACTTGACTCCTTCATACACCCTTAACACCCCTTCACCATAGTTCATCAATTTCACTTTAATTCCACCTTATTCATGCCTCAATTCCACATCAAATTCATGTACAAAACCAATTCAAAAATAATTCATTAAGTAACTTACAGATCAGTATCCTCCACACATCAAAACCAAACTAGAAGTTACGATACAAGGATCGTTTTTCCAGCATTCATTTATCATCATCTTAACACATATTCTATTCAATTCAAGTATCAAACATTTCATATTATAACATGAAATCAAGTTTAACATTCCCTTACATCATTAACTTGAAGTTCCTTCTTTAAAGAACCAAGTAATCTAGCCCTTCAAGCAACCAACACACTTCCAAAATCAAGGTAGATGTAGAATGATCTTAACACTAAGATGATAACAACATAGAAGGTAGTATAAGCCAAATTCTTAAGCGTTGATAAACCAAATTCAAGCAAAAACTCCAGGAGGTGTGAGTGAGATAGTTTTAGTGGAGAGAGTGCAAGATGGTGAAGAGTGAGCAAAATAGAAATTACTCTAGCAAAAACTTGTCTCATGAAATGCTAGGTGTCATCAAATTGTAACAAATTAAGTCATTATGCATGTTCTTCATTTGTCCCATATAGAAGCTGCGAAATATCACCAATATATTAGGCCATTTGTCCTTCACTTATTGCTACCACTTGTCAATTTATTTACTATGCCATTTATCAATGCTTTAGCTATGCTAAATGTCATTCAATGTATAGGCCTAGTCATCCAATTTTTAGGTAGCAACTTTTCTTGTCGCTTGACATTTTCCTAGTCCAAAGGTACATTTTAATACCTTAATTTTTTTATGGTGTTAATTAATTCCAATTCACTAAGTATGATCCATTAAACTAAAATTGAAGTCATATGCCATTCTCAATTATATCATAATTTTTAACACCTATCATACGTTTGCTTTCATGAACACATGTAACATTCTATCTAAGGTACAATTTGGGCCCTTATAGTACTAATATAAGAACTTAAGGAGTAATTCTTATCATACAATGTATCTTATATTTCATGCGAGGAATTATAAGGATTATGATATGATGCTACTATTCATAATTATGTAATGATAAAGGGAAGAAAAAATAAATGTAAAAAGCTTTTAGCCCTATATCTAAAAGAATAATAATAATCAAGGTGTTTCATATGTAATGATTCAGACTTTGATTACAAATCTCCTAGAGCGGAAAAAGCCCAAAGAAATGACAACATTTTTTAGTCCTCTCCAATTACTTAACACAATGTAGAGTCATATTTTTAAATTTTATATACCTCTCTATTGCACTTGACTAATGAGATCAATACTGTCAAAGTTGTAGCAATGGTTAGAATTAGAGCTACACACCTTCATTGTTGATAGATCACTGATCAAATTTAAGTTGAAGTTCAGTAAGAATAGGAGTAGACTAAAACCACTCAATGCTAAGGTCAGGGACATTATTGAAATTGACTGTAATGTGTCCATTAATATTCATATGTGGTTGGAAAGATTAGTATAATGACCATCTTATTAGACACTTTTAATATTATCCTTTTTATTGAGTTCCTTAACTAACATAAAGTAGAGGAATATCTCAATTAAGTAGTATTATGCTTATCAAGGAATAGGTGCCACATTTTGCTCAATGCTACTACTCTTTTATCAAAGATATTGATAAGAATTTCATTAATATAAATAATATATTTTAATCTCTTAATATTTATATTTTGATTTAGGATGCAAATATGGTGTTAAGAGCAAAATAAAGCTAATGAGGTAATTTTAAACATTTATAATGCTACTTCTCAAATTGGTTATGATATTCTTATCCAATATCTTATTGAAATGATTCAAGTTATGAAATTTTTATAAAACCTCTTAAACTTTAATGTTTTATATATATTAACTAAATTAAGGTCAAAAATGGGATTGAATGAACATAAGCATAATAGAATTTGTATGCAATCTTAAAAGGTTTATAAAGGAATGATAAGAAACATGACCATGTCTAAACTATGTTCACTTTAAAACATAGATGCCCCTATTTAAAAATTCCTAAAATACTAGTTTTTGATTTAGCTTTAACATTAGTTTTCTTTTTAGGTTTTGAAAGAGGCAATCACTTTTATTTCTCTTCATCTTTTCTTCTCTCTTTTTTTATTCTTAGCTCTACATGGATAATTTTCTACACTTGGTTAAAGATATTGAAAGTTTTTTTTTAAATTTGAAATTAAATTATGCCATGAAAGGCAGCATCATAGTAGTTACAAAACCATGCACAATTTCGTCATTTTGAGATGGGGATATCTAGAACAAAATGTAAAAACAATATAAGAGATACAACACATAGTCGTATATGAAATAAGTATTAACAACACCTAATAATGAAAATGGAGTTGAATTGAATTTTGTCACTAAGTAGGTTGATGTAAAGGTTGATTGTATTGAGCAAGACTTAAAAAAATATCTCCATTTGTCTTTCTATATTGCTATAAATTCTTGTATTCCTTTCATCCTAAATGGCTTGAACTAGATATGATAAAGTTATATAGATACCTCATCTACTAGATTTCTTTATGTAACACATATTAGAGCACAATATAATAATATGTTGCCATTCAATATAAGGATCCACCAGAGAACATCTTTGTAATATAATCTTCTAGGGTGCACTATTAAAATGACATTTAAAAAATAGATTCATATGCTTTCCTAGTTTACAAAAGACACTCTAGTTTGGGATAAGTAAGAACTTGTTTAGCCTATCAATGTTGGGCATTCTATTTTTGATAGCTCTTTATAAAGTCGTTGATGCTCTAGGTAACATAAATTTGCACCACACCGTCTCATATTAAGGAACATAACTGGGATTCTTTTGAAAGAATCTCTTATAAGATAGATTGGTGAAAGTTACCCCTAGTGGATGGTAACTAGTAGTTGGAGTCCTCTTCGTTTTTATACAAAATAATGTTGTTGATTTCATTTAACAGACTACGATAAGAGATTTTGAGCAGAATGCCATCCTTATGTTCTAAAGCCATTGCCACATTTTTTTATTTTCATTAATAATTTCTCTTAAAGGATAGAGCTCTACATCATTTTCCAAAGGTCTATCAGAAAGGCACATATCAGATTAAAAGAAGAAGTTGATTCCATCACCAATTTGCTTAAAAAATTAGTGCTCTTATCGTACTCCTAATTTTAGAATGGCTTTTATGGTAGAAGAAGCCTTTTTTGAAAAAATTAACCTTCTATAAGCTCCTTTTATTGATGTAGCACTCATTCACTGTTGGACCCCGAACTTTTCTTGAAAATTAGAAATTATAAAATGAAATTAAATGAGGAAATAGGGTATGATTCTTTGTAATGAATGAAAAGTATAAATGAATTTATGAGCATTTGATGAAATGAAAGACA
>JAOSBK010000008.1:28586896-28597502 GCA_027568895.1 Erythroxylum shatona | reverse complement strand
AATCACATTACATAAACGATATACATGCATATATAAAAGAATACCTCATAATATATTATTAATAAGTCATAATGTCAATACAAAAATCACATATGTCCATTTGCCTAGGGCACACAACTAACAATTTGAACATCGTGTGAAGGATTTATAACAAAAAGATTGAAGTATGTTCAGAAAATAACCCCTTCGGATAAAACAAGGAAGTTGCAATCGTGCCCATACACGACTACGATACGCCAGTGAACCAACAAAGTCGCGATCGTGCTAGTCACTACAATCATTAACAATGTCGCAATCGTGCATCTATATTTATTAACGAAGTCACAATCATGTAGAAGCACGATTGTGACCTCCTTCTTCTTCACTAACCTATTTTCTTCTTCTTCTCTCCTTCTTTTCCCATATTTCCTCACTTCTATCTTATTCAATAAATGCATATAACACTTAAACCTATTCTTGTACTTCCACTTCAGCTCATCACAACTCAAAACTCAAGATTCAACATAAATACCAAAATCCAAAAACTCACATACGGTTCTTTTCCTGCATAATTACTGTACTTCACATTCAAGAATAACCCACGTAAATGTAGTCACAGGTGTGAGATTTTCATGCATACCCGTGAGTGCTTGTTTCTTTTCTTCCATTTTTTTGTATCTTCTCTCAATTCCTACATTCCTAGTTCATATATTTTGTATTCCTATACCCAGTATAAACTTCAAACACATCAATTACAAGCTTATATGATAGTTTATAAAAAATCGAAACCTCGCACAACTTTGTTTTCATTCTTACTAGACTTGTTAAATTTTCTGCATATTTTCAATTTCACTTACTTATAATTTGAGCTCATTCTCAACACAACTCAAATTCAAGTTTATATTCGAACACTAAAAACTGATACATGCATGTATTTCACCATTTTCAACTCTCTCTCTCTCTCTCTATTGTTAAAGTTGTAACACTAACAACTTACAAATCAAAACAGAACCCATGACTATACGGTCCTACTCTACATTTTCTGCTATGGTATACATCACTAAGCTTCTCATTAAACTACATGCAATCGATGTTACATTTCCACTACTCTATAATATCAACTCATATTTCTCATCACTATTACTGAATCTAGTCAACTTACATAACTCATGCATGTACTCATTTCTAGTGTTATAACAACATCAACTTCAGTTACAAAGTAACTAGAAAATTATAACACAACTTACTTGTTTCTTCAGCAAAAATCCCAACTACGACGGTGAAGAGTAGGGCTTCTGTCAGGACAAAGCAAAATCGAGAGAAAATGAAGAGTGATAACATTTTTTTCTTACACATTTGTAATATCATACTTTCTTAACTCATTGACATGTGGCCCCATTACATGTGGGCCATTTCTCATCCACACAAGCTACCACATGTCTCCAATATGTTATGCCATTTGTCACACAAGGAATAATATCACATGCCAATAATTCATAGGTTTAATCATACTAATTTTTATGTACCAACTTAACTTATCCCTTGACAATTTTTCTAGTCCAAAATTCCAAAATAGCTATAATATACCAAAATTGTCAATAGTCCCCGAATGAGCTTTCTGCAATTTAATCGCATTTATAAATCCATTTTATCCAGAAAATGTCATGAATGCATGTACAATAATTTTTATATGTCAAAAATACATATTCACTTGTAAGTGAATACTCAGATATGCAAAGCATACAATGTACTACCAATTCCTCAATATTCTATCCCCTAACACGGGGTGTTACAATTCTTCCCTTCTTAAGAAATTCCGTCATCGAAATTTTACCTGAGCCAAATAGTTGCGGATACTGAGCTTTCATGGTTTCTTTTGGTTCCTATGTTACTTCCTTGAGTCCATGGTGTTGCCAGAGTACTTTTACTAAAGGTACTGACTTGTTTCTATGTTGTTTAAGTTCTTTGATTAAAGAAGTTGGCCCTTCTTCATATGAAAAATCCGGTTGCACTTGAATTTTTTACATAGGAATCTTATGTGTAACATCAGATCGATATCTTTTCAACATAGAAACATGAAATAAATCATATAACTTGACCAATTCTTCAGGAAGAGATAACTGATGAGCTACTAGTCCAATTTTTTTTAGAATCTCATAAGGATCAATGAATTGTAGACTAAGTTTACTTTTCTTCCCAAACTGAAGTATGTGGTTCCATAGTGATACTTTCAAGAATACCTTTTCTCCTACCTGATACTCAATATCTCTCCTTTTTAGATTAGCATAAGACTTCTGCCTTTCTTTGGCAGCTTTCAACCTTTGTTAAATAATCTGAATCTTTTCTTCAGTATCTTTCACAATTTCAGGCCTGATCATCTTGCTTTCACTCAACTCAGTCCAACATACTGGAGTTCTACACCTTCTACCATATAGTGCTTCATAAGGCACCATGTCAATGCTAGTCTGATAACTATTGTTGTAACTTATCATTAGTTCTCTGAGCATCACAAATCTCTTGTTTATCATCAATTCTCTGAGCATCACATATCTCTTGTATCAAAGTAAGCCTTGCTTTCAATTGAGCTATCAAAGCTCTATCAGACACCAGTCTGCATTCACTTTGCTTAAGTGATAATGCCAAAATGGTCTTTCGACTCAAATCATCAACTACAACATTAGCTTTACCCAAATGATAAACTACAATACAATTATAGTCTTTAAACAATTCCAACCAACGCCATTGTCTCAGATTGAGTTTCTTTTGGGTAAGCAGATACTTCAAACTTTTATAATATGTGAAAATTCTACAGTTTTCACCATACAAGTAGTGCTACCAAATTTTTAAGGCAAACACTACTAGTGCAAATTCCAAATCATGAGTAGGGTAATTCTGTTGATGTGACTTTATTCAATTGCCTGTAATCGATGTACTCTTAGTAGTATATTCAGCTTCCTTTGTCTGAATCTCATACTTATCTGACTCCAACATTCACATCTGATTCATTCAATACTCATTTATTCATTCTTATTCAATATTCATTCATTCATATCCAAACATATATTACATCTGTATGACATCATTCGCCAAAACAACCACTTATCAGATGTACACTCACAATAACTAATCAACTTATTCTTGAGGGTTTCTTACATATATTGCTACCTTTAGCTTCATCTTACTTGAATATGTTCTCAATCAATTCATAAATTTATGAAACATAACTATCACGAAATTCTAACAACAAACTAATGTTATAACCTTATACAGAATCATAAACTTTCAATATGATACCTTAATAACCATTCTAATTCCAAGTTGAACCTCTTAAGGTAATGTACTCTTTAAATGTAGCCCCCTTACCTTAGAATACATACCAGGATGTTCGTAGGTCATTTTAGTACATAACCTAAGACAATGGCGTGCTATGTTCAATCACTAAATTCACTTAACATGGATTTATATCTTTATTCACATATAAAGCATCATAAGAAAATCATAATATTTTAAACACCAACTTTTTCCTCATTTCATTTTGTAATTACCGAAGGCCTACAATATGTCTTTCAACATTTCCTACATGTACATCATCGTGGCCTAATACAAAAGTACTATATGAAAGAGGAAATATACAAAATCTGTCTACTCTGTCCAAAACCCAGCTGACCGACCTTTGAGTCATGACTTCTCTTCCCAAATCACCAGTTTATACCGCTTGTAGCACCTCTCAATAGTTAAAGTCATCTCTCGGTCCTGAAAAGTCAACGTTACAATTTTGATGAGTTTTGCGAACTCAATGAGGTAACCATCATCGATGGTTCACTCAATTCATGCATCACATCAACACATATAATATATATTTCTCATCTTTGCATTATTGGACACATATCACATTTTCACTTAAGAGCAACCAATTTGGCATTTCAAACAATCGTCATGCTTATTAAAATGCATACGAAATGCTTATGTGACTCATTTTATTACGTTGTTATGACCGAGTATCTAAACTATCCCGTATCCATTATGGACAACGGGCTCATTTCAGTATTGTCCCGTATCTATTGTAGATACTGGGCTCATTAAACTTTAAGCCTGAGGCTCTGATGCACATAACTGAGCTTAAAGCTCTTTTCACATTGGCTACTCAGGTCAAAACTCTCATTATCTGATCATGCATTCATGTGTGGAATGCATTTATCGCAATCAATCATATCATAAACATTTAGTCCGTCGCATTCACATTCAAGTAGCACTTCAATATCTCAATCAAATTTCACAATCATCGAACCTTCATTGTCCGAAAACCAACAATTGAGACACATTCATTCAACAATTCAAAGATAGTATAAAACAAACATTTAATTGAGTGAGATCATCTAGGTTACTTACAAGTTGCTCACAAAGCTAATGCCTGGAAGTTTCAACAACGTTTCAAGGTTGGCATTCTATTTGGTCCTCTATTTCAAGTAACACATACACATAAGTCACAATTTGCACAAGTATAAGTGCTAATAATGCACATGTATGTAATAAAAGATGTACAATGCATGTTCATGACAATCCTGGGTATTTATCCATTAGTGTCATCACAAAATTAGTCCCATAGCAAGACTCCTCTAAGTATAATTTATACTTTGGTTTATACCTTACTACAACCATTAAAATCACAATTTATACTATTCCATCTGATACTCTTAATTTGATTTAATCAATCTTCTTCAATCCAGTATCAAAGACTATAAACTTTTATGAAAGGCAAAAAATGTGTTAGGAATCTATTGGTCCAAGAATCACTCCATTTGGAGGTCGAATGACAAAGTTATAGCTGAAAGAATCAAACAAGGTTTTGTCCTCAATTATACTGAACCTATTTCGGGGCAACTAACATAACTTTCTTTATAGGTATTAGATTAAGGTCATTTTTAGACAGTTTGAAAAAAGGATTATAGGTCTATAACTTTTATGAAATCCTTGAATAATGATCCTATCATCTACTAGGTCAAAAGTGGACTAGATGATACAAGATGAATAGTACACAGAAAAAGTTTATGAACAGTACATAGAAGATGTTTTACAACTAGCATAACTTTCTCTAGAGATATCATATTGAGGTTTTCTTTAGATGGTTTGAAAGAAGAATTCAATATCTACAACTTTCATGCGGACCTTGAAGAAAGATTTTGCCATATAATGGGTCAAAATTGGACTAGATGATACAAAATGAATAGTATCCAGAAGAAGTTTATAAATAATACATAGAAGATGTTTTATAATTAGCATAACTTTCTCTAGAGATATCGGATTGAGGTGTTATTTGGTTGGTTTGAAAGAAGAACGCAAGATATACAACATTGATGAAGACCTTAATATTCTATCATCTACTAGGTAAAAATTAGACTAGACCATACTAGATGAATAGTACCTAGAAGAAGTTTATGAATAGTACACAGAAGATGGTTTACAATTAGCATAACTTTCTCTAGAGATATCAGCTTGAGGTGTTCTTTTGACAGTTTGAAAGAATAATTCAAGATCTACAACTTTTATGAAGACCTTAAAGACAGATTCTATCATCTAGAAGGTCAAAATTTGACCAGATGATATAAGACCAGAAGAAGTTTTAGTCTAAGAACTATTTGGAATAATTATCATAACTTTCTCTAAAGATATCAGATTAAGAAGTTCTTTAGATGGATTGAAAGAAGACTTCAATTCTACAACTTTCATGAAGAGCTTAAAGGCAAATTCTATTATCTAGAGGGTCAAATTAGGACCAAATAATAGGGTCAGATGAATAGTGCGCAGAAGATACACGTCATCACCAAACGATATGACATCATAACTAGATCAGACGATTCATCATCACAGGAAATATTATATCATCACTAGACGATATGACATCATCAGACGATACAATCTATACTCTTAAGCATCTCCACTTATAAGGACCATAAGTTTTGACTCCGATGTCCAAAATTTTCATACTATATACCGTTGGAAAGATAGAAAGACAAGCTACAAATTTCTAGAAGACAACTTTGTCTAGTTTAGCCTAGAATAATCCAAATTTTTCCTTGAAATTAGAATAAGAAATTTACCCCTAAGAAAAACTAGAAATTTTGCACTGTGCAAACTTGGGAAGTCCTAAGTATAACCATTCAACTACCAATTTGACTTCATTAAACTCTCAAATCTTAACTCAATAGGTTTTTCAAATTGAAAAATCCCACAATGCACAATCACTAAAATTGGTTCTAGAATACTTAAACCCATGTATTTTCTAACTCTATGACCTAAAACTCTTCTAAAAAATCAAAAAGATTCAAAATGATCTTACCTTAATTCTTCACCAAATGAAGAGATCTTTGGCTCAATTAGAAGCTCTTCTCTTCCTCTTTCTTTTTCTCTTCTTAAACCACTTCAAAATCTCTCTCAAGGCTAAGAAATGATGAAGCCCTAGCTCAACACTCCTCTTTTCTCTCAACCACTGAAATTCTCTTCTCTTCTCTTTCTTTCTTATTTTCTCTCTCTTTTTCTCTTTAATTCATATTTTCCCCCTTCTTAAAAAGCAAGACTACATTTCTTTCTTCCATTTCTACCCTTAATGAGCCCAAAAAGTTGCTTTTACCCTTCCTTCTAGGCTTATGTTCTTTTAACCTTAAATGTCTTGCCAAAAACATCCCTTGAACATTCTTATAACCTTTACACTTTAATTAAATCAACCTATATCATATGATCTTTCTAATATCAACATAATAATTAATTTCTACAAAATTTCATAAGGACCTCATAATTAATATAAATCATACTTATTCATTAAGAAGAAATTTTTTTAGGGGCCAACATTTCTCAATATACTCACATTTATAAACAATTATACCCAGAATGTCAATAAATGCATGTATAGTCGTTTTCATGTGTAACGATTCAATATTCATGTGCATGAGCATATCACATAATGCATGAGCATGAAACACATTCCTAATCTCTCAGCGAATCTCTCACATTTACAATTTTAGCCTTAACATGGTTAACGGGATGTTACAGAATCTATCTTCAAGGTCTTCATGAAAGTTGTAGATCTTGAAGTCCTCTTTCAAACTATCTACGAATAACCTTGATCTGATATCTCTAAAGAAAATTATTCTAATTCATCCCGAAACATGTTCAATATGATTTAGGACAAAACCTTGTTTGATTCGTTCAGTCATAACTGCTCACCCAACCTCTAAATGAGATTATTCTTATTTCTAAATAAACTAGAGACATAGAGATACCAGTGATATGAAGGGATAGAATTACAATTCAGTCCCTAAGACTTAGAATTTCTAGATGGAAGTTGGATACAGTGTGCTATTTTAGTTTAATAACATTATGAAAATGTTTTGGGCCCTAACTTTCAGATTTCTAAACCAAATTGAACAATTTTTGTGTCATTAGAAACCTAAGAGATGGGAGAGAAATTTTATAAAAGATAATATGACGAAATTACATTATTTCCACTTTTTAATTGAACGTGAACAGTAGACCTGAAAGAGTGTCTTAGAAAAAAATTCTAATAGTAAGCCAATGAGATATGAATTGTGATTTTAATGGTTTTAGTGAGGTATAAACCTAAGTACAAATTATACTCAGATGAGTCTTGATATGAGACTAATTTTGTGATGACACTAATGGATAAATACCTTGGATTGTCATGAACATGCATTGTACATATTTCATTATATACATGTGCATTGTTAAACACTTATACTTATGCAAATTGTGATATATGTGTATGTTTTTTGATATAGAGGAGCAACTAGAACGTCAACCATCAACCATTACCGAAACTTCCAGGCATTAGCTTCTGGAGCAACTTGTGAGTAACCTAGGCAGTTTCTCTCAATTTTTGTTTGTTTAAATTATTTTTTAAATTATAGATGAATGGGAATTGAATTGTGTTAATTTCCGGACAGAAGGTCCGACGATTGTGAAATGTGAATGAGATATTGAAGTGCTACTTGCATGTGAATGTGGCAAACTAAATGTTTCATGACATGATTGACTGAAAATGTGAGATGCATGCCATACATGAATGCATGATCAGATAATGGGAGTTGTGACCAGAGTAGCCATTGCAAAAGAGCTTAAAGCCCAGAATGTGAAAAAGGGCCTAGAGATCATAAAGTATATAAGAGCTAAAGGCTCACTATGTAAAATGAGCCCTATATCCCCAACGGATAAGGGACAGTTATAAATGAGCCCGATATTCACAATAAATACGGGACAGTTTAGGCACTCAATCACAACAACGTGATAATTGGAAACGAATCACATGAGCATTTCATATGCATTTTGTTAAGTATGTATGATTGATTGAAATTCAAAATTTTCAATGTTTAAGTGAAAACGTGAGATGTAATTATGTGAAAATGTGAATATATGCTATGTTAAATGTTTTGTTGCATGAATTGAGTGAACCATTGATGATGGTTATCTCATTGAGTTACCAAAACTCACCAAAATCGCAACGTTAGCTTTTCAGGATTGAGAGATGACTCTAACTATTGAGAGACGTACAAGCAGTGTAGACTTGTACTTTTGGGGAAAAGAAGAAATGGCTCAAAGGTCGGTTAGTTGGGTTTTGGATAGATTAGATAGACCCTGCATATTTCCTCTTTCATGTAGCACTTTTGTAGTAGAATTTGATGACGTACTTGTAAGAAATTTTGAAAGACATATTGTAGACCTTTGGGTTTTATGAAATGGAATGAGGAAATTTTGGATTTTAAAATATTATGACTTTCCTATGAGGCTTATAAGTGAATAAAGTAGATGATACCATGGTATGTGAATGTAGTGATTAAAAATAGCGCACCATTATCGTAGGATATATACTGGAATGTCCTAAGGATGCTCCAATATGTACTTTACGGTAAGGGGGCGCTACAATTGCTTTTGAATAATTTGAAAGAATTTGTTATATGTTTGGTATATGAATTTTGTTGATGGAAATGCATGTGACATATTACGTGTTCATGGACAATTGTGTTTTGAAATATGCCTTTGTGGCAAATTGTTAAGAAAATCATGTTTTCGAAAAAGTGTCATTTTGGCAATCTGTTTTCAAGTCATGAAATACATGTTATGTTTGTTTGTGGTGATCCCTTAAGTTAAGTGAAGTGCACTTTGACCAAAGGCTTTTCCCACCGACCTGCTAGTGGTATGGAGCTCCTACATGGACTCCCCTAAGTTCATGGCTACGCAAGACCATTAAGTGAGATTGTGATAGTACTTTCTATTCATGGCTACACAAGACCATTATGTGAAAATGTGTAGTACGTTTTATTTTAGACTATCCAAACCATTCTAATGCGCTTATGTGTTTATGTTGGGCACCGTTTCCGGAGCCCAACCCTTGCCTTGAAACCATTCATAAACGTGAGCGTATCCAAAGGTTGGGCTCCGAAAACAGGTCCCAACAGTTTATGATTTTGTGAACAAGTTGATGAATGCATAAATTATGTTCTTTGTGAATTGGATTACATGACGAGAATTTGACATACATGTGCTTTATAAATTTAATATGAATTTTCTCAGACAAATGAATATTTTCAAGGTTTTGCTTATTTCTCTATTATAAACTTGTTACCCACGAGATTTTAAGCTCACCCCCACTCTCCTTCCCCTATTCAGATGATGAGCAAGAGATCAAGTGAAAGAGAGTTAAGGCATCACTCCGAATTTGCATGTTTTGGAGTAATTTATGTAAAACAAGGTTGGAGTTGTTTTTTGAGCAATTATCATTCAAGTATCTTTTGTATTTTAAGGATTTTGCTAAATGATGTATTGTGACATGAGATGCCATTAAAGCTTTATAAACTCTTATCTTATGATGTTAATGAAATATGAATTATGTATGGATGATGTTGAGATGAAATTACGTATACTTGAAGTTATCAACTTGAGATGATGAGTCTTGAACATGAATTATTGTTATACATATAGGTGAGATATTATGGAAAAGAAAGATAGGATTTTTGTAAATGATGAGAATTAGTTGTAGGTGATGAGTCAAATGGGTAGAGATTAGAGAGTTTAATGAAATAATATTGGTAGTTAAATGGTTATACTCATGACATTCCAAGTTTGTACAGTGCAAATTTCAAGATTTCTATAAGAGTAAAATTCATGTTTTTAATTCAGAGGAAAATCTGTATTAATCTAAATTGAATTAGACAAAGTTTTCTTCTTAAAATTGTAGCTTATCTTTCTAGCTTTCCAACGATATAAAGCATGAAATTTTTAGATATCGGAGTTGAGAGATATGATCTTTAGAAGTTTATGATTCTACATAGGATGGACATACGGGACAACTGAATTGATTTGAAATTTTGACCCATTTGGAGGCAAAATATCTTTTCGGGATCTTCAAGGAAGTTATAGGTCTAGAAGTCTTCTTTAAAACAGTCTAAAAATAACCTTAATTTGACATCTCTAATGAACGTTATGTCGTTTTTACCAAAATAGGTCGAAGGAAGAAAAAAAGAAATCATTTTAGAGAAACGGTAGATTTCAAAACTTTTAAGAAATCATTTTTCCAACGGAAGCAACAAATCCAAATCATCATGCCAATCCATACATG
>JAOSBK010000008.1:28527449-28537537 GCA_027568895.1 Erythroxylum shatona | reverse complement strand
TATTATTATTATTATTATTATTATTTTCGAGATAGAAAGCAGGGATATGTTGGTTTTCTGTCGAAGAAAACTTGTTGTCAAAATTCAGAGAAACGATATTTTTTGGTTTCTGTAAAACTGTTGTGGTTTTTTTATTTTCAAAAACAAAAAATCACAACAGAGTAAACCAAACACGTTTTACTTACCTGTTTTTCTTTTTACAAAAACGACAATAAAAAACAGGAAAAAAAAACAGAAACAAACAGCCCCTAAACAATAAACAACAACCTAATTAATGTAGCGTTCTTCAATACAAAACGCCATGTTGGTCTTAATGAATTTGGTCCCGGACGGTCACCGAGGGCTCCTGCAAGATATGCAAACCTGGACTGAAGGCCACTGCGAGGGAGGTCATCCGATCTGCACACTGGCTCCCTTCATGATACATATGCTGGAGGTGCATCTCTCAGTCTCGTTGTAATAATCCTCGTGTACCTGTCACCAACAAAAGATCGTCAGTTAAAACTAACTTGGAAGCGGAGAGGATGTTAATTACCTCAAGGTAGTCCACTTCAATAATAACTTGTCGATAGCCTATCACCCAAGCCAGGGACAGACCCGAGTGGATGCCCCATAGTTCCGCAGTTGCAGGAGAACCCCTGCTGATGTTGTGAAAGAACCCTCCCCACCACCTCCCTTAACAATCCCTAATTATTCCACCCGCGGTGGCAATGTTAGACCCTTGGGTAACAACCCCATCCGAATTTAGTTTAACCCAATCCTGAGCCAGTTTGGTCCATCCAACTAATTTTCCAACAGGTAATCCTTACTATTGCATCACACAGCTTTACGCAATCCTTTCTCTTTCGATCCACTCGACATAGTTCAGAATCACTCGTGGACTAGCTTCCGGGCACACAAAGCCTGCTTCAAAAATGCTCCGATTTCTCCATTGCCAGAGAAACCAACATGCTACTCCAAAGATCGTACCCCACTCAACCTAATGTACTTGACTTCGCCTCCTAAGGTTGTGAGCCACCCACCCATCCACTTCTTGGTGGAAAAATTCTGCGTCCCCCGCAAGCGAGGGAAATTTACCCTAAAAAGCTTTCGCGCGGGCAATTTCGAGTGACGTGCAAGTTTGATTCTTCTTGCCCATAGGCATGGCAAATGCCATCTGTAGTGAGTTTACAAGCCAAACACTGCTGATTAGTCAGCAGTTTGCCTTTGGCTAGAAGCCACAGGAAGGCTTTAATCCACTGAGGCCCTGCCCATTTCTAGATAGAGACCCAAAGACTAGTGTGAACTTCTGTAGTATTGCCTTCAATTAATTCGTAGGCTGACGCCACCGTAAATCGCCCATGACTAATATGCCCCCAAATCATCTAGTGAGTAATTTGTCATCACCATATTACTAAACTTTGTAGAGAGTGTATTCAGAGTCTGGTGAACAATGAAGACATCAGGAAGAGAAATATTCAACATCTTCAATCTATTGTGAAAATGAATCATTCTTGATATATACTCTATTACTCCTTCTTCTCTTGTATATCTCATAGAAAATAATTCTTTCATCAAGACATTTGTCTCAACATAAGGCAAGATTGTGTATTTCTAGGAGACATTATTAAGAAACTCCTTCGTTATGTCTGTGTCCAGAAGTCCACTAAGTAAAAGGTCAGGTATGGATCTCTTAATGGTCATCAGATATAATCTGTTAGATCGATCATAGGCTTCACAGGCTGCTTTATGAACTCTCGAGCTCATGGATATAGGTCGAGATGGCCTATCCATCTATATGGCCATATCAACCTCAGCTATCTCTATAGCGTTCAATACATCCTTTATCCACCTCCTCGTAACTGGTCAGGGTTTCAATGGTGACATTGATTTTATTGACCAAAAAGTGACTGTAAAATGATAATGTTTAAATAAGCATAAATGTATGACAACAATAATGCTCAAAGCTATTAAATAGTATCTTTACTGAAAATTCGATCATACATATTATGAAACACTTGTGAGCTAAATGCATAATATATGCAACTAGACCTCCATATAAAAGTGATTAGAGTACGATCTCCACATAAAAGCAATTAGAGTACAAACCATCAACTCTCCTGACACTACCAGCTATGGGTGAATAGATCATTCATGCAACAACTTTTCTCTATCCAGTGCCTTTATACACATCTCAAAATCTCATATAAGGCCAAACCTATGGGTAGAATAACCACACATGAGACCAGAGACGTCCCCTAATGTGTAAACAAAACAATTCAAAATACTGACTCAAAAAGCTACTGTGGTAACTACATCCTTATCAGCACTCAAAAAGTCCACAGACACAAGGGATACATCTTTATGTTATCCTCACATTCTTTATGGGCATATGGTACACAATAATATAACATCAATAAATGCGAAAATTTGAATGCACAAGTCTCATTGTCACATACTTAAGCTAAAGACATTCTTTGAAAACTTCATTTTAGACTTTCGTGAAGGCAAAATCTCATTAAAGTGACTATCGTGCATCACCGGATACTGAACTAATCACCTGAGACATGAGAACCTCATGTATTTCCCTTATGGCAAGTTTGTTGCAGAAAATTCACTTAAAAATAGCTTTAGAATGTCTTAATTTCTTTTTCGAGCGACTATCATGCAATCTCGAACACTAAATATGAGGCTCGAGACTCGAGACATGAAAACTTGAAGTATCTCCCTCATGTGATGTTCGAAGCATGAAAATTCACTCAAAATAGGATTCAGAATGACTTAATTCCTTTTCCTGAAGTTAAACTTTAATTTATTATTAATGTAATAAATCCAAAAAAAATGAAAAAAATCACTTTATGAATTTTTCGGATCCGGAAACCAACCCAAAACACCCCAAATTACCCTTACGAGAAATCTAAAAATTTTGTGTTTTTTTTAATACTGGAGAAATTTTGTATGGCTGACGTTAGCACTATGTTAGCGCACTATAGCGCTGACATCATCCGTTGATGTCATTTATGACGTTAGTCGTGAGTGAAGAGTGCACACACGCCGCCCAGCGACGCTCCTCAACAGTGCATCGTGCATACGAAGCATGCGCTAGATACACACCCATGCATGCTTATCCGATGATACGTGGCACAACACGGTTCACCCACGTGTCGACTCGTGTTTGACGCGTTCGTCCCACTCGCCAGAAGTATCGTCCCTTGGGGTAGTACTATAAAGCCAATATTTGGCTCATTTTGAGCCGATTTTTCATGCTCCTGGGCTCGTTTTCACCTAGTTTCTTAAGGCTAAACACATGTGTACTACTTTCAAACGAGTTTTTCGAAGATGAAACAAGAGCAAATCTACCGCCTCTTCGCAGAAATTACTCTCTGGGATGCGAATAAAGTCTTTCTATAGTTTTCTCAAAAAGTAAGCTTTCTTAATGAGTCAGAGAAATCTTTATGCTTACAATTGATTATATGAGCAATTGCAGGAGACCTTAACCTTTATATATAACATCCATATTGGACTTCTCATCACAAGAGCCATATAGATCCGACCTATACTGATTGAGATCTATTTTTCACATGGACTTCGACCCATTGATTTAGATCATTTATTAAGTCATTTTGTTATCTTTATTTGGATCAAATTACGTAATTTAACTAATAAGCTATTAAAAAACTAAAAAAATACAATTAATAATTGTCCAACTTTATAGAAAAATACAAAATTTTCCAACAGCTCGATCAATACTCCACCTCGTACTTGCCCTAAGATGTGGTGGTTTAAATAGTCTTGTTATAGCTAAGTCTTAACAAGTTTGTAATGCTCTAATTAGCTTATTTCTAAACTCTTTGTAGCTTGAATATAACTCTTGATTGCCTTTAAGACCTAATTCATTATATTTTCTCAGGAAAAAAAATCTTGCCATTCTTTACCTTCGTGTTTTCAGGATGATGAATAGGACCGTTGGGAACTAGAACTAACAGCCAATAATATCAGTAAGAGTTGTTTTGCGAAGGATACCACATTCTAGAGTTTTTCGTTTAGTTACTTATCATTGAGTTGCACTGATAGCAAAGTCATCAATAATATATTGCTAACATTAAAGTGTTTGAAGGTGTTGTTTTGTCTAATATGATAGAATAATCAAGTGATATAATCTATAATATATTATCAATATTGAAGTGCTTTGGAGTGTTGTTTCTATCTAAATATGTAAGTTTGTCTTATTCAATTATTAAATTGAAGCACATGTGATATCTAAATTTTTATTTGATTTTAATTTTATATTGTAAATCAAGTTGCAATACATTTTTATTTTAACCATCTTCTTTATCGCTACTCTTTATTAACATTTTTAACGAATACTAATTTAAGATAAACCTGTTGTCCTTGTTATAGTAATAGTGCTTTGTGTGATCTATTACTTTAACCCTATTTTTTATTAGTTTGAGAGAATCAAATTTCTGATACCGAATCGAATTTTCAATATAATAAAAATCAGTATTTTTATTTTCAATGATAATATAGATATTCAATCTTTTAAATTTCTGCAATTTAAAATAATAATAAAGATTTTAAAATTGTCAAATTGTTTCAGAAATTTAAAATAATAATAAAGATTTTAAAATTGCCAAATTGTTTCAACCACGTACGGCCACAGCCCTATTTATACTCATTTCATACTTGAAACGTTATTACTAGTTATCATAGTTACGCCAACTTACTAAATGTACTCGACAAAACGACCATCAGATAATTTCAGGTACGCTTAACCAACCACCTCAGGCTCTGTGCACTAAATCATCCAGAAACAGGCAGCAATGATGCAAAAGGTGGAGGCGGTCTGAAGAGATTTGAATCACATGATCCGTCAAGGAATAATGTAGATCACTTCACAAATTATTGTACAAGCCTAAGCAACTTAGAAAGTAGACAAGCAAGAGTTTGCAAAGAGAAAGAGCCAACTTGGATGCTTATGGGAGAAAAAGGTCGAGGGGAAGAGAGTTGAAACTGGGAAGCATCATGTACTAGGAACGTGACAATGTTTACCGACTAGGAACGTGACAATGTTTACCGACGTCTATTTTTGATGAGGTGTTGTGGTTTAGAGACTTTGAACTTGCCACATAAATTGCTTACCTAACTACTACTCGTCCACTGCTGACTGCTGTAACAAGGATTGTCAGCCAGCACCTCTTATACTTGTGTGGTTTGGATACTTGCTGCATTTGCATACCCCAGCAGACCCTGTTGTCCTCTGCTTTTGCTAGAAGAATTGATCGCAGATACAAAATATCAACTTTTCTTCTACTTGTATGTATATATATGTTCACATTATTGCTCATAGGAGTGGGGTTTAATATTCTAAATGCCAAAACCTAACAAAACAATATTCTATAAAAATAAGTAAATACACTGAAGGTAATTTCTAGCTAAGTCACCTAAATTATATGTAATCCTGCTCACTGTCCAGTGATTTTTATCTTGAAGGTTGAAGGAGAACTAGAATTTCATGCTTTTTAACATGTGGGGGAAAAGAGCACGTTCAAAACACCCGGTTACTATGTTGGATAATTGCACGTGGGAATAGCTTGAGCATGGACTCTCATTGGTCCAGCGCAGACAACCAAAATATGATGACACCGCGATCTGGTCTCTGGCTACATGAGAATGGCAGGAAACGAGTATATATGGATGGATAGACATGCCGCAGGAAAGTTGAAAAAACTAGTTAGTTATTTGACAACATTTAAACATCTGCTCGTCCTTTTTTGGCAAAGGCGCCTTTCCTGTTGTAGATTTATAGTGACCTTTTGCATGAAATGGAACAAGTCTGGTCATTACTTTTGCCCAACAAGTCGTACAATTGTACAAATAACAATGAGAATTTGTATGACGATACAAGTTCTTTTCCTTCTTTTTCCTTGCTTTGGATTGACAGATTTCCTACACGAGTATATGACGTTTAATTAATAAAATGATTCCTCCATAGTTTATTTTGTGATCACAAATTGGTGTAACAGACAATTCTGTTTGATAAATTAAACACCAATGTAAATAAAGGTTGCTAACGCATATAAAGACTCACATTTTGGCATATGGACTAACAACCATCGAGTACCCTCTCAGTTGTTTTTGGAAAACAGGATTTGGCTAGGATTACTCATTTTTTATTCCAGGGTTCAGCCGTATTTGGTGACATAAAATTGGTGGGCCAAAAACTCCTTTTGTTATCATGGGTGGTCTTGTCCCTGACTAAAAAATAAATTTCTCCAGTACACTTTCCTCCTCCACAAATAGTGGTGATCAAGTAAAATCTCCCATTACACAGTCTAAAAAGGATTAGCCTCACAACCAACAATTATCTCCAAGATAGATTGATTTGCATTTTGAGTTAATCCTCACCCACTCATTTCCGCATCTTGTTGTAGCCATTTGATATATAAGCGGACGATATTTGCTACTTTATCAACTTATAGTGTCACGTTTTGCACATGCATATGCAGTGCCATAAACCACTACTGATCCCTGGAGTAATCGAGAGTGCGATACTTATGCTTCATCATGTTACATAAGACCATTTTTACCTAAACATTTATCGCAAAACAGATCAAATGTATCGCAATCTCTAGATTTAATGTGTTTATGAAATATTATGGGTTTGAGTTACTCTCTTTTATAGGAATTAGGTCCTCGTATGTGAAACCTTGTCCAGAAATAACTTGAATACAGAAAGATAGGCAACCATGCAAGCTTGTAAGCAGTTCTTGTAGTAGGAACCTCACTCTCTTCTTATTTTGTTCAACGAATCCCATCATATATTCAATTTAATAAGGAAAGACGACTTCTTTCCATACTTATATGATTAACCTCACGATCTCTTCATAGCTTCTTTTCCTATTAAACTTCAATATATGCGGAAAGAGACATGCAATTGGGGTGGAATATTCTTTTCTAATGCTATTATTGCATGATTTGAGAAGTCATTGATCTTTAAAACAATTATTGTTTGGTTTTGAAATCTTTAAAGGAAGAACAGAGAAAGAAAGATAAATACCATGTTTACTCGCTTACAGTTCTGACTAGAAAACAAGAAAAGAGTTGTTAGGTTTGTAAGAGAGGAAATAGCCAACAAAAGGAAAAGGTTGAGGGATGAGGCCACCTTTTCATATGGGGTAGATAGGAGATCGGACAGGGACATGTAGACACCAATGTCACGCCAATCTCCTTATCTCCTCATCTACAAATTCTCCGGTATAAATAAATATATCTTCCCGTCGCCCAATATAAAAGCCTTTGATAGGTCCATATCCCCCTCTCAAATCATCATTTGTTTCATTTGCACTCCAATTTACTAAAATGTCTTCCCCACCCCACTCACTATATCTTATAGTTTAACTTATAATGGATAAATAAATTTGTAACTTTTCATATTCACACATGGAATTGCATATAGCTCTGTTACTCCTTGGGCTTTTGGTAGTGCGTATGAGGATGCATGATTGTTCGGTAGAACATTTCAGCGGTGGGATGAAGTCGAAATGACGAAGGATAGTTCAGTCATTGGGCAGAACAGAAGAAAATATCCTAGTCGGTGGTCCACTTTCATTATGAAAGTAAGTGGTTGTTTCCTTGAACTGTGCTGTCTCTGTAAATCTTTGGGGCCACAGTCGATTGTCTTCTAACCAAAGGAAAGTAGGAAGGCAGCGCCAAAGTACGTCCATACAAAATCAAGCTGTTGATAAGTGTTGAAATTTACTGATGTAGATGCTCTGAAATACAGCTACCATATACATAACTGTCACTTATAAACCAAACTTTGTCTGAGCCAAACACAAAAACGGTTGTTTGAATGAAGAAAAAGTCTGTAATTTGCAGGTTTCTTTGGAAATAGAATCAGACCTAACCTAATTTCTTCTAATTAACCAAAATATTACAATTTTAATTCGGGAAAACAACCTCTTTATAAATGCAAAATAAAAGTTACGTACTAATTAGGAACTTTGTGCATTATGATTGTTGTTATCCCGAAAAAAGGACCTAAAAGTTTTTATCTAAACCAAACTCACTACTTCAATAAAATTTATTAATTTTTTATTGTAATATTTTTACTTAAGTACAAATCAAGCCTTGGGAGTATATAAAAAATTTAATATTTTCAAATTAATTGAATTAAACTCGAACTAACATAACCTTTGATTATGTCAAGGCTTTCCAAATTAGGTGGTGATACATAATTTTTATTTTTTTTAGATTCACTTTACAACTTTATCACCATTGACTATTCTCATCCCTAATTTCCACATTTTTGTCACCGTGCATCTAACGTCTTAGACACTCTTTCTGCACTCCAATGTCGTCTTCATCAACCATTTCCATCTTCGTTGCATTGGTTCGACCGACCCCCTAATGTTTGTGTGGTCCACTGTTGACCAACATTTCCGATTCGGTGAGTTATTCTTCTTCATCTTTGATTTTTTAGAATCTTAAGCTCTTTTATACTTCTGCAGCTATTGGTACTCTTTTATTTTACCGTTCTATAAGATTCAATGTTGAGATACACCTAATATCATGCTAAATTCACTTATTTAGATATTTAAAACTCTTTGTTTTAAGAGATAACCATTACATGCCACATGTTCTTCATAAACTGTATATTACATTGTTGCTATCAAGAAGTTTAAGATCGATGACTTCCATTCTTTGTATTACCACAAATTAATTAGAAAAAAAGATGTGATTACTAGTTAGATATTGTCTAATTTTCTAACGAGAACTTTCAATCAATTTTAGAGTTAGTTTTTCCTTTTCCTTTTCTTTTTCTTTTTCTCATATTTTTGGTAAAATGTTAAGGTTCATGGTTGAAACCCTAGTCTTACTTTTCGTAGATGATACTTTTAATTTGGATGTTTGTATTTGTTGAATTAAGGGAGATTTCAATTGATATTTTGACAATAACAAAACATAAGTACTACTAATAAATTTATTCTTTTGAAAAGAAACAACATAAGAACAAGATATAGTCAAAACCCAAGAAGATAGTTCACAAAGATGATAAAGAAAAGTTGAAGTTTGCAACCTTTGAAGTAAAAATCAAGTGAAGTAGAAAAAAAGATCAAGACACATCAAAGTCATTCTATATTTTGTAATATTAATTGTGATCTCATTTAATCACTTTGATAAGCTTAAATGCTTACCATACATAAACGTTTCATCTAACTTCAGTACGAGAGCCTTTTATTCATCACGGGGTATAAAAGTTGTTTTTTAGAAGAAAAGCCTTTTGATATTTCAAATACTCCTCAGAAGACATTTTAGAAAGTTGTTTTTAATTAATATTAAATTAAACAAAACAGCTTTGAGCATTTGAAGTTATAAAAATAATATTTTTAGAAGACTGATCGACCAATTTAGGTTAGTGATTGACTAATATAAGTTAAATGTATAATATGTGAGTTTATGGACATATTAGTTGACCAATATGGTGATATGGCTGATCAATGTCCTTTTAAAGGAAACATTGGTCGACTAATATGGTTAAATGGTCAACCAATATGTAATGACTAGCAAACTTTTATTTGTTAATGCATATTAATAAACTAATATGACTTAATGATCAACTAATATACATTAAATGTAACATTCCGTTTCCATACTAAGAGTTAGAACCCTAAAATTCGGTACATATGAGCTGAAAGAGAGACTAAATAAATGCATTTCATGTTTATGTATAATGTTAGCATATATGCACATGAATTTGAATTTTTGCACACATCAAAATGACTGCACATGCATTCATTGACAATTATGGGGTATAATTGATATATAGATGTGATTTTATTGAGAATTGTGATTAGATTGTATTGAAAATTGGTTTGGAGAGTATATTTACTTATTTAGAATTTTTGAAATTTCTGGAAATTTTTCTAGAAATTTTTGAGTATTTTTAGACTAGAAAACTGCCATGTGGCAGAAAAATAAATGAAAGTGGTGGAATAAGAGTCAAATTGTTGGCCCCCGAAATTTTTCTTATTGAATTAAGCATGGTTTAAATGAATTTTGAGGTTTGATGGATTAATTTTTGGGAATTAAGTATTTGTGTTAAT
>JAOSBK010000008.1:28505694-28523576 GCA_027568895.1 Erythroxylum shatona | reverse complement strand
TGCTCAAGTTTTTATAACGAGCAATAATACGCACACGGTTTATGGTCAACGGGGCCCAGCATATGTTTGGTATCAGAATAAGAAGAGATTTCAAGGAACTACACTCAGGTATGATGGTATTTGTTCAGAGGTTGGATTCCGGAAACGGGATCCAACACAAATGGCAATAGACATTTTGAGAAATGACTTTAGGATTTAATAACAAGTTTCATTAGAAATTGGGAGAAAATTGGGTTGAAAATTGGAGACAAATAGAATAGCTTTTTAAAAGAGCCAATTAGAGACTACAAAAAGGTGACAAGTGGCATCTACTCACGGATTTGACCTAATTAAAGACCATTTCATGGCCTTTCATTTGCCTATTCACAATACATGCTTCTCTTTTTCATCTTCTTCAATTTTGTTTTCATCTTTCTCTCCTTCACTCACGAAACTCACTCTCACCCTCACCATGTTGATTTTTGTCCCACTATTTAAGGTAAAGATCGTGTATGTTGGAGGAGGGGTTCTTGGTGATTTGAAGGAGCTTTAGAGCTAAACATGTAAGTTAAACATTATTCTTCATGGGTTGTTTTAAATAAAGCATATATGATGATAGTTTAGTGGTAAATGATCATGACAAAGGAGTTTAGTATATGCTAGAACATTGGTGAAGAAAGGAATGTATAAATATTAATGTTTTGTTTCACATAAATGCTAAATAATGTGTTAGGAGTTGTTTTATGGATGATTGGTATTGTAAATGGTGATAAATATATATTTGTAACGTGCATGAAGAATGAGTATACTCATATTCCATATTGTGTATATTGATGAGTAAGAAATTATGAGTTGTGCTAAACATGTTTTTAAAGATGGATTCGTTGTGAAAAGGATGTTTTAATGAGAATTGGAAGTTAATGAAAATAGAGATAAGTATATGACCTGTTTTGTGTTAATGGATGAGTGTAGAAATGAGAGTGAAGGAGTGATTCAAATATGTTTTGTTATTAGTGTTCATGATCAATCATAGACTATAAATTGTTTATGGATGATAATAAGTTGAAATAAAGTTGAGAATGAGGAGTAAATGAAGTAGAAAAGGTGATCTGAGTATAAGATGTGTTAGGGAAAAACTTGAAATCAAAATTGGAAGATGATTTGGAAAATGTAGCAGTAGTATGTTCGCTGAGTTTGTTTCAATCTTTTAACCATAACTTTTTCTCTCTTTATCCAAATGATATGATTCTTAATTTGTATTAAACTAGAGACATATGGATATATTTTTTATGAAGACATCAGATTTAAATTCTATCTCTAAGAGTCTAAAAATCTAACATGAAATTGAAAAATTGGGTATGCTTCTATGAAAGTTCACTGCAGCCAACTCCTTGCTTCGCCGCAGTGAACTTGAAGGATTTGGCTAGGATTCCTCTTGGGTAAAGTTTGCCATGGCCAACTCTTGGTTTCGCTGTGGCAAACTTGTGAGATTTTTGTGAGAATTCCTCTCGGAAGGAGTTCACTGTGACAAATTTTTGGCCCCGCGACAAACTTTTCTTTGCACTAAACATGTTTCAGTATTTTGACAATATCTTGTTCTGTACTTATCCAAATGGAATAATTTTTTATTTCGAGTATACTAGAGACATAGGGATACAAATTTTTTGAAGAAATAAAATTCTAAATTAGACTATAAGAATTTCAATTTCTGGGTGGAATTTGAATGTAGAGCACTATCTCAGTATAAGAACAGTCCGAAATTATTTGGAGTATAACTTTCGAAATAATGAATCAAATTAAATGATATTGGTGTCGTTAGAAACCATAAGACATAAGGGAATAAATTTCTAGAATAAAGTGTTCTCAAATTTCCCTATTTACATTGTCTAAAGGATCATGAATAGTATACCCGAAAGTCAGTGTTTGGAGAAAAATCTGAAATGATTCATTAGGTTATGAAATTAGATTCTAATGATTTTATTGATGAATAAAATATAACTATAAATGATACTTATGTGAGTTTTGAAGTAAGAATGTTTATGTGATGAGAATAATAGAGCGAAACCTGGGATTGTCATGAACATGCGTTGTATATATTCCATATACACATTTTTGCATAAAGGAATACTTATAATTGTGCAAATATTAATGTGTGTGTGCATCGTGTGTGTTACATAATTTTGATATACAGGATAAACATTTGTATTCAAACGTTTTCAGATCATTGAAGCTAATACTAATCTAGAGCGTATTATGAGTAACTTAGATGTTTTCTCTCAATTAATTGTTTGCTTTAAAAATATGTTTTGAATGATGATATGAATGCGAATTGATTATGTTGATGTCGAAAAATAAAGGTCCCAGATTTGATGCACGTATGTGATACTGAAGTGCTACTTGTATGTGAATTTGATGAAATACGTGAGACATGATATGATTATTAAATGTTGAACCTAGTTTTCGGAAGAAAAAATGAATATGCATATGACTACAAAAGTGATACTCAACATTATGTTGAATGTCGGACCATGGTTGGAAGATGAATGTGAAATAGAATGTGAATCCGAAAGCATGTGATAGAGTAAAATTACATGAATGTGATGCATTCCATTACATGAATGCATGAAACACAAAGGCAGTTGTGATTGGGGTCGCCACCGAAAAAGAGCTTAAAGCTCAGAATGTGAAAAAGAGCCTAAAGCTCAAAAAGTGTATAAGAACCAAAGGCTCACTTTGTAAAATGAGCCCTGTATCCCTAACGAATAAGGGACAGTTATAAATAAGCCTAGTAACTATAGTAGTACTCGGTCATAACAACGTAATAAATGGTAAAAGAGTCACATGAGCATTTCATAAATATTTTAAAAAGTATGTTTGATTGTTTGAAATGCAAAATTGTCTTACTAGTAAGTGAGAATGCGACATGTGATGAATTATGCTAAATACAAAGATGTGAATTACATGTTACAAGTATTGATGTGTTGCATGAATTGAGTGAACCGTCGGTGATGGTTATCTCATTGAGTTCACAGAACTCACACAAAATTTGCAAATATTTTTCAAGTTCAGAAGAGTCCCGTTAGGCAAATGGGAGTATACCTATTGCATGCAAGTGAGGGATAGAGGTCAGGATCAGTTCGCGTCTGCAAATGTATTTCATTGGTTTACATCAAAATGTGTTTTCACAAATGATGTACAATGTGTTTGTAAATGATTTTGAAATGTAATAACATTATGACTATAAGTATTTTTATTTGAAATAGGCCCAAGTAGCTATTGAATTGCTGCTAAATTGAATAATAATTGTAACACTATGATTGAAAATGTTTTTGAATAAAATGGGTTCGATTTGTTTATTGATTTTCTTAGATATGCATACAGTGTTTTGAAAATTTTTGACTGATTGACTATTCTAGCATGCCACCCTTACGGGTTACATACTCGAATATCACTCAAGATGTTAGGTACGTGTCTTTTGAGGGTGGGGTCCAGCATTGATTGGTATCAAAGCCCAGATTTAGTGTCTTACATGGGTGTTTTTCGAAACATGTGCTAAGTTACATGAATTTTAGACATGTCTTGGCGTGCAACAGCAACTGATCCACAGTTTGAGTCGCATATACATGAATCATATACATGAGCATTTGTTAAGAGTTTGAGCTAATAAAAATTAGTAAAAAGAATGATGATTTGTCAGAAAGTGAGAAAATGAAAGTTTATGGATATATAGAAATGAGAAATAGTCTAATGTTATATATGATAGATAAAGGTTCAACACACTTGTATTGGTGAGTGTATTATGAATATGCTATCAATATTGTACTGCGACGATATATGTCCTCGAATGTGAACTAAATGTGAATGCATTGTCATGGATCGTTTGAGGAAAATAAGGATATAAGTATAAATGATGAGAATAAAGTGTATAAGAGAAGTTGAAAGAAAATAAATTTTTTTATGACCTTAAAAGGTTGAACTTGGACTTAGAATGGTTGTTTGATTATCATGATAAGAGTTATGATTCCCCGTAAGAATAAATTAGTGGAATTGAGATTAGAATTTCATGATGGTTATACATCTATAATTCTAAATTGACTGAGGATATACATAGGGAAGATGTAATAAATGACAATAGGAAGATGAGATTGAAATGAGGAAAGAATAAAAGGGGAATGAAATAGACATAATTGACTTTACAGGAGATGAATGACGTGTAGTAAGGAGAAAGTTAGAAATGCATATAAGATAGGATTTTATGTAAGAATGAAAAAAAAAATGAAGAATCAAATGTGAAGAGCCAATGCACTCAATATGGTAATTGAATCATCATGACATGATGTAGTATTAAAAGAGGTAAATTCTGGAAAATTGGAGTATTTTGAGGTTAGTATGTGTGTTAACACGAGGAAGAAAGTGTAGGTCACCATAGTGGCCTCACAAAAATAGGTTTTTGTCACGATCGTGGCAGGGATGCCTCAATCGTGGGCAAGGATAAAGAGAGAAATATTATTTAGGATCAATTGAGATCAAAGTATTATTATTGTAAGATATAAATTGGTGATTTGTCAGAAATAAATCTCTGGCTAGATCAGGATGACTTGAGGATACACACCTAGGAATTTGCAACAATAATCATGTCTACTACCTCATCTAGTTTTGGTAAATAGAATATTGTAAGAAATGATAAAAAGGTGATCTACTTGAGATATCAAGAATGATCTGATAAGCAATGATAGAAACAGTTGATGGATCAAGGTTACATGAACAGTATAGATGATAGTAGCAAGAAATCTTCTTTCAAAGAAAAGGAATTTCATCAAATTAGGTTAAGCAGATCAGATAGTTTATTTTGAGAATGATCAATGAAGAAACAAATCGGCATATGTAATGAATCAAAAGTGAATGTTAGAGTCCTATTCCTAATGGAGACACAAGCATAAGATATAGAATATGTTACTGAGAGTGTATGCATTTGGTTTGATGTAAAGTATCCAACTATGTGAGTGGATTCATGAATTGAGGAGGTACAAATTAGATCTAATGAATGTGTTACCAACACCGGAAGTTAAGATTGCAAATAAATTGAAATGTGTAAAGAAACTAGTAAGAATGAACAGACATTAGAATAAGTCAATGTGTAATCAATAGAAATGGAATGAATGGAGAAAATTATTTGAGAAAAGAAGTCAATTGGGAAACTGAAAATAACACGAGATAATATTACCTTATTTGAAGAATTAGTTACTTAAGGAATTAAGAGAACTAATCATAGGCATAAGGAAATTTGGGTTATATCTATTGGAGTTAACAATGCCCTAACATTATTATGGTATTGAGTATTAAAGTGATCCAAACAAAATTGTATCAATTAACAACTATGATCGTAGATGGTATTTTGAATTTATTCAAAAAATTGAGATGAATATTTTGAATACTTAAGGCAAATCTTACATATCATGAAGGTAGAAACAATTATATGCCAAGTTTAATAAGAGTGAATCTTAGCTTGATTAAATAAAATGTTGGATCTTATAGTAACTAAACATGGCGTATTGAGAGACCCAAGGAAATAGAGGTAATGGAGAAGTAAGAAACACTGAGGAATATATATGAGATCCAAAATTTTCTTAAACTAGTTGTATACAGGATGCTACCAGAAATTGTTAAGATATTTTTACTGATATTAGCCCTTATCTTAGCTCTTAACAAAATATTTGTGGAAAAACATGTAAATCGTATAACTGATGAATGTAAAGAGAATTTTGAAGAATTATAACACCAATGATAATAATATCATTTGGAATTTGAGATTATGTAGTATACAATGATGTTTCACATAAGAGATTAGGATGAAATCTAATGTAGCATAATAAAGTGATTTCATATGCATTGAGACAATTAAAGTCTCATTAGTTGATTAGTTGATACATGATTTAGAACTTGTTGCAATAGTGATTACTTTGAAAGTTTAGAGACATTATATGTACAGTGAAACATTTTGGACCTATATATAAATATATAGATCATTAAAGTTTAAGGTAATTATGGAGTTCAAAAGACTTGAATATGAGACGGAGGTAATGAATAAAGTTACTTGAAGATTATGATATTACAAATGAGTATTTCCCAGTAAAGCTAGGGTTGTAATCTAATGCGTTGAACAGAAAATGCAATAATGGAATAGCACAAATTCAGATATTGAGATTACCAAATCTAGTGCAATGTAGGGCATAGAATGTTGAGGTGCATTGGGTTAAAATGAAGTGTTATTAATCACATAGAATTTAAGATCAGTTTCATATGAAAAGATTAGCAAAGCCCAAATTGAGGATTTAGAAATTGTGAAACTTAATGAGGAATTAAAAATGAATCCAAATTTTGAATTTGAATAGGAAAAATGATACCTTGTGATTGAAGTAAAAAGTATGTGTACACGATGAAGATGATTGAGCAAATAGATTGCTAGTGAAAGCACAAATAACAACCTAAGATATACATCCTAGTAGGAATATGACGAAATAGTACTTAACGGCTAAGGATGTAGAAGCAAATGACTGCATGTATGAGTTGCCAATAGTCTTAAATGTTGGAGATATGTTTATAACTTATATTTTGGAGTTCATAGAAACATAAGATCAATGTATTGTTCTATTTGACTTTAAGCCTAATAATTATTATCATAGTAATTTCATTATAATACTGTATGAGGTGTTATACAATAAAAAGGGTCATTTGCCCTTACATTGAAATGTAGAGGCCCAAAAAAAAAAGGGTTTGTAATCTAGAATGGATTCAAGGTACTGTTGACGAGGGAAATGAATCTATAATAGGAGTTAAGTGATTCAAGAATGATAAATGAGTTAAGTATATCAACATTGAAGTTATGGAATATTGTGAGATAGATATAAGAGTTGAGTGTATTAACACTAAAGAGATGTGAAATATTAAGTGAAAGATGAAATACTTTTAAGAGTATCACCTTTCCAAGGTGTACTTAGATAGAGATAAAGGTGTGAACAGGCTAGGAAAAAAGGGGGAACTAAGCTCAAATTGTATTGGTCCATATGAAGTTATTGAGAGCTTAGGACCATTAACATATGAGTTTGTAGTACCAACAAAGATGTCTTAAATTCATAATGTATGTTATATGAGTATGCTATGAAATATTAATGTGAACTGATATTGGTGTTATCAACTAAGTGAAAAAAAAGATGAGTAATATGAAATATATTGAGGAAGAAGTTAAGATAGTGTGATATCTAAGCAAGTGATTGAGATACCTATTGAGTCTATCAACTGTGGTCATTTGGAAGAAAGTATTCGAGTGATGAAGTGATATAGGAAATAGAGGAGCATATGAGGAAATAATACCCCTGCCTTATTGATTAATTAGATATTAATTTCAAGGACAAAATTTATTAAGGAGGGGAGAAATGTAACATCCTGTTCCCACACTAAAGGTTAGAACTCTAAAATTTGGTACATATGAGCTCAAAGAGAGATTAAGAAAATGCATTTCATGCTTATGCATAATGTTAGCATATACACACATGAATTTGAATTTTTTTCATACGTCAAAATGGTTGTACATGCATTCATTGACAATTGTCAGGTATAATTGATCTATAGATGTGATTTTATTGAGAATTGTGGTTAGATTGTATTAAAAATTGGTTTGGATAGTATATTTACTGATTTAGAAATTTTGGAATTTCTAGGAAATTTTCTGGAAACTTTTGAGTATTTTTGGACTAGGAAAAATGTCAAATGGCAGAAAAATGGATGAAAGTCGTGGAAATAAGAGTCAAATGGCAATAGAAATTTTGAGAAATGACTTTGAGATTTAATAACAAATTTCATTAGAAATTGGGAGAAAATTGGGTTAAAAATTAGAGACAAATAAACTATCTTTTTAAAAGAGCCAATTGGGGACCACAAAAAGGTGACAGGTGACATCCACTCACGAATTTGACCTAATTAAAGACCATTTCATGGTCATTAAGTTTCCCATTCCTGATACATGTTTCTCTTCTTCATCTTCTTCAATTTTGCTTTCATCTTTCTCTCCTTTAATAACGAAACTTACCATGTTGATTTTTGTCCCACTCTTTCACTTTGTTTCTTTAAGATTCATTGTCTTCTCAATCTTATTACTAAAAGACCCAACCTATTGCTCCTTAAAAAGGTGAAGATCGCGTATGTTGGAGGAGTTAGGGTTCTTGGTGATTTGAAGGAGCTTTGGAGCTAAACATGTAAGTTAAACATTGTTCTTCATGGGTTGTTTAGTTAAACATTGCTCTTCATGGGTTGTTTTAAATAAAGCATATATGATGATAGTTTTAGTAGTAAATGATTATGACAAAGGAGTTTAATATATGCTAGAATGTTGGTGAAGAAATGAATGTATAAATATTGATGTTTTGTTTCACATAAATGCTAAATAATGGGTTAGGAGTTGTTTTATGTATGATTGGTATTGTAAATGGTGATGAATATATATTTGTAATGTGCATGAAGAATGACTATACTCATGTTCTATATTCTGTATATGATGAGTAAGAAGTTATGAGTTATGCTAAACATGTTTTTAAGATGGATTGGTTTTGAAAGGAAATTTTTTAATGAGAATTGGAAGTTGATGAAAATAGAGATGAGTATATGACCTGTTTTGTGTTAATGGATGAGCATAGAAATGAGGGTAAAGGAGTGATTCAAATATGTTTTGTTATTAGTGTTCATAATCAACCATGGAGAATGAGGAGTAAATGAAGTAGAAAAGGTGAGTTGAGTATAAGATGTGTTAGGGAAAAATCTGAAATCAAAATTGGAAGATGATTTGGAAAATGTAGCAGTAGTATGTTCACTAAGTATGCTTCAGTCTTTTAGCCATAACTTTTTCTCTATTTATCTAAATGATATGATTCTTGATTTGGATTTAAATAGAGACACATGGCTACATTTTTTATGAAGACATCAAATTTAAATTCTATCTTTAATAGTCTGAAAATCTAACATGAAATTGAAAACTGGTATTCTTCTATGAAAGTTCGCAAGGATTTGGCTAGGATTCCTCTCGAGTAAAGTTCACCGTGGCCAACTCTTGGTTTCGCCGTGGCGAATTTGTGAGATTTTTGCGAGAATTCCTTTCAGGAGGAGTTCATCGCGGTGAAATTTTCTATATACTTAATATATTTTAGTATTTTGAAAATATCTTGTTCTATACTTATCTAAATTGAATTATTTTTAATTTGAAGTACACTAGATACATAGGACTATAAATTGTTTGAAGAAATAGAGGTCGGGATCAGTTCGACATATGTATTTCATTGTTTTAAATCAAAATGTGTATTCACAAATGCTGTATAATGTGTTTGTAAATGATTTTGAAATGTAATAACATTATGACTATAAGTATTTGTATTTGAAATGGGCCCAAGTGGCTATTAAATTGCTGATAAATTGAATTATAATTGTAACACTACAATTGAAAGTGTTTTTGAATAAAATGGGTTTGATTTGCTTATTAATTTTCTGACATATGCGTCAGTGTTTTGAAAAATTTTAACTGACTGACCGTTCTAGCATGCCACCCTCGTGGGGTACGTACTTAGATATCACTCAGGATCGTTTCTTGCGAGAGTGGGGTGCTACATTAAACTTGTAACAAGGTTTTTTCATGACATATTAACAGACCAAATATAATGGGATGGTCAACCAATGTTCCCCTAAGGCACACATTGGTTAAGCAATACACCTTAGTGGTCAACCAATGTCTTAACGACGAGTGAAGCTATGCATTCATTGTACTACATTGATCGACCAATGCTCTATAGCTAGTCATTGTAATGACTAGTTTTTTTTTACTCTAACAACTAATAGGCGCCAAAACCTTATAAATACATTTTTTAATTAATTGTAGCATTAGGAAGTATTTGGGTGTCTTTTATGCACATTTTTAGTGTTTATTAAGCATCTGAGCATTTATTATCTCATATTTGAGTGAGTGAGCCTTTTTAGTATTATCAAGTGATAAAGCTAGATATTTTGAGTTGAAAACTTTTGTTCAAGTTTGTATATTTTACTTAGGGGTATCCAAAGTGGCGTTGAGGTTCCTCTTCATAGTTAAAGAAGATTGTAAATGGGTTTCTCTTTACTAAGAAAATATTATGCAAAGGTTGTTCTTCACATTAAAAGAAGAGTTATAGTGGAATTTCAAAAAGAGTCTTGGGAGTGGACGTAGGCAAGGTTGTTTCATAAATTATTATAATTTAGTTCATGTTTTTCTTTCCTTACCCTTTTTACATTATTATTTAAATATGTCATTGAAATTCATTATTTTATGTCATATTTTCATCTTTTATAAATTGTATTCATTAATATACTAAGTTAGTAATATTTCTTTAGAATTTATCAATGGCATCAAAGTATATCTATTAGGCTAACATTTTAAATGAAATCCTATAGCAAAGATCATAATGGCATAGTCATCAACATCATCACCATTCAACCAAGAGAGACAAAACATTAGTAGAGTCCCCTTCTTTGATGAGAATGACTATCTCTATTAGAAAACAAGTATAAAATTTTTCCTAATAATCAAAACTGGAGATTTATGAAAAATATTTTCAAATGACCTATTTATATGTATGCAAATCATAGATAATGAGAAGGTCCTCAAACTAAAGGAAGAATGGAAATCTCAAGATAAGAGATTGATTTCTTTGAATAGTAAAGTCATAAATATCTTATTTTATGCATTAGGAATAAATAAATTTAATAGAATCTCTTTGTCTGAAATAACATATGAAATTTATCATGCATTAGACATTACATATGAGGGTATAAATCAAGTTAAGGAGAGTAAAGTGAGCATGATAATCAACCAATATAAATTGTTTCAATAATTTATAATGCAAGCATTTCTAGCATGTGCACAAGGTTCCTTAATATTATTAATGCTTTATTAGGTCACCTATGGGGATATGAGAAGCCAAGATAACGACTATATAAGAAGCCAAGGATATCATTAAAGGAGCTCATTAAATCTCTTCTCACATACTAAATAAGACATTAAGAGAGATAAGAAGAAATAACACTTAAAAAGAAAAAAAGACTTGACATTCAAACTCTAAAGGGAGGATACAAGTGAAGAAAAAGAGATATCTACAAGTGGAGGTATGATGTAGACTTCACAAAGAAATTTAAGAAGTTTTTAAAGAAGAACTTTTCTAAAAGAGAAAAACTTTAAAGAAGGTAAAAGGTAAAATTGACTCAAAACACAAATCTTTTAATATTTTTTCATTTCGATGTAGGAAATACAATCATGTGAAGTCCTAATTTCCTCTAATAGGAGATAGTTACAAGCATTAAAAAAAAGATAAGAAGGAGAAGCAGAATGAAAACAAAAACAAAGCACTTAAATCATCAACTTAGTATGACACAAGTGAATTAAAAAAATAAACATTTGGAAGGAGAGATAGTTTATACATGCTTTACAGTTAAGGAACATGATGAGGTAATATCTAGGGTGCATGCATAAATAAGAATAAAAAGATGAAAAGTAAATTTTATAACATTAAAGGATCTAAAAATATAATCATTGATGACAATCATATATTAGATGCAAAGCTTGAAAGTGAAACATTAAAAAAGGAGATTAGGTTTTTTAAGGAATAATTATACAACTTTTCTAAAGGAGGTAAAAATTTGAAAGCATGTTAGGAGCTCAAAAGAATTCTAATAATAGGTATAAGATAGAGTATAGTTATAGGAGTACACCAAACACCAAGGCTATATTTTCTAAGAGAGACTATATGCATAGTGAGTAGACTTTACCTGAGATAGAAAATGAGTATGATACACTCATATCAAAAAAAAAATATACATACAAGATATGTTCCATGCACCTCCCTAAAAACAAACCTCATGCTTTCACATACCTAGGTATAGAGTTTGATACTCTCAAGAAGAAGAATAGTTATAACTTTTGTGATAAAGTACAAACATACTAATACCCCTTTTATGCCTTAAGGCTATGTTTGGTTAGACGTTAGGTTTTGAATGGAATGAAATGGTTTATAATAGAATGGAATGTAAATGAATGTGATATTAGAAAATTGTTTTTTGGGAGGGATGGAAGGGTTCATAATGTAATATAGTGAAACATTGTTTAGATGAAGGATTTATAATGTAATACAATGTAAAGTTGTTTATCATTTTACATTCCATCTTAACCCACCCCCCCAAAATCAAAGGTTTTTCATTTGTACTATTTAGGATGGAATGAGATGTAATATGAAACTCTCTTCTTCTATCCCATTCCATTCCATTATAAACCCTTCTCCCAAATGATGGAATAAGATTATATTTCATTCCATTCCATTAATAAACCCCCAACCAAACATAGCCTAAAGAAGCATGCATTAATCCTTCATTTATAATAGGCATCATATATATAATCATCATAACTTATTTCACTATCTTAGAAGAACATTCAACACCTTTAATATTCAAAGAGGGATTCCTTGTTATTTATACACACATAGAAATCCAAGTAGTGTATTTATGCATCATAAGTATGTCATTTTATAGTAAATATGGATATGTTGATAGATTTTGCTTACTCAAACAAAAATTGACAATTAAACTCATGAAACTATTGGTTGAGAAAAAAAAGACGAAAAATCAAGGACCCATGTTCATTTCGTACCTAAAACAAAGTGATGACTTGTTATATAGAAAAGGAATAAAAGGTACGAATAATTAAGGCACATTGTTTAGTTGTATACAAAGTGTTTAATAGAAAGATTCTTATTATTTATACATGTTTTTTTATGCAACCTCCTTGCCTCTAGTAAAGTCTTAAAGATTCTGCTATAAGATGTAGATAAATTAGCCCTTAAAGAATAACCACCAAAAATTTTCAAGAGAGCCAACTATTGAACTAAGTGATGGAGATGAAAAGGATGAGATGCTTCTAACAAATTATAAATTAAAAAAGAATCATCATTCAAATCATATCGTAGGTGATATTCAAATCAAATATTGCATTTATTTGTAAATTTGAGTCTAACTCCTTTGTGAAGAATGTTTGATTTTCACTATAAATAAGGGATTGAACAATTTTTAAAGTATATTGTGGACTTTAGTACTAAGGATGTCAATGGCCCAACCTAACTTTATATATTTTAAAGAATTAAAAAATGATGTCATTTTTGACTCTTTAGTCAGGCCACGGGCCAAGCCGTTCTTGCTCGGGCCAAACGGTCAACCCAAGCCGAGCTAGCCGGGCCAAAATTGACATTCCTACTTAGTACCTAGACTTAGAGATTATATACAAAATAGAGATATTAAGTTAAAATTTTTTGATACACTACATCAATTAGGTAATAGTTTAAATAAGGACAAATTTTGCACAATTAGAAGAGAATTAGGTGTTAATGGAAAATTTATATGATAAGGATTCCCTTATGTGTTTTAAAATCATTCTTGATTGAATATATTTTTTTAATAAGTTTTAAGGTTATTTGTAACATTTTGGAACGTATTGGATAACCTATATTAGAGTGCGGTTAACTAATATCCTTAAAATTTTTCTTCTTTTGTCTTTCCAAAGAGTTTGTATCAAGATTGGTTATTAGTATGGTTAACTACACATAAACACTAGTCGAACAATGAAGTCATCCAATCTTCACATTTTAAGGGCTTTCGCTTCATCATTTCTTTTATTTTCCATCTTGTATGTTCATTTCTCCCAAAACCTATACAAGTCACTCTTTTCATTAAAATTGACATCCTTATTTCATAATAATCTCATTAGATTACATCAAATTAAAATTTTTTATTCTTAAATTCAAATTTAGGGATCTCCAGTATTTTTCATAATTTGGAGTTATCTTTCCAAAATGATTCTTCCACAATTAAATCAAAAGATGAGTCTAGGATTTCATTTCATCTATAATGATAAACCTTTGATTGTGTACAAATTTGACATTTTGAGCAGTTTGTCATATCTTTTTTATTTTTAAAATTATTATGACCTTCAAAATTATAAATTCTTATGAAATTTATAGTTTGATAATGCAATTATATGTGTTTAATTTCTTATAATTCCAACTTATAATTTTTTTAAAAAATTGCCCTAGTTGCTTTAATTGAATTTTCAACTTAGGTACAATATCGAAATTGTGGGCATTTCAAAATTACATACAATTAGGAATGTTTTATCAAAATTTAATCTTTAAAATCAATTATTTTGACACTTTAAATGCTCATTAACACTCTTTCTTCAACAACTTTATTAATCTTAAATAAATTTATTTGATCTTTTAACTAAGTTATCTTGATCCTTGACACTTTATATTTTACATCTTTGGATAATTGATTTCTTTTTAATGATCCCAAAACTTGAGAGAAAGATTGTTGATATTAGCCTTAAGGTAAGTGATGACATTCAAGGGGAATGATTTTTATATTCCTCATACTTTATAAGTGATTTATGTATTTCTCATGCCTTTTGTGATATTTTATAATTGAGGAAATATATGCTATGTTTAAGTTAATTTATCCACACGGGTGGATATTTGATGTTAAATATCACTTTTGTTCTTTTTTAAATTTTTTTACTTTTGTTCTTGATATTGAATTATGTTTTATACATGAATTAAGGGGGAACCAATCATTGTATTGATATAGACAGTTGTTTATGTGCTTAATTTTATTGTTGCTCTTTAATATCGCAAATATTTTGTCATCATAAAAAAGGGACATTATTAAACCAATGGATTTCATAAAACTTAGTTCTTTATAGCATAGGTCCTCCAAGCAATAATTTCATTGGCACAATAATAATTCTTCTCACTCTCCATGCTCTTTCTTTTCTTTTCTCTTTTCTTGTTTTAATTCACTTGCCAAAATTAATTTTCAACTTTTTTACTCCTTTGAGAAAATTTGGAGAAAATACAAAATTACAATAATGATGCACTTTAGAAGAAACACATTTACCAATCACTATATACCAATAATAATAGGCATATCTGACACATTTCTCTAAAATTTGTTAGTATAACCCAAGTTTTAAGCTATCAAGTAAATGCAAATCCTTCATGGTTTAAAGGTATGGAAAATTTTTCAAGAAAAATAGGGTAAAGGCTACCAATGTACCTATAATCAATAAAGGAAAGACTAAGTCTCAAAAGTGGTTATTCTTAAGAGATTAAATATGGTAAATAATAAAAAATATAATGTTTTAATCTAAGTGCCTTTATTATTTTAATGCATTTGGTTTAAAACTATGGTCTCATCATGAATATAAAAGAAAGTTCTAGAATTATCTAACTATGCATGATACACATACATAAATAATAAGAGAGCATAAACTAGTGATATATTTCTCTTAAGCTCAAAAGCTCACAAATACGTCTCATGTGTGTAAATAATATGCAATTTTTCATTCACGTTAACTCTTGCAATGACTATTAAAAAATATATGGCTTATAAAAGTAAGTCTATTCTAACTTTCATCCTTTTATATATTAATACAATTTAATAATCAATAATAACCTATAATGTTTTAGACATATTTTAACCACATCAGGATGTTAGTTAACAAGAATAAATAATAAATATTATAATACTTAAGAAATTAAAAACAAATCTTTGAAATTTACATTAACCCCTTACACACTTAAAATTATATATTGTTCCCTAATCCACATAATAAAAGCATATAAAAATATAATATGAATGAAAACATAAAGTGGGAAAGGAATATCTTGGTTCCTTCCAAGTTATGTATAGAAGCCTCTTGATTTTTTAATGAGGTTTTGGTAGTTTGAAATCTTGCCTTTGAGGTTTGAATAATCTAGTTAAGAGGTCTTCTAATCTTGACTTCCTTTCTTAAGGTAGGTGTTGTTGAAATCCTGGTGGAGGGTTGTTCCTTGATTGCCCTTGATTTCTAAAAAAAAAAGGCGATTCCTCCATCCTTGATTGTATGTCTTATTGTAGGGATTATTATGGGGCCTAGGAGGATTCCCTATATAATTGATATGCTCAAATTTTATCATCACCTGTCGTGTTTGACATTCTTGACATGGATGTCCTAGTTTGCATACCTGACACTATATGGGGAATGCTCCTATAAACCCTATAATAATTAACATCGCATATAGTGCTTGACATTCTTAAACTGGATCTCCTATCTCACACACCTGACATTGCATTCCTTAGAATAATTACAGATTCATTGTCAACCTATCTATTTTATTGCTTAGAGCTTCGACCTGGCTTACCAACATGGCAATCGCATCTATGTCATATACTCCTGCTAGCTTACTAAGTTTTGCTCGAGAAAAAAAAGTAGAAGTTGTTCATTACCATATCTTTGATGAGTTCATGGTCTACTTCTATTTTCTTATTGTTTAGTGTTCCCTCAACTATTGTATTGATCATTTGCCTAGTTGTTTGGTTGAGCCTACTATAGAAGGTTTGAATTTTCCCATGATGGTAAACCATGATATGGGCACCTACTTAACATCTCCTTAAATCTCTCTTATATATCATTTAGGGTTTTTAAATTGATCTAAGCATAGGAAGAGCCAATTTGGAAGTCTTAACTAACAAGAAGTAATTTAGAAGAAACTTCTCTATTATTTGGTTCCATATGGTGATGGATCCTATAGGTAGAGAATTTAGCTATTACTTCTCTCAATTCCTTAATGAGAATGAAAATAACCTTAGTCAGATTGTGTCATTAGCGGCACCAATGACCTTAAATGTGTCACAATTTCAATAAAATTGCTATATGATCATTAGGATCCTCATCTCAAAGTTTGTTGGACTAGAAATACTACTTCATTATTTGAATAATGTTCGGTTTAATCTAAATTGTTAGCAGTGATAGTAGGTTGTACAATGCTGGACTCCATCCCTATCAAGTCCAATGTAGCATAGTCAAACATTATCCTCAGATGGTTTGCCATGATTTTTTATCCTTCAATCATCATATGGCATTCTAACCCCCTCTATCTATCAATCTAATTCCAACTCTCTAAGTAAGGTCCTTCAAAATTTTCTTTAAACAATCCTTCCAATCTTTGGATCTTTGTGAACTACAAACGATGAATTTTCTCGAGTCATAAACTAACCCAAATACCTATAGAAGTGAGAAAACCAAAGAGTTAACATAAATAATTTAACAAGTTAAAGAAAAAAGTAAAAAAAATAAAATGAGAAATTGTTGGGACCCGATCTCGGAACTGGACCCCAACCGAAAAACGAATTAAAAGCTTTCCAAAATGAACACAAATCGGAAAACAAACGAACAAACCAAAAGCGCTAATCGGATCAAAGGTCATCAATCGGAAACACAATCACAGATCCGAAATGCGAATCGAAACGAAAAACAAAAAGAACGGATCAAAAGCAAGACGAATAACAAAGAGCGAAAGCGGAATCGAAGGAACGGATCCTAAACTCGATAGCGAAATTGAAAACGAAACGAATATCCGACATCCGAGAACAAAAATTTTAGAAAAGCGTCGTGTTGCGTTGGAAACCCTAAGACTAATCCAATCCGAAACCGGTATATTTTTTTCTTTTCTTTTTCATTCTTTTCATCATTATTCAATCTTATCCAAAGTAAAGACTTCTTCAATTTGGAATTCACAAATTCCATAACCTCAATTTTCTATCCGTCAATCACGAATCATAAGAATCAATTTAAACAAAATCTTATTTCTTTTCCTTTGTCATAAATACTCCCACATGTCAACATAATCACACATCAAACACACATTCTGTATTTAACAAAATTTCGGCAGCATAACGGCTGCATTCTAACTAACCCAAACCTGCAAAGTGTTCAAAATACACTTCTATATTCTCACATAATAGCCAGTATCATC
>JAOSBK010000008.1:28485969-28499673 GCA_027568895.1 Erythroxylum shatona | reverse complement strand
TTCTTTTTGTTTTTCGTTTCGATTCGCATTTCGGATCTGTGATTGTGTTTCCGATTGATGACCTTTGATCCGATTAGTGCTTTTGGTTTGTTCATTTGTTTTCCGATTTGTGTTCATTTCGGAAAGCTTTTGATTCGTTTTCCGGTTGTGGTCCGGTTCTGAGATCGGGTCCCAACAGAAATAATGGCTAGATTAACAAAAATCGTGTGTTCCTAATATTTTAGTCCTAGATAACGATGTCAAAAAATTGATATAGATTCATGTTTACCATATAGATCTCATAGGCAAGAGAACTTATCAAACTATAGTATAGTGTTAGTGAATATCGAGTTTTGATCTCATAAGGACTAAAAGTACTATTAAACAAAAAAGCTTTCAATGCTGCCCAATATCCTTTTCATTTCTAAATATTTTTTTGAATACACTTTTTTGATAGAGAAGTACATTTTTAACCTCTTTTCTATTATCTAACTGAAAAATTAAGATGATAATTTAATTAAAAATAAACTAAAATTTAACAAAGATAATAAACTAGAGCATAAATAACACTAAGATTCATCAATATCAAATAACTAGTACCAAAGTGATAAACCCCTTTAAGAAAAATTCAATTGTTGAGCATTGGACTATTGGAAATTGCAATTCGATATTAATATCTTTCTTAAGACTATTAACAAATAAAATTTCATTGATTAATTGAAATATCTTTGTAGTTAAAACTTTTAATATTGCATTCTCAATTCATGAATTTCACTATTACATTTGGACCATAATCTAAAAGATTTATATCAACCTCGAGTTTTACATGTAATGCCTTTCAATTATGGTATATCTATTCATACAAAATAATTTCTCAATCTTAATCATATGAAATCATATATTGAACTAATATCCTAGACATATAGAATTAAAACAAATAATTGAATTGCAATGAATATACAATCAAACTGCATTAAATAAAGAATTAAATAACAAGATCTATCCTAAATTAGAGTTCGTCCTACCTAGGAACTAAACAAATTTAGTTCATAAATATAGAAAACAAAACCAACATCAAAAGTTCAGAAGAATAATTTAAAAAATATATAATCCATTATATATCCCCTTTTCTCTAATATAATCCCCTTAAAACCTCGATGGAAAGTTGTTCTCTATTGGGTCTCTAAAGTAATCTTCATGTTCCACCATCTTAGGTTTAGAATTTTATCTAAAACTTGAAATCTACCTTCTGATATGACTCTAACATCCCCTCCTATGATTAACTTTCATAATTTGCCTTTTATAGTGTAAAACTAGGGTTTTTTGTGAGGATTCAGTTAGTAACATGACAATGTATATGATTGTGTCCCTAAAAAGTTCTATAAAATTATGCGCATATATCTTCCTAGAAGGTTACACAGGCAGTGGACATGATCATGTATGTGGCTTACATGAGTCTGTCCCTCTTCACACATACAAAATAACATCATTAAATTTGTACAAGCTTACAAGGACTGACATAGTCCCTTACACGATCATGTATATGACCTACATAGATGTTTAATTCATTACACAGACGTGTCCCTCTAAAATATCTCTAATCCTTCCATTTCCTATCTTGATTTCACTCGAATTCTTCTCCTTTTAATCCATGAAAGAAATTAAGACTTGAAAACACTCTAGAAACAAAATAAGTACGAAAAACAACAAAAAGTCTAAAATAATCAAGCAGAAAATATTAAATATGGGAATGAAAACATAATCTATTAGGCATTCATCACACTTGAATTTATCATTGATATAATCATAAATTTATCTATTATGATATATTATTTCTTGTGTTTTTAAATTGTATTCTTTTTGTTTAATTGTTCATCCCCCACGTGGTTGGGACATGGATTTATTATGAAATTGACTATATTTTATTATTTATGCTCATTTTTCATTATCAAATTGATTAGTATGAATATACTTATGTTTTTTATTATTTTTCATTATTTAAAGGAATGTATTAGACATTGTCTAAGATCTAATTCATCAATTACAATTATGTAAAATAAAATTGTTTCATTTGCTTGGTTTACAAAATACCCAAATTATAAGATGTTATAAAATAACCTACTTGATGCATGAATTCTAAACAAACAACTATTTTTATAAAGCAAAATAAGCATGTTTGTTTAGTTAGTTTATAAAATACACCAAATTATAAAATGTATTTATGGAGTAACCTACTAGGTGCATTATTTCATCAATTGCCATAATATTAAATAACCTTGTTCATTCTCTTAGTTTACAAAATCAACCAATTAAAATAATAAATATGTTCATTTATAAGTCATTCAAATGTAGGGTTTGTTAATTTGATGGCCACTTATCCTAATTTATACTCTCCTTGCATTAGTTGTAGCTTATAATTGTCTTAAAGGGATACTAAATTTACCCTAAAATCTAAGACCTTTTAGTTTAAAAGACAATTCGAAAGATCTATAATCAACATATATATAATTTCTTTTAGTTGTATTTGTAGAACTAGTATCCAGTGAATGTAACACTTATTAGTCAATATGCTAATGAGTCCAATATTAATAATGGCTATAGGTAACTAAGTACTTGTTAAACTCACATTTATGCTTTATCGATTAAATACACGCTCCTAATTAGAATGTTGTTTCAATATAATTTTTCTAAATGTAATTTTTATTAAAAGATTAAGATATTTCATATAATCATGGTTTTACATGAGAAAGAAATATGTTCTTAATTATTATACTTCTCTAAATATTGACCTTCAGCTAAGTCATTGAGACCAACAAAATAATATACATAACATTAATATTAGAAATTAGATAAGAAAAACGATAGCTAAATTGGTAGTTACTTACATTGATAGGTTGTTCATTAGGTTTTGTATACATATACAATCTACTATTATATCCAGAAGTAATAATTTCTGACATTTTTGTATTTGACACTTCTACAATATTTTACTTACATTTAGTAATTTCTTTGGGTCATTCTTCTCTATCTGTACTTTTTTTTACCTTCCTTACCCTCTTAGCTGGTGGATGTATTTTCTTATAATCATTTTCTAGCTACAAGATCTCTCCCCTTATAGACTCTAAGATTTGATCATACACTCCTAAAGAAATACTATTCTTATAGTAGTCATTGACAAATGCCTCTAGTTTTTTATTAGATTGATTAACCCAAGAATTGTAGGCTTTTAAGAATCTGTCCTTGGCTTAAAAGCAATTGGTTAGAGATCCTACTAATTCCTCACTTTTGGATAAAGAAAATTTTGGTCTCAGTAGATATTTAGAGGCCATTGAAGAATTTAGAGAACAATTGAAACAAAAGTTTAGAATCTTATGGATGCGACAAGTAGATAGAAACACTAAATATTTTTTAATGTTATTTAAGGCAGGAGAAAAAGAAACAAGATTGTTAATGTAGAGAATGAGGATGGTATGGACATAAATGACAAGGAGGAGATGAAAAGAATCGCCAAAAGTCTCTTTCAAGCAATAAATGGTATTTCTACTCACACTACAAGTCTTTCTAGCAGTCTGGTTAATCAAATGGTTGGTTCCATCAATCAGATTCAAGAAGTTGATCTAATAAAAGAAGTCACATGTGAGGAGTTAAAAGAGGTCTTCATTTCTTTTCATCCTAATAAGTGTACTGGACTATATGGATTTAATGCTAGATAATTTCAAGAGAAATGGAACCTTTTGCAAGCACCAGTAGTTAAAGCAGTTTTGGAATTCTTTAGAAGTGGCAGATTACTCACTGAAGTTAATAAACCTTTTCTTGCACCATTAAAGTTCCTAATCTAAAGAAACTAAACGATTATAGACCTATTGCTTGCTGCAATGTGTTATATAAGATAATCTCTAAGATCCTTGTTAAAAGATTCTAGATTACTCTACCTGGTATTATTGATCCTAGTCAAGGTGCTTTTAATCCAGGTAAAAGTATGGGTCTAACATAATGCTTGCTCAGGAATTGTTCAAAGACTACAACCATAAAGAACATGTTAGAAGTTGTGCTCTCAAAATTGACTTCACTAAAGCATATGATACTGTGGAATGTGGTTTCATCATTAATTCTCTCCTTGCTTTTGTATCCTACCAAGTTCAATAGCTAGATTCATACTTGCATATCAACAGTATCTTTCTCTGTTTTAATGAGTATGGACTCTACTAAACTTTACCTAGCAGCTAAAGGAATAAGGCATAGAGATCCACTATCTCTATATCTTTTCACTATTGCTATAGAAGTTCTTCAAATAATGACACAGTTGTGTATTAATGAAAGCATATATTTCAGATATCTTTATCATTGTAAAGAGCTTAATATCACTCAACTTTCTTTTACTGATGATCTACTCATGTTATGTGATAATGATAATTTTTTAATTAAGATAATCTTATCTTCATTGCAGAGATTCTAAGAAGTATCTAGGCTAAAATTTAATCCTAAAAAAATTTCTACCTATTTGTTTAAGTTAAACGCTAAAGACTCCTTAAAGGTGATCACTAATGCTATGCTTTCGATTCATCAGTTACTTCTTACTTACTTGGGAGTTCCTATCTGCACAAGGAAGTTTAAAGAAATTGAAAGTAGACCACTCATTAATAAAGTTTAGAAAATAATATCTAGTTCGAGTAACAGATTTTTATCTTATAGAGATAGACCACTGCTTGCCATTTCAATTTTCAATAACTTACACACCTATTAGTTGTCACACTTAACTATTCCTAAAAGAGTTATGAAGAAGATTGACATAAGTATAAGAGACTTCATGTGGCATAGATAGAATCCAACTAGTAAAAAGGCTTCCAAAGTCAAACAAAGTGTCATTTGTCTTCCTAAAGAAAATGGTGAATTGGGTATCAAGTCTGCTAGCAGAATGAAAAAATTATTGTTAGCTAAAAGACTATGAAGAATGTGTTATGACAATGAGTGCCTTTAGGTGACATGGTTGCACATGTTTCATGTCAAAAAAAGAAGTATTTGGTCTATTTCTCATAAGAGTATTCAATCCTACACTTTTCAAAAAAATTTATGTACCAAATTAGTTATGCATCCTCATGTCAAGCATTACATTAGAGATAGGGACTGTACTAAATTCTAGTTTGACAATTAGCATTCACTTAGACCTTTATACTACACTCAATACTAGTAACTCTTAAAGGCCTAATCCTTGAAAATTCCATGATTCATAAACTTATTCAAGATGAAAAGTGGTATTTTCCATTTCACATAGATAGGGAATTAGTCCAATTGTAGATTGCATGTCAGATTATTTACCAAATTAGATGCTAAAGGATGAAGTTAGATGGGAGTTACATAGATCACACAAGTTTATGCTCTTTCATGTAAGCAGATACTATTTGGTCCACTTACCAGATTTCCTCTTCACAAATTGATATGGTGTTTAGAAATAGTCCAAGTCCATTCATTCATTCTCTGGTTAGCTGTTATACAAAAGCTAGGAACTAAGGATAGTATAAAATTACAAATCCCTAATAAGACATGCCCTCTATATACTAGTAAGGATGAAACAATCAATCACATCTTCTTTAAATGTTGTCATACAAGTCAAATATGGAGAAAATTTCTCAACTTGTTTAATTTGTAAGACAGGATCCTCATTTGGATGGAATGTCTATCTTGGATAATGGATCTGACATGGAAAATTAAGGAATATTGTAAGGTGTTTAAAGTTGGTTTTGTTATAATTAGTGCATTTTATATGGAAGATGAGGAACACTAAGGTAAATTTCAACAGTACAACAAATACACTTGAATGGAGTTTTATCTAAAGTGTAGAATGAAGATTTTGACAGCTACTCATCTACAACACATCGCTACTTGATTCTTGATACTAATCAAATTATAGATAGTGTATGAAAGGAGTTATATAAATATGTAGTTTGTTGTTATGTTTAAACTCCAACTATTGGAGATGAATTTCATTTCTCATTATATGAATATGTAGTTTGTTGTTATGTTTAAACTCCAACTGTTGGAGATGAATTTCATTTCTCATTATGATTTCCACCTTTTGAATGGATATATTACTTACTTTCCAAAAAAAAATCTCGTCCTAGTCTGACCATATAATTTTCATTCCCGATATTCTCCATCACCATTCCATACAATCCTCTACTATATTGCCTCCTTATCTTTTGTCAAACTTCTTGAAAAATGTAAGTTGGACATTTGATTTTCATGTATACACATATACCATCCTCTTAGTATGTCTCTTCATATCATTATCTTTATAGTTTCTAACATACTAATCATTAGTTTGTCTATTGCTAATAGGATCCATTAGTTGAAAGTCATACTCAGATAATTATAAAAAATTGGAAATTTTGACTTAAATTATTTGCTTGACCTAGCCTAATAATTTGAATTAAATTATTGTTATGACCTAAACCAAGAATGTTGTGGATATTCAAGTAATGTAAAAACACACACTTAATTGATTTTTTTTCTAATTTCTTCAGTTGCTCAATAAAATCTTCAATATATATAGACTATGATTATGCTTATAATTACCTCTTTTACCAATCCAATGTCCATACCAATTGTTATAAATATGTTTGGCACATATTCTATGACATACATTTGGTAGTGTGCTCAATAACTCTTATTAATCCTTAGATACATAAGTTAATAAACAAAAGTCAAATAATATAAGGCAATAATATATTATATAACAAATAAACAAAGTTTACATATCCTCCAGCCCTATGTTTTAACTCCAAATCAGTTAATAAAAGTGACATGAACTAACTCTATGAATCAGTATTTTATAATTCCATAACTGCCCATACTATAAGGTACATGCCTCTATTTCCATCCCTTCTAACTACACTGACTAGTTGCCCTTGGAATTTAGTCTTCAAGAAATGATTATCCATCCTAAGTCTGGATCTCAAATATTCTCATCATGCTTTCAAAGTTACAAAAAATATATATAACCTCTTAAATTTTAATAACAAAGTTTCTTGATTCTTTAATAAATGTAGTTTCACTACTAAACATTGTTAAGTTTCAACTTATGGATATAAACTTGAAGCTCTAAATATTCACAAGTAGATCCTAATAATTTCTCCTTCCTTCACTTTATCTTCGTAGCCCTACATATGGTTGATTTCACAAATATATTCTTTTCCTAACATTCTTCATGTTGATTTTGAAATATTGTCCTTATTATAACATGTTATATATAATTCCCACTTACATCCTTCAATGTCTCTTACTTTAATACACTTAGACACCTTTTCCTAACTAACGTTCATCTCTATTTCTATTGGATAATTTCAACTTCATCTTTAAACTCTTTTACATCATCAAATTCTATACCCAATGTCCATTATGATGTATGATCACGTGTTTCATGTTTAATACTTATATTAGGTATTTTAGTTGCCTCCCCAAGATCCTCTTTACTATGGTACTTATCATTTATCAAAGAAGCATCGATAGCCACTAGAGTCAATCTCCATTGGCTAGTGGCCATATGGAATTGATACATCAAACATATCATTCCTCTTTTAGTTTCATTATCATCTTCAACTTTATCATACATAGTGTTTCCATCAGGGCCTATATCCCTATGATTTTTAGTACTACTCTCTTTTTCAATAGTATATACACTAACTTCATCATGCACAACATCCCCATTTTCAAAAGATCAATTAACCTAATTAAACTTTGATTACATTTAATAAATCTTAAAGACTCATTGAATCTAAAATCTAGAACTCTAAAATAACCCTTATACACTTATTGGTATCCAAGTTCCATTCCTATTTTATTAATTTGTTTATAATTGACAAACTCAAGGTCAAATTTTATCAATATAACTTAATGACCCACTTTCATTACTTAACTCAAGATCTTGCTTAAAGTTTCACTATAACATAACTTCAACCTTTCATATTGAGTCATTTTAAACACGAAAATGGTAAGTAAAAAATACAAATTTAGAAACATATACATATATAGAAATAAATGTGACTATGAGTAATTGAGTGAAACATATGTAAATTTAATGTCAATTTTAAGAATTTAGCAAAGAAGATGAGTAGAATTTACACATAAGATACAGTTTAGTGCCTACAAATTCTAGAAAATATAAACATTTAAAACATATTTTATCAAAAAATTTAGTTTTGTGAACTTAAATCATTGACTAAGAAAGAGGTGTACATTTTTACAATTCTGTATATTTCCTTAAGACTCTTCCCAATGCCTAAAGCTCATGTAAGAACAATTTTAAACTTTTGATTTATAATAACCTAATTTATCTAATAAAGAATGTTAAGGACTCCTTCTAATTGTTGCCGATAAATCATACATTCTAATATAACTTGATTTATTTATTTACCATAATAAGATGAGTTCTTTTTAAATGAAAAAGGTAATAAAATAATGAATTTCTTCCTTTTGTTTATTACAGATGAAATGAAAATTAGAATTTACTTAGAAGAATCCTTAAACATAGCAGGCCTTCTAGCTAGATATATATGATACTTTTAATTTTGTGTGTGCGCAAGGATAGTAAATTAAATAAAAAGTATCATTGTGATATGATGTTTATAAAAAATGAAGGGATGGATATCTTCACCATCATAACTTTGAGTTAATTCTCTTGATTTTGTTATGCCAAGTTAAGTATAAAGAGACAAAAAATTAAGACAAATAAAAACACAAAATCTGAACTTGTAAAAGTTATATTTGTTACTTAGAACCTTATAAGCTTGAAAAGAGAGAAAGATACAATTTGCCAAAGACCAATACAACATCCATCACTCTAATAAATCCATAAAATGTAATAATATATTTAATTCATGTTGCTGATGATTATAAAGCCTCTACTTATTGGAATAATGTATTCAATTCATTTTTCACTAACCTTTAATCGAACAAATATGAAGCCTAATACTTCTACAAGTCAATAAAATTAAAGAATTTATTAATTGAGGTCTTTATTTTGACTCAAAGTATAATACTTCTCAATTTGTTAAAAGCTTCACGTGGAATAACCTATTTATAATAAGAATGTTCAATTTGCAAGTGTATCTAACTACTGTGACTTCTTAAATTGACAGGTTTGACTTATAATTTGCAAGTGTATAAGCAAGCTTTAGTTTTAACTGATCCTATTATGTATTTAATGTTATAAGAATATGATTATAGAGAGAACATTCAAGAGGAAGAATTTGCAAATGATTAATGAGGCAATGATAAATTGTGAACCAAGTCTAAGGTCGTTTTATGCCAGATACATTTTCAATTATATAAGTTTTCAATTTAAACTACCAACAAAATTGAGGGGTGTGTGTAGATGTGGTTAGGTTGTCGAACACACCCCCCCCCCCCAAAAAAAATAATTCTGATTTTCCAAACTTCTTATACTAGTCATGGAACTAGGTCAAATCCTTAGAGAACTAAACACTAGTTTCTTAATTTCAAGTAATAAAATTAAAAAGGAGGTTTTGTTTAAGTAAGTAACTAACAAAAATTAATAAGAAATCAACTTAAATTAACTGAATACAAAAGAAAGAAAGTCGAGATTACCAAACTCTGATTCAAGGGAAAGATCTCATTTAATTATAACATTGATCATTGGTTTAAAGAGAATTTTTCACAATTCAAGCAATTAGTCTGAAACATATTAAGATAGTTGTAATAAGTCTCAGATTTTCCTAAATTAATTGGTTCAAACCTAACATCCAAACCAAAATTTATCATCTATTGACTGGGTGTGATAGTATTCCATATAAAATAAATGATAGCAATAAGCTTAGGAAAAAGGCTGACCCTAAATTGAATAATTGAAATAGTTGTAATTATTCAACTTATTTTTCTTGTTTATCATAAGTTAAATATAGAAATTCATAAATAACTTATTTGCTACTTGTACTAATCCTTTATGACAATTACGGATCATTGAATTCCTAGATAGTGATATAATAATCAATATTCAATTAAATTGTCAGAGTAATCGAAAATTAATCATTCATGAAATATGAGAACTCAAAACAAGAAATACTTGAATTAAAAAATGAATAAAGTTTGGAATACAAAACCTCACAAGGTTATAACTAGAATATCGAATCTCCTTGAATCAGATCAATTGAGTTTAGCCATACATGATTTTTCTCCAATAACAAAAATATAAGAAAGACAAAGAATTGAGAAAAACGTAAGAAGAGAGATAACTTTTTTCTATTGTGAGTAACATCCCTTTTATAGGGTTTTCTGATCTAATCCTAATTTAATTCTAACCTGTAAAGATGTCTATCTAACAAAAATTGAAATATCTACATGGTAGGGATCAGCCTTATCCATTCAGTAATCTCTTCACTTCATCCAAAATTTGTGATTGTCATCAATAAAGTTCCAATTTGATGCAATCTTTACTTTTCATCTCCTAAAACAAAACAAACATTAATTTTAACATTTAAGCAAAAAAATAAATTCAAAACAAAGGAGATAATATTAAATAATATAGTAAGATAAATGATAGGTGGCATTTGTACATACTTTTCTTAGGATAATTTATTAGTTGATTATGATAAATTGATTGTTGTTAACTTGTTTAGCTTATATTTTGTCTTAGTTTCATATAATTGCATGATTATGTATGAATGTATGTGAATATGCATGAATGAGTGTGAATTAGGTCTTTAAGATTAGGTTTTGCATGAATTTTGCATGACTTTGTTGCACATCTTTTTCTTACACTATGTTGGTATTAATTGCATGTGTTTTAGGCATGATTAAGTGATTAATTTTTTTGTTAACCAATAGGTTTGAAGGTGGTTTTAAGGGATGGAAGGATAGAAGAACCAAAGAGAATGCAAGTCATGTGAGCCAAAGGAAAGTTGGAATTTTCCTAGGCTAAACCATCACCAATGTTAAGCTTTTGTAAGATACAATTCTTATTGGATGTTTTGCATTTTTGATCCAAAAGAAAGAGGAGAAATTAAGTTTCGAATTGGTGAAATAACAACCCAATTTGGATAAGAAATCTATAAGATATCTGGATTGAAATCAAGACAGAAAATAGAGTTTTCTGGAAAATTCCAGATGGCAACTTCCTTCTTCCTACATCATTTTAAGCATTAAATGGGTTATAAAAACTCAATTTTAAACCCTAGAAAAGAAGAGGTCATGTAGACATCCAAGGGAGAGAGAGAAGAACAAATTTTTGAGAGAAAAACCAAGAGAATTCAAGGTGGAATCAAAGGATTTCAAGGAGACTAAGCTGCCACGATAAAATTCCAGCTTTGCTCTTCAATACATAAGCCTTACTTCTTCTCTTTTCTTGCTTCTTTGTTGTATTTTGTTGGTTGAGAAGGACGTATGGATATGTTGTTAACATATTGGATGAGATTTTTATGGATTTCTAAGTAGTTATTAGGGTTGTTATTATGGCTCCCCAATACCCCTTTGCGAGTATACGGGAGTGCCATATTGTACTCATAAACAAAAACAAACAACAGATCGATGCATAAGCATTTCATTAACACTAAACATTCATAAGTTCATAAACCAGCCTATGTTATGGTTATTACAAACTTCATAAGAAATTTAAATTCATAAATACATCATATAAAAGCCAAAAATCAATTCAAAATACAATTTTATCAAAACAAAAATTCTAACTCCTTTGGCCATTACGGTTGACTTGTCCCAGTCCTTAAGTCCTTCTCTCTGAACCTACACGGGGAAAATCCACAGTGCTAAGCATATAGCTTAGTGAGTAATATCTAAAATAAATCTAACCATAACAGATACTGAATCATGTTATACAAAAGCATCTTAACATACCGAAATTCAGAATAGAATAAGATTTATTAATGAAAACACTTTGCATGCTAAAGTCATACATTTCAATCGCAGAGGAGAACATATAGAAGTAAAGAACAGATTTTCAGAATAGGTTGTTAACCCATCAAATCAAAAATATGGTTTGTTTCTTATCAAAGCTTATCAGAGATCAAAGTACAAAACGAGTTAGACTGTAAATCTATGAATAGAAATGGGTGATGGGACTTATACAGAGGGAGACCGAAGTCTCGACATCGAAGTGTTACAGAGGGAGGCCAAAGTCTCGACACCGAAGTATTATAGAGGGAGACTGAAGTCTCAACACCGAAGTCTCACATAGGGAGACCAAAGTCTCAACATCGAAGTGTCACAGAAGGAGACTGAAGTCTCGACACCGAAGTGTCATAAAAGTAGCTACAGACCCTTCTAGGCATGCCTATTTACCCACAACTAGGACTTAACATATTCAAAAACTAAACAAGTTCATTTCATGTGCATAATAATTAGTCAATCATATTTACATGCATCAAACATTTCAAACATTCGTTAGCCCGAGGTTCAGAACATAATCAGCATAAAACATAATTTAATAAAGTACTAAACAGAACAAAATAAAATGTGAGTGTCCTAAAGATTACTGACAACCATTTACATTACAAATACTAAAGGAGTACTTACTGAATTTCTTACAAATATTCATAAAAAATTACTTACAAAATTTCTTACTAGATTACTTACTAAAGCTCCCTTCATGCTTATTGCCTCAAAATCCTGGCAATATCTGAAAGTGGTCGCTCTATGCGTTCCTCTATAACATTTAACGCAAACACTTCTTAATATTGTGCATGATTATGAAATCATTTATGCAAATTCATGTATACCAAATATGTATGACGTATGTTTATGACAAATTCCTAGGTTTCTTATCCTTAATCTTGTCACATTATCAGTCATGTGAAACCATACTCAATTGCTCAATCCAGACTTATCTCACAACCAACTTTCGAGTCCACTTTGCTCAATTATTCTCATGAAGAAGGTGAGCTAATTTGATAACAATTCCTTATAAAAACGTGTTCCTCCATGTCTTAAGTTTCTAATGAAACCAAGATCATTCCATTTAGTTATGTATACTGAAATTTATGCTTAAAAGATCTCAGATTGTACTTAAGCTTCAACAGAATTCCTATTTTAACTTCAAATTAGATTTTGAAATTCTTAAAAGTAGAATTAGAATTCAATCTCTTCAGAAAATCTGTATTCTTATCACTCTAGTTTAATTAAAATCAAGAATCACTCCATTTGGAAATCTACATATCGAGATATAATCAAAATACTGACGTATGTTTAGTAAAATCATCCCAATTATCAAACTTTAGCATAGTACCATTTCCATCTTAAATTCATCAATCAATACGCTTTAAATGATTATATTTTTTTTTAGGGATAAATATCAATGTCTTATGAGTCTAGTGGTTTAAGAATCAAGTCATTTGGATATCGGGTGAGGGAGTTATAAAAAAAGATCATAGGATGTTCAAAAAACAACCTTCTTCAGAAAACATGGAAGTCACGATCGTGCACATGCACGAATTGTGACATTGTGACTTTACTGAAGGGGTTAGCGAGTCGCGATCGTGCACATGCATGAATTGTGACATTTCAAATGGCCTAGTGCATGATCGCGACTCGCTAACCCCTTCAGTAAAGTCGCAATCATGCAGAAGCACGATCGAGACATCCTCCTTCTTCACCAAACCAAATTTCTTCTTCTTCTTTCATTCTTTTCCCAAATTTTCTCACATTCAGCCTATTCAATGAACACTTATATCACTTCAACCAATTCATGTACTTCAATTTTAG
>JAOSBK010000008.1:28469683-28485869 GCA_027568895.1 Erythroxylum shatona | reverse complement strand
CACATTCAGCCTATTCAATGAACACATATATCACTTCAACCAATTCATGTACTTCAATTTTAGTTATACAATACACAGTAAAACCAAAATTCTAGACAAAACCCAATCATCAAAATAGAGCATTATTCACGCAACTATTTCAGACTTTTCTGCATTTTCCCCATCTTCTTCCTCTATTCTCCTTAATCCTTCATCACTAACTTTTATACTTTCCTTTACCATTTTATTTCACTTCTATACCATCTGAACTCATTCAAAACACAACTCAAAAATCAAGCTTATAGTTAGACACTAAATGTTGGACCCTGAATTTTTTTTATTATTGTTGATTTATTTGTTTCATTATTTTTAGTATTGAGTCATTAATTTGGTTAGTATAAGTTGAATTAGAAATTTAGAAGTGGAATGTTAAAAATAAATTAGGATTAAGTGAGGTATTAGATTTAATAGTCCAAGTAGTTAGTAGACTTATGTTAAATTAAGGAAGGGTAAACTTGGAAGGGCAAAACAAAAGAGAGGGAAGAACAAAACAAAAGTTGTCTTGAATTAAGAGAGAAGAAGAGAGAAGTCATGAGAAAGGGAAGAAAAGAGAGAAAAAACGTGAAAGAAGAGAGAATAAGAAGAAGAAGAATCGTGGAAGCTAGGGAAGAAGAAGAGAAAATCGTAAGAAAGAAAGAAAGAAGAAGGAAAAAGAAGAGGAAATCATCTTGTCAAGGTAAGTTTATCTTTTTCTTCTTGCTTTATTAGAGAAGGAGTTAGGGAGAGAAAGGGATTTTGAGTAGAGAATGAAAGGTTTGTGCTGGAAAAAGATGAATTTAGATAACCCAATTGATTTTAGGATTTCTAAACTAGGTCTTGTGTTTTTCTAACCTAGATGGACTATGGGTAGGTTAGGTTTAAGCTAAATTTGTGTTTATTGAAATTTTAGTGATTTTTGAAGTTTATGAATTTTAGTAGAATGTTGTTTTGAATGGAATCTTGGTTGTTTTAGGAAACCAAGAGAATCCTACCCAAGAGAAAGGGGAAAGACAACCTTGATTTGGATTTTCGAGCAAATTAGGTGGGTAATGTATTTATGGTTGTTATGAAATTGAGCAAATTCTTGCCTATGTATATATGTTGATTGTTTGAATTTGACTTGTTTGTGAATGTTGGAAATTATTTGATGATTGATGACTATGTTATGCCTTAAAAAAGGCTATGATATTTGTATAAATGAAAAGAAGAAAAAAAAAAGAAGCATGAGACTATGAATTTGTGATTGACTAAATTGAGCATGAATTTGTTTGTTATTAGGCAAGAGAGGAACTCGTTTCATTAGTCATATGCACGTTGACCTATAACTTTCTCCTGGCTGCCTCCTTGAGGCTATTAGATCATAAGAAATCAGACTTGTTTTGTTCACAGTGTAAACTTCGATTATCCATTTCATTCCACGGAACTCTTAAACCATTTGTTGTGAATTTCATCATTGGTTTGTTGAGCATGATGCATAATTAAGTGTTATGCTTTGATGGATAATTACATGTTATGTTTTAGGTGATGATATTTTGTTAACTATGAGTTGTGAGTTTGAATTGCCGTGTATTAAATTGCTAGATATATATGTACATATGCTTGAATTTGTGGTCAATTGCTAATGTTTATAAATATATTAGCCACTGAGCTGTGTAGCTCACCCCACTATTCCCTTCTTAGGTGCAGAACGAGAAAGTTAGTGATCCTTGCAAGGCCATTGGATAAACTCTCAGATAGTTAGCTTTTGCACTAAGCTAGCTCGAACACTTTTGGATAGCTTATTAAGCATGCCAAACACTAAGCATCCACTTGTATTTGTATTAAGTTAGTGATGTGTATATGGATATGTAAGTAAAGCTTGTTCAAATATTTACTTTTCTTAGTAATGAGAATGAGAATTTGAGGATTTCCTTTTTGTGTATGATTATGTTATTTTAAAGGTTAAGTATGATAGTTGTGGAAGTGGAATGTGTATGTGCATATTCTTCTTCGTTGAGATTGCAAATTGTTGTTAGTTTTAGAATAGCATGTTAGAGATTTGAAATGTTGTATGGGATGAATCATTTGAGGTGAGATTCAAGAGTTTAGCAAAAAGTACTTAGTAGTTGAATTGATATGAAGAGATATTGCATTTTGCAAGCTTTCATGGATGTAGAAATTGTGTAGGGAAAAACTTCATCTATTTAGGTAGAATTAGCCAAAATGTTCTTCATGAAAGTTGTATTTTATCATTCTAGCTTTTCGACGATATAAAATATGAAATTTTTTGACATCAGAGTTAAGAGATATGATCATTACAGGTGGTGATGCTGCATAGGATGTATATGCAGAACAACTATGGTAACAATGAGAATTTGTTGCATGTGATGAGTCATTTTGAGTTGAGAATTAGGAGTTTAATGCAATCAAATTGGTAACTGAATGTTTAAGGAGTGACATTGCATTAGAAGAAGTGAATTTGGGCTGATTGTCAGTGAACATAATGTTAGAATTGAAGTAGGAACCATTGGAAAGGCTTTGGAGGGGTCTGGAGGTCACATATGTCCATTAGATGAACATTAGGTCCATTAAATGGACCTTCTCAGGTCTAAAAATGCCCTTAGCCTAGTCCATATCCATTAAATGAACATTAGGTTCATTAAATGGACCTTTACGTGTCCAGAAAATGCTCCAGACGCTGTGTATGTCCGTTAGGTACAGTTGTACACTTTCAGAAATTTGTTATATTGACCTTCTAGATGGCAAATTCTCTCTTTGGCTTCACAAAAATTGTAGATCTCAAAGTCCTTTTCAAAACTGTCCTAAAATGACCTTAATCAGATATTCCTAATAAAGTTATGCTAATTGTCCCAAGATAGGTACAATATGATTGAGTATATAATCGTGGTTGATTCTTTTGGCCATAACTTCATCTTCCGACCTCCAAATGAAGTGATTCTTAAACCAACATATTCCTAACAAATTTTTCTATCTCTCAATAAAAATTGGTATCCATAGGTGTTGATTTGCAAAAGATTTATGGAGAGAAATTGAGGGAATTGGTTGGAAGAGCATGAATTGGTAGTTTATTGAATATACTTTGGTATTTTAATCATATCTTAATCTGTAGAGCTCCGAATGAGGTGATTATTATTTCAAAATAAACTAGATACATGGAGTTACAATTATTCTAAAGAAGTCAAGTAATGATTTAGGCGTCTGACTGGTGTGGGCTCACGCCTTGTGGTTTGAAATGTTATGAGAATGATAACTAAGGAGATTTCATTGAAATAACCCTACAGAGAAATATGCTCACGTCTTATAATATTCAGAATGATAGTTGAGCTTAAAAAATGGGGCCCACATATTATGGTATCAGAGCTTAAGTTTTTCATAGGATTAGAATGCATATTAGTATAAATTGTTATGCTATGTGATTTCTTGTTGCATCGTGAATTGATTAACTGCATTAAGTGACATGCATATCATGCATACATATAGGAAATAAGATTAAAATGAAGTGTAAGCTAATCATTAGTGTTTCAATTGAAGGAGTAAGATGCCACCTCTTAGAAAGACACAAGGAGTTTTGCAAGGATCGATTGCACCTGACTCTCCTCCAAGAGAGGAGAGTACTGATGAGTTTGTAGCCGCAAAAAATGTTGAGGCTTCTGTAAGGCAAGTTAGCGAGCCTGATCGATCACAGACATGAGAGTCCCCTCTTCCACAGAAGCAAATGCCTACGTCATTAGATCCAAGGATGTTTCAGGAATTTGCTCAGGCCATAGGCCAGATACTGTAATCTTCTACTCTGGCCCCAGTTAAAAAGGGGAAACAGTTTGATAAACTCAGGAAGTATAGGACAGTGGATTTCTATGGGACAACGGATCCAGAAGAAGCTGAGACTTAGTTAAGAAAAACCGAGAGGATACCAGATCAGATAGATTCTGAGGAAAATGATAAAGTTGTATACGCAGTAAGTTTACTACAAGGAGATGCTCTGCATTGGTGGGAGAGTGTGCCAGGGAGCCATATGAGACCGCCAGTGTTGGCATGAAAGGATTTTTTAGCTACTTATAAGAAGTACCTATCTAAGGTGTACATTTAGCAGAAGCAGAGAGAGTTTTTGAGTCTCACCTAGAAGGAAATGACGATGAGTGAGTATGAGTGTAGATTTACACAGCTATCCTGGTATGTGGCAGAGATGATGATGAGTGAGGCAGCTAAATGTCGTAGGTTTGAATCAAGGTTGCATCTAGCTATCAGGGAGAAGGTGCAGAATTTTTGTGATTTTCAACAGCTAGTTGAAGCAACATTGAGGGTGGAAAATATTGAGAACATAAAGAGCGGCGTGTACAAAAAGGGAAAGGGGAGGGAACAGTTTAAGAGGGGAGGTGGTACTTCTATGCCCAGGAGGAGTGCCAGGACTTTCCCTGTGTAGTTTAAGGAGAGGAGTAGTGGTGCAAGTAGGCCTAGACCTATGAGGACTTCTATTATTTCTCATCAAGCCTCGACGATTGGAGGCAGCAAAAGGGGAGGGGGAGACAAGTCATCCGTTCCTAAGTGTGATCATTGCAGGAAACTCCATAGAGGGGAGTGCTATCGATTACCTGGAGTATGCTTCAATTGTGGAGAGAAATGGCACATGGCTAGGGAGTGTCCACAGCATACAAGAAGAGAGGGAACTCATATGCAAGCTTCAAGGAGCACTGAGACAGTGGGACATAAGACCGCAATAGAAGTGGGCAGTTATGAGGTAGCTAAGAGAGTGAATCTTCTAGGGAGACTACGGGAGAAAGTGCTGGCTAGAGTGTTTGAAATAACTTGAGAGGATGCAGAGACTGCTCTAGAAGTTGTGACTAGTATGGTTAAATTATTTGATGCTAATGTTGTTGTTTTAATTGATCTAAGGTCTACCCACTCCTTTGTTTCATCGGGTAGAACTGTGTATAGTAGAGATTTAAGTCCATTGGATACTCTTTTGATGGTGAGCACTCCAATCGGCTAGTATATCGTTATTAGACAAGTTTATAGACACTGTGAGATATATATTAACGAAGAACAATTAATGATAGATCTAATGTCATTGAAGATGGGAGGATTAGATATGATTTTGGGTATGGATATGTTAGAGAAGTATAATGCTAATTTGGATTGAAAACAAAAGATAGTGGAGTTTGAGTTGAATGAAGGTAGAAAGGTGGTGTTTATGGGAGACAGAAAAGTCAGTCCACCGAGGATTGTATTAGCTTTGACAGTAGAGAGGATGATAAGGAAGGGATGTGAAGCATTCTTGGTTTATGTGGTAGACACAAAGGTTGATAGAGGGAAGTTAGAAGAAATTCTTGTAGTCATGGAATTCTCAAATGTCTTTTCCGAGGATACTGCACTGAGGTTTATAGAGGGTACTGCACCGATCTCAATTCTGCCTTACTGAATGGCTCTGGTGGAATTAAACGAGCTTAAAGAGCAATTAAAGAGTTGTTGGAGAAAGGGTACATTAGGCCTAGCTTTTCGCCTTGGGGAGCTCTAGTCTTTTTTGTGAAGAAGAAAGACTGTAACATCTCGATACCCATATTAAGGCTAGAATAGTAAATTATGAGAAATTTATGTGAAATTAAGAAAATGCACGTCATGCATAAGGTAATTGTGACATGCACATTTATTTTGCACATTCATATGATTGTACATGCATTCATTGGCATTTCCAGGTAAATAGGTTTCTAATTGGAAACTGTGGATTTAATTGGAGTGTATTAAATGTGATTTGGCAACTTTTGTACATTTCGGGTATTTTGAAATTTTTGGTGAATGATTTTGAGCTGAAAATTTATTTGGAGAGTGTTATTATTGATTTATGGACCAATGATAGAGTGACACGTGGTAATGAGATATATAAGACATGTGGCAATGATATATATAAGATATGTGGCTTACATATGTGGTGATAAGTGGCTGATTGTTTGGGTGATACGTGTGAGACATGCAAGAATACACGTGCTATTGTGTTTTGGTTAGGAAGAGTTACATGTAACTTCTGTTTTGCATCGAGACACTCAACTTTGCAGCTCTCTTCCCTGTTCTTCATCATCTAATAGCTAATTGTGATTCTCTTTGTGTTATTAATTTCATTCTCATTACTGGAAGAGTTAAATCAAGTAAGTGATTTAATGATGTTAAACTGTGTAAAGAAATATATACATGTGTGGTTAAGAAATGTGCTTTAGATGGTGATGAAAGAATTAAATGAAAGACTATGCATATGTTGTTTTTGTATGTTTGAGGAACAATGGGTTTTAAGATTGTGATGAAGTGAGCTTTGAAGCTAGAAGAAAAAAAATGCAAAAGTTAGAAAAACGCAGTAGAGAGAGAGAGAGAGGAAATTTATGAAACTTTGGATGTTAAATGTTTGAAGTGTAGTTTGAGTCTAGCTTGTTGTCAAGATTTTTCTAGATATGGAAATGTAGAATGGAAGGTTTAGAAGTAAGAAACTTAAACAAGAAAAAAAAAGAAAAAGAGAAGAAGTGCAGTTCGGTGAAGAAGATGATGAATAATATTGAAAAATTTCTAGTTTTGGCATTTGTAACTAATGTTGCATTTTGAGTTGTTTTAGCATAAGATAAGTTGCAGGGGTGTAAAAGTGAATAAGAGGGATCAATATAAGGGTATAAGTTTGTGATGAGGAATTAAGTAGAAGAGAGGAAGAAGATGGAGGAGTGTTGTTGCAAAGATGTAGAGAATTACGTGCAAAAACGTGATTCTACAATAAAAAGGTGGTAGTTGTTTGTATAAGTTTATAAACAGAGTATTTCATTGAACAACCCTAAGCCTTTTGCCTATAACTTTTTCATCCGAACTCCAAATAAGTTGAAACTTAGACCAATGGATTCCTAAGACATTTTTATTTCTCTCTATAAAAATTTAGACTTATCTGAATTGACCTGAAAGTGATTGATAGGATGAAAGTATGGAAGTATGCTGGAATGTTATGAACTGGAAATTTTCATGATCATGCTTCAGTTTTCTAACTATAACTTGAGCTATAGATTTCTCAATGAGTTGATTTTTGATTAATATTAAACTACAGACATATATATACAACTTTTATGAAGAATTCAAATTTTAATTATGTCTCTAAGATTTTCAAAATTAGCATGAAACTGAATTTTAGCTTAGGCTGTAGCATTACCACGGATAGAAACATGTCTTGTGGTTATTGAATAAACTGTATTGATGTGGGATGAATTAGGCTGAGTTGTCTTCACCAAAGTTGTAACTCAGTCTCTTAGCTTTAAAGTGGTATAAAGGTTGTAATTTTTGGATATCTGAGCTGAAAGATATGAGTTGTTCAATTAGAGGGTATGATAATGTACTAGCTAAAAGTTAAAATATGCATAGTTTGTGGTATTTTTTGGATAACTCATTGAATACTGAATCAAATTGAATGATCTTGGAGTAATTAGAAACATAAGATAAGTAGAACAACTTTCTAGAAGAAAGTTTTGCCTAATTTTGTCATTTACCCTATCAAATTAATTATGCAAAGTTGACCTGAAATCATGTGGGTAGAAACTCTGAAGTGGTCAATTAAGTTATGCAATTGATTTCACATTGTTTTATTTTGACCCAAATTATAAGTACCAAATGATATTAATGAGGGCTTTGATATCTGATCAATTTGATGATGAGAATTACAATAAGATACTCGGAATTGTTATTAAACATGCATTGTGCATACTTTCTATACATTGATGTGCGTAAAAGAACACTTGTACATTTTTGCAAAAATGTGATATTTTTTAATGTGTTGTGTATGTTTTAGAGGAGCACATCGGATGCCAGTTGGACATTGCCAGACCATCCAGGCAATAGCTTCTTGGAGCGTGCTGTGAGTCAACCTAGATGATTTCCTAGGATTGATTTGATTTGAATTTAATTTGATTTGATTTATTAAACTTCCAATATTTTTGAACTATTTGTGAGTTGTTTCTAGATTCCGGACCTGAGGTCTGAGGAGTTTAATAGATTGTGATATCTTGTCTAAGCATTTGTATAAGATTGTGATATATGAGATATTCAGAAATTGTTGCATTTCATAAAATACATGCTTAGATAAAGGCATTGTGACTTAAATTGCCAGTATGAAACGCTTCCATGTAGATCTTTGCTCCATGATTTCTGATTTTGCATGTAGAGCGATGCTCTATGATTCTGTTTTGAATGAGCCCTATAGGCTAATATTTGTATAAGTATGCGATAGGTACTCAGTCACAATAATAAGAACGAATGTGAGTCTTATCCATATAGTGTTCATATAAGATTGGAATTCATGAATGATTTGCAAAACTAATAAGTGACCATATGTTATGCCATATTGTGCGAGTATCTGAAAATAATTATGTGTTCTAAATGAATATCTGTGACATAAGTGATCTGTATATGTAATCCGGTGAATTCATCAATGATGGTTCACTCATTAAGTTTGCAAAACTCATCAAAAATTGCAATGTGGCTTTTCAGGTACGAGACAGGAGACCTAGTTTCTTATTCAGGACTTAAGGAATCTTTTGGATAGAGAAATAGTTCAAAAGTCTGTCAGCTAACACCAAAACTGAGATAGTTTTTGTTATTTTTGTAGTTTTTCTAGAACCTGTATAAGGTTTTGTAAATATTTGTTTGATGGAAATAGTGTAAGTTTTTTGAATGAATGCAATGAATGGTTTAAAATTTGCTGACTTTTAAATGATGTTAGTTGATGCCATGTGTAAGTTGGAATTGTTTTGCTCTAACATACTATTATCATAGGTTATGTTCCTGAAAGTTTGGGTATGTATCCTATGGTAGTGGGATGTTGCATTTTTGGTATCAGAGCCAGGTTTGGCATCTTTAGGGAAAAATATGAGTTGAGATATGATAAATAGTGAGATATTCTAACAGTGATCACAACTTTTGTTTGTTATAGGTCACCTTCTATAGGAGATCACATTGGAGAGTCAGTTGACATGGAGTTCGTAGGAGCCAATTTAGAGTCTCCTATACCTGAGTTTGCTCATATGCCTCTGAGAATTCCCTTGAGGTGAGAAAGAAGATATGATAAGCTAAGAAAACAAGGGGCTGTGGACTTCTACGGAAGTACAGACCCAATTGAAGCAAAAGGGTGGCGTGAGCAAACTGAAAGAGTGTTCGACTAGATGGACTGTGAGGCAGATGAGAAATTCAACTATGCTGTCTCACTCCTGCAAGGTCCCACATATCAGTGGTGAAAAACTGTTCTGAGTAGTACCACCAGACCTTGTAGTTTGATCTGGGAGGATTTCCTGAGAGTGTTCTGAGAGAACTACATGTCGAAGATTTACATGAATCGAAAAATGAAAGAATTTTTAGACTTGAAGCAAAGTAGACTCATAGTGGCAGAGTATGAGATAAAATTCAATGAGCTAATGGGATAAGCAACTACATTGATCCCAACTGAAGAAGAAAAATGTAGACAATTTGAGGATGGTTTGAACATGGAGATCATAACAAGACTAAACATTTATAACTTGAACAGTTTTACAGAACTCCGAGCGGCCTCGATCAGAATTGAACAATTGTTAAAAGATGGTCAGACAAAGAACAAACAAGAGGTTAGAGGTAAGAGGCAGGATGAGTCTCAGGTTGATTCTAGCATAAGCTTCAGAAAGGGTTAGAACAGATTGTCTCGATTCCAATCTAGATCGAGATAATCTGGATCTCGAGGAAGAGGTAGATTTGTTCATTCTGGCGAAGGCAGAGGACAAATACTTGCCAGTCAGTTGCACCAATTGCCTGAATGTGAGCACTGTGGTAAAAAGCATGGTGGTGAGTGTTGGCGGATAATGGGAGCATGTTTTCGATGTAGCTCATATAGGCATCAGATTAAAGATTGTCCTAAGATGTTGGAACTGGAGCCAGAGGAGGAACTATAACTGAGACTACAGTTTAGTATAGTAGAGTTAGCAAACTTGCACAGAGAGGCAGAGGTAGAGGTAGGACTCAGTCAGCAAGACCCAATGTGAAGATTGAGGTGTGGAGCAACTAGCCGTAATCTCAGGCCAGGGTCTACGCCATTATCAGACAGGAGGTGTAGAACTCTCCAGATGTGGTAGCAGGTGTGTTGATTGTTTTTAATTTTAAGGCATATGCACTGGTAGATCCAGGATCTACCCATTAATTCATCACCTTGCATATGGCATCTAGATTGTATTGTGAGCGAGAGATACTGAAATGTAGATTAGTAGTTAGTACTCCAGTGGGTAGTACAACAATGATCGGTGAGGTATGTAAAAAGTGTATAGTTTGGATTGATCAAGCTGAATTGGAAGCTGATTTAATTATTTTACAACTGAGAGAGATAGACCTCATCTTAGGCATGGACTGGCTCATTGCTCATAGGACAATGATAAATTGCTATACTAAGGAGGTAGTGCTTGAATCCCCTAATTAGCCGAGACTAGTGTTTCAAGGAGTTAGTTAGGCAGTGTTAACCTAACTAATTTCATTTCTGAGTGCTTTGAGATTGATCCGAGGTGGATGTGAGGCTTATCTAGCCTACGTGGTGGATACTCAGAATGAACAAACCATTCAGGACATTTTAGCCGTTAGGGAATTTCTGGATGTATTTTCTGCTGAACTACCAGGATTACCCCCAGATAGGGGGACGGAGTTCACTATTGATATTGTCCCAGGTGTTGCTCCTATATCAATTCCTCCATATAGGATGGCGCCTGTTGAACTAAAGGAACTGAAAACCCAATTACAGGAGTTATTAGATAAGGGTTTCATCAGGTCTAGTGTGTCAGCTTGGGGAGCTCCAGTATTGTTTGTAAAGAAGGAGGATGGAACCCTGAGATTATGCATTGATTACTGGAAGTTAAATCGGATAACAGTTAAGAATAAATATCCATTATAGAGGATTGATGATTTGTTTGATCATCAGTTACAGGGAGCTTAGGTGTTCACAAAGTTAGATTTGAGATCAGGATATTACCAGCTGAAGATAGCTGAGACAGATGTTCCTAAGAGTGCATTTAGAACTAGATATGGGCACTTTGAGTTTTTGGTAATGCCATTTGGATTGACTAATGCTTCGATAGCTTTTATAGCATTGATGAATACGGTATTTCAACCTTATTTAGATCAATTTGTAATTTTCTTTATTAATGATATTTTGGTGTACTCGAACTGTAGAAAAGATCATGTGGTATATCTGAGAATGATTCTTTAGACAATGAGGGAGAAATAGTTATATTCCAAGTTCAGCAAGTGCAAATTTTGGCTTGATCGAGTAGTATTTCTGGGTCACATCATGTCTAGACAGAGCATTCAAGTGGACTCAAAGAAAATAGAAGCAGTAATAAAGTGGGAGACTCTGAAGAACATTTCTAAAATTCGGAGGTTTTTTAGATTAGCCTGGTATTACAGAAGGTTTGTCGAGGGTTTTTTTACTAATTTTGGCCCCTTTAATAAAATTTCTGAGAAAGAATGTGCCTTTCAAATGGAGTGATGATTGTCAAAGGGGTTTTGAGGAGTTAAAGCATCGATTAACTTTAGCACCTGTGTTAGCTATCCCATCGGGTTCTGGAGGTTATGTTGTATACAGTGATACGTCGCATCAGGGTTTAGGATGTGTACTAATGCAACATGGTAAAGTAATAGCATATGCATCGAGATAGTTGAGGTCTCATGAATTTAATTACCTAGTTCATGATCTAGAACTTGTTGCAGTAGTGTTTGCCCTGAAGATATAGAGACATTACCTTTATGGTGAAACCTTTAAGGTATTTACTAATCATAAAAGTTTGAAATATCTGTTGAGCCAGAAAGAGTTAAATATGAGACAGAGGAGGTGGATAGAATTGCTAAAAGATTATGATTATACAATTGAGTATCATCCTGGGAAAGCTAATTTTGTAGCTGATGCATTGAGTAGGAAATCATACAGCAGTGTGGCACAAGTACAGTTATCAAGGTTACCGAGCCTAGTTCAATTGAGAGCATTAAATGTTGAATTAAATTTGGAGAAAATGATACATTGATAGCTACCTTGAAGTTGAGACTTATTTTGGTCGAAAGAATCAAAGAGGCTCAGAGCAGAGATCCAGATTTAGTGAAGTTAATTGAGAAGTTGAAAGAGAGTCTATATTCTGAGTTTGAAGTGAGAGATGATACTCTGACGTTAAAGCAAAGACTATGTGTGCTCAATGTTGATAATTTGCAGACAGAGATTTTAGAGGAAGCACATTTAGCAGCTTATGCTATGCATCCTAGTACTACCAAGATGTATAACACGTTAAAACAACATTACTGGTGGCCTGGTATGAAAAAGTAAGTAGTAGAGTTTGTGTCTAAATGCATAACTTGCCAACAGGTTAAGGCTGAGCATTAGGCTCTAACAGGGAAATTACATTCGTTATCTATTCTGGAGTGAAAATGGGAACGAATCACGATGGATTTCGTTATAAGTTTGCCGAGGACTCTAAGACAACATGATGTCATTTGGTTCATTGTGGATAGACTAACCAAATCGACTCATTTCTTACTAGTGAGAGAAAATCTTTCACTAGATCAGTTAGCTCAGTGATATGTGAATGAGGTTATGAGGTTACATGGAGTTCCAATGTCCATAGTTTCAGACAAGGATCCTGGATTTACCTAGAGATTTTGAGGTAGTTTATAGACAGCTTTGGGTACCAAACTAAATTTCAGTATGGCCCTTCGTCCTCAAAGAAATGATCAGAGTGAGAGAACGATCAAGACTATAGAGGATATGCTCAAAGCTTGTGTTCTGGAGTTTCAGGGAGCATGGGATAAATATATAACTGTGATTGAATTCGCCTACAATAATCAGTATCATAGCAGTATTGGTATGACTCCATATGAGGCGTTGTACAGTAAGAAATGTCATTAGCCTTTATACTGAGATAAAGAGGGTCTAACAATTGTTGAAGGCCTAGAATTGATTCAGGATACCATTGATAAGGTAAAATTGATCAGCAGTGGAATTAAAATGACACAAGATAGACAAAAAAGCTATGTGGATTAACACAGGAGAGATATATATCAAGTTGGTGACAAAGTATTTCTAAGAGTATCACCTTGGCCAGGTGTATTGAGATTTGGCAAGAAGGATAAGTTAAGTCCGAGGTATATTGGTCCATATGAGAAAATTGAAAGAATCGAACCATTGGCTTATAAGTTAGCCTTACCTTCGGAAATGGCTCAGATACATAATGTGTTTCATGTAAGCATGTTTTACATGTTTAGGCGATATCGATCAAATCCAACTCATGCAATACTGACTTAGGAGATTGAAGTCTTTAGTAATCTGCGCTATGTTGAGGAACCTATGAGGATAATTGATTACTAGAATAAGCAACTGAGGCACTGAGCGATTCTGATGGTGAAAGTCCATTGGAAAAATCATTTGAGTGAAAAAGTCACATGGGAAACGGAGGAACATATGAGGAATCAGTACCCTTACCTATTAGATCATTCAGGTAAGAATTTCGAGGACAAAATTTTTGTTAGGAGGGGAGAGTTGTAACATCCTAATACCCATGTTAAGGCTAGAATAGTAAATTAAGAGAATTTTATGTGAAATTAGGAAAATGCACGTCATGCATAAGGTAATTGTGACATACACATTTATTTTGCACATTCATATGATTGTACATACATTCATTGACGTTTCCGAGTAAATTGGTTTATAAATGGAAATTGTGGATTTAATTGGAATGTATTAAATGTGATTTGGCAATTTTTGTACATTTCAGGTATTTTGAAATTTTTGATGAATTATTTTAAGCTGAAAATTTATTTGGAGAGTGTTACTATTATTTTAGAATTTTTGGTAAAATTTTAGAAAAATATTGATTTATGGACCAATGATAGAGTGACACGTGGCAATGATATATATAAGACATGTGGCTTACATATGTGGTGACAGGTGGCTGATTGTTTGGGTGATACGTGTGAGACATGCAAGAATACACGTGCTATTGTGTTTTGGTTAGGAAGAGTTGCCTGTAACTTCTGTTTTGTACCGAGACACTCAACTTTGCAAATCTCTTCACTGATCCTCATCGCCGAATAGCTAATTGTGATTCTCTTTGTGTTATTGATTTCATTCTCATTACTGGAAGAGTTAAATCAAGTAAGTGATTTGATGATGTTATACTGTGTAAAGAAATATATGCATGTGTGGTTATGAAAAGTACTTTCGGTGGTGATGAAAGAATTAAATGAAAGAATATGGATATGTTGTTTTTGCATGTTTGAGGAACAATGGGTTTAAGATAGTGATGAAGTGAGTTTTGGAGCTAGAAGAATCACTGAAACTATGTTTAAGAAGAGAGAAGAAATTCAAGAAACAGGTTGATCATATTATGTTTTTCATTGTACATGCATGGGTCTGTTGAGAATCGAAGTTTGATGATTAAGTGTGAATCTTGGTTTTTGAATTGTGTGGTGTTAATGAGCTAAAAATGGGTTAGAAGAATTGTTTTGAATGCTATTTAGGTTAATTGACGTGGAAAAATGCAGAAGTTAGAAAAACGTAGTAGAGAGAGGAAATTTATGAAATTTCGGATGTTAAATGTTTGAAGTGTAATTTGAGTCTAACTTGTTGCCAAGATTTTTCTAGATATAGAAATGCAGAATGGATGGTTTAGAAGTAAGAAGCTTAAACAAGAAAAATAAAATAAAAAGAGAAGAAATGTAGTTCGGTGAAGAAGATGATGAATAGTATTGAAAAAAATTTCTGATTTTGGTATTTATAACTAATGTTGCATTTTGAGTTGTTTTAGCATAAGATAAGTTATATAGGTGTAAAAGTGAATAAGAGGGATAAATTTAAGGGTATAAGTTTGTGATGAGGAATTAAGTAGAAGAGAGGAAGAAGATGGAGGAGTGTTGCTTGCAAAAATGTGGAGAATTACGTGCAAAAACATGATTCTACAGTAAAAGGGTGGTAGTTGCTTGTATAAGCTTATGAACAAAGTATTTCATTGAATAACCCTAAGTCTTTTGCCTATAACTTTTTCATCCGAACTCCAAATAACTTGACACTTAGACCAATGGATTCCTAAGACATTTTCCTTTCTCTCCATAAAAATTTAGAGTTATCTGAATTGATTTGAAAGTGATTGATAGGATGAAAGTGTGGAAGTCTGCTTGAATGTTATGAACTGGAAATTTTCATGATCATGCTTCGGTTTTCAAATTATACCTTGAGATGTAGATTTCTGAATGAGTTGATTTTTGATTCATATTAAACTAGAGACATATTTCTACAACTTTTGTGAAGAGGTTAAATTTTAATTATGTCTCTAAAATTTTTAAAATTGGCATCTAAGTGAGTTGTAGCTTATGCTGAAGCACTGTCAGGGACAGAAATCATGTCCTGTGGTTATTGAATAAACTGTATTTATGTGGGCAGAATTAGGCTAAGGTTTATTCACCAAAGTTGTAGCTTATTCTTTTATCTTTAAATTGATATAAAGTTTGTAATTTTTGGATAACTGAGATGAAAGATATGAGTTGTACAATAAGAGAGAATGATCATGTTCTAGCCAAAAGTTCAAATGTGCACAGTCTGAGGTTTTTTGTGCATAACTCATTGAATACTAAATCAAATTGAATTATCTTGGAGTCTTTAGAAACTTAAGACACTTTAGAACAACTTTCCAGAAGGAAGTGTTACCTAATTTTGTCATTTACACTATCAGATTTAGTATGGAAAGTTGACCCGTATGTGTATTAGAGGAAACGTCTAAAGTGGTCAATGAAGTTATGAGATTGTTTGACATTGTTTTGTTCAATCCAATTGTAAATTTGCATGGTATTAATGAAGGCTTTGATATCTGAATGAATTGTTGATAAGGATCACAATTAAGTACCCCGGAATTGTTATTGAACATGCATTGTGTATACATTCTATACATTGGTGTGCATAAAAGAACACTTGCTCATTTGTGCAAAAATGTGATATTTGCAAATGTGTTTTGTATGATATAGAGGAGCTTATCAGACGTCAGTCGGACATTGTCGAACCATCCAGGCAATAGCTTACTGGAGCATACAGTGAGTCAACCTAGATGATTTCCTAGGATTCATCTCATTTGATTTGTTTTCATTTCCAATATTATTAAACTGCTTGCGATTTGTTTAT
>JAOSBK010000008.1:28425250-28437133 GCA_027568895.1 Erythroxylum shatona | reverse complement strand
AGCGTCTCCCGTCGCTATTTACATACGAACCATGTTCCGTCGTTATATTTCCGTCGCTATTTAACAATTTCCTTGTAATGAGTTATATTTATTACTTAGAACCTTATAAGCTTGAAAAGAGAGAAAGATAGAATTTTCCAAAGACCAATACAACATCCACCGGTTTAATAAATCTGTAAAATGTAATAATATATTCAATTCATTTTGTTGATGATTATAAAGTCTCCACTTATTGGAATAATATATTCAATTCATTTTTCATTGACCTTTAATCGTACAAATGTGAAGCCTAATACTTCTACAAGTTAATAACATCAAAGAATTTATTAATTAAGGCCTTTATTTTGACTCAAAGTATAATACTTCTCAATTTGTTAAAAGCTTATTGTGGAATAACCTATTTATAATAAGAATGTTCAATTTGCAAGTGTATCTAACTACTTTGACCTCTTAAATTGACAGGTTTGACTTACAATTTGCAAGTGTATAAGCAAGCTTTAGTTTCAACTGATCCTATTGTGTATTTAATGTTAAAAGAATGTGATTATAGAGAGGACATTCAAAAGGAAGAATTTGCAAATGATTACTGAGACAATGATAAATTGTAAACCAAGTCTAAGGTCATTTTATGTCAAATGCATTTTCAACTATATAATTTTTCAATTTAAACTACTAATAAAATTGAAGAGTGTATATAGATGTGGTCAGGTTGTTTAAGCCCCTAAAATAATTATGATTCTCTAAAATTCTTATATTAGTCATGGAACTAGGTCGAATCCCTAGAAAACTAAATAATAGTTTCTTAATTTCAAGTAATAAAATTAAAAAGGGGGTTTTGTTTAAGTAATTGATTAACTAAAATTAATAAGAAATCAAATTAAATTAACTGAATATAAAAGTGAGAAAGTCAAGATTACCAAACTCCGATTCAAGGGAAAGATCTCATTTAATTGTAACATTGATCATTGGTTTAAAGAGAATATTTTCACAATTCAAGTAGTTAGTTTGAAACAAATTAAGATAGTCATAATAAGTCTTAAAATTTTCTAAATTAGTTGGCTCAAGCCTTGCATCCAAACCAAAACTTATCATCTATTGACTGGGTATCATAGTATTCCATTTCAAATAAATGATAGCAATAAGTTTAGTGAAAAAGACTGACCCTAAATTAAATAATTGAGATGGTTGCAATTATTTAACTTAGTTTTCTTGTTTATCATAAGTTAAATATGAAAATTCATAAATACCCTATTTTTTACTTGTACCAATCCTTCATGACAATTACGGATCATTAAATTCTTGGATAGTGATAGAATAATCAATATTAAATTAAATTGTCAGAATAATTGAATATTAATCATTCATGAAATATGAGAACTCAAAACAAAAAATACTTAAATTAAAACGTGAATAAAAGTTTGGAACACAAAACCTCACAAGGTTACAACTAACATATCGAATCTCCTTGAATCAGATCGATTGAGTTTAGCCACAGATGGCTTTCTCTCCAATAACAAAAATATAAGAAAGATAAAGAATTAAGAAAAATGTAAGAAGAGAGAAATTTTTCTGTTGTGAGTAACATCCCTTTTATAGGGTTTTCTGATCTAATTTTAATTTAATTCTAACTTGTAAAGATGTCTATCTAAAACAAATTCAAATTCCTGCATGATAGGGATAGAAGGAAGTTTCCTAGTTAAACTCCAACTCTTCAAGTGATCAACCTTATCCATCACAGCAATCTCTTCACTTCATCCAAAATTCATGATTGTCATCAATAGAGTTCCAATTTGATGCAATATCTAGTTTTCATCTCCTAAAACAAAACAAACATTAATTTTAATATTTAAGCATCAAAATAAATTCAAAACTAAGGAGATAATATCAAATAATATAGCAAGATAACTGATAGGTGGCATTTGTACATACCTTTTTTAGGATAATTTGTTAGTTAATTGTGATAAATTGATTGTTGTTAACTTATTTAGCTTATGTTTTGTCTTGGTTTCATATAATTACATGATTATGTATGAATGTATGTGAATATGCATGAATGTGTGTGAATTAGGTCTTTAAGATTAGGTTTTGCATGAATTTTGCTGACATTGTTGCTCATCTTTTTCTTACATTATGTTGGTATGAATTGCATATGTTTTGGGCATGATTAAGTGATTAATTTTGTTGTTAATCAATAGTTTTGAAGGTGGTTTTGAGGGATGGAAGGATAAAAGAAGTAAAGAGAAAGCAAGTCATGTGACCCAAAGGAAAGCTAGAATTTTCTTAGGTCAACCCATCACCAATGTTAAGCTTTCGTAAGACATAGGAGAAATTCATTTTCAAATTGGTGAAATAATAGCCTAATTTGGATAAGAATTCAATAAGATATCATGGATTGAAGTTAAGATAGAAAATAGAGTCTTCTGGAAAATTCCAGCTGGCAACTTCCTACTTCCTACGTCGTTTTAAGCATTAAATGGGTTATAAAAACTCAATTTTAAACCCTAGAAAAGAAGAGGTCGTACAAGACATCCAAGGGAGATAGAAGAACTCATTTTTTTTAGAGAAAAACCCAGAGAATTCAAGGTGGAATCAAAGGATTTCAAGGAGACACAAAGCTATCACCATAGAATTCCAACATTGCTCTTCAACATATAAACCTTACTTCTTCTTTTTTCTTGCTTCTTTATTGTATTTTTTTGATTGAGAAGGATGTAGAGAAGGATGTATGGATATGTTATGAACATTTTGGATGATATTTTGATGGATTTCTAAGTAGTTATTAGGGTTGTTATTGCCTAAACTATGTAGTACCTCACTTTATTCAATGTTATGGATGTGTTTGATGTTTATGGTATATGGATGTCCATACTTAGCTCACATAGAGATATGAAGTCAAGAAATATGTTAGTAAGTGCCATGAGAGTGGGCTTACAACAAGAATACTCCATATATCAAGTTACCTAGCAATTTGGAGAGAGACCTTGAAAAAGTGGTTGTCCAAAAATATGTTCATATCCTTTTAATGGTTAAGTGAAAAATGGGAAGTGAGAGCTTACACAATTCATTTACTTCATTAAACAAGGCTTATTTGGTTCAAGTAATGAGAGTGAAAGAATCAAGATATTAGGAAATTTTGGACTAAACATAATGAACATTGCTAAAGTGAGAGAGTACATAGTTAAGTAAGCACAATCCTAAGTTATTAAATTGATACTTCGATTCACCATTTTCTAAATTTGTGTTCTTACTTTTGTGACAACCCTAAAGTGTCTATTTGTGACTCTTAATTTTTATATTTTGGATCTTTCAAATCTAATTATTTGAGTTCCTTGAACAAAATAAATTTTGAATCATTTTGGTAACTAAGCAATTCCTGTGGGACGATACCTATCTATATTGCGATTTCCGATCTGTATACTTGTAGGATAAGAGGTTTTAATTAAAAATTTGGAAAATTACTTATCAATAACATCTTATCAAGATGATTCAATCTTTCTATATTTAAAACTACGTATAAAAATCCCAAACACTATATTTTGTTGGGACCATATGAATAAATTTTGTTACCTATAAATATTCCTCCACTATAAACAAAAAAAGAAGGGGCCTCATTGTCTACTTAACCTTAAGCTAGAAAATATAAACCAAAATCAATAAAAAAAATTTATTGCATACTTGAACTTATATAGATGAAGCAAATAATTGATATCAAAATAAATGAACTAAAGAGATGATGAAATGAACTTCGATTAAGTATGCTTCAACTAAAACAAATCAGAGAGACAAAGTAAAGAGATAATTGGAGATTGCAACATATTAAAGACTATGAATTATAAAACATACACACAAGCACCCACGCACGCACACAATTTTCATGTTATACACCTTTGCAAATTCAATTATTGCAGTTCTTGAAATTAGCTCCCAGCAATAGAATACATACGGTGTTGCAAGACCCTGAATAACCTACAACTTTCATGTTTTAACCAACTTGTAAATCAATTCTCTAAACCCTTAAATCATGAATAAAATATTAGAATCAATGCCAGCCCTGCTAGATAGACCAGTTTCAAAATTTTAACTATATGTCCTAACCTATACTATTTAGGCACTTGCCCTTTTATGGGAATAAATTAAACATATATATATATATATATATATATATATATATATACAAATTTTATGTTTTACGCTTTGTCAAGTTCTTAACTCTTAATCCAAAAATAATTAGAGCAAAACATCTCAGTTATTCACGTTCAAAACAAAATTGCCACACTTATTAACCTATATCTCACAAACTACACCATACTTAAACCATTTTACAGCCATTTAAAATAGGTATAAATAGTTATGAAAGTTAAGTATTCCAATAAATTTTCACTCAAAATCATCATACAAAATTTTATTTAAAGATAGGTTTAAGAAGGGATGCAATCCCACTCATCTATTGTTGGAAATCAAGTGTTCTTCTTCCTCCAAGCCTCTTTTTTTCTTCCTTCGCTCTTTTTCCCTCTTCTCTTCTAGGAATGTTGTCCCTTCTCTCTTAAATTCTCCTCCTTTGCAGCTTTTAAACCTTAAATGACATATTTAAAAAAACAATTCTATCCATGTTGTATAGTGTAAAATTTTAACTATACCCTTAATAAGCATCTCTCTACCTATTTCTTCTCCCCTATTCAAACACCACTTTCATTTTTATTTTTAAATATATTTTCAATTATTTTATAACTTATAAGCACACTAATGACTTCAAAATAAATTTCATCTAATACATGCAATTTATTTCATTTTTCCTATTTATTTACTAACATCAATTATTCTTAATCTTTTGTCCAAAAATTCTAAATCCTCAAATTTATCATCAATTTTCCACCAATTATTTAAAAAATATCTCCTCGTTAAAATAATTCTAGCAAAAATAAAAGTTTCTTTTCTAAGCACCAAAATGTAAAATACTTTTAAAAAATTCAAGTTCAATAATAAAAATAATAGGAAAACACATACTGTATGAAATAAATATAAATTAATGGGACTAAATAGTAATTGAAAAAACTAAACAAAAATTTAGGGCATGAAAACTCTCCCCATTTTAATAAAATTTCTTCCTCGAATTTTGGAAGTTTTACTCCTTAAAAGTATGAGCATAATATTTTGTAAAATAATTATAGAATCATCATCCAAACAATACGCATACACTAATAAAGCTATAATTTGTTTAACAATTCTTAGGAAAATCCTCATAAGGACATCTTATCAAATAATAGAAATTTGACTATAAGTATTAAACACAACATTTTTGCCTTACTTAGAAACACATAGCATCTTATCTAATTCAATTATTGTAATTCTCTTTCTTGTTAAAACATTCCCAAAATATCCTCAAATCTTGAAAATAATTACTTACAATAAAATCGGTTGAAAAACTCAGGTCAATTTATCACATTCATCTCACAATCTGCAATTTGTAAAATTAAATCAATATGTCACAAATTTACTTCATCATATTTAAAATTCACCATTGATTAATAATAAAACAAGATTTCAAAAACAGTTCTCCCCATTTGCCATCTAATACATTTCTCGAATCTAATATCATTTCTACTGCCCTTTCAACAAGTCATAACTATATGACAACTTAAATTCAAATCTAAATCCATAAGAAAATTTTGACTAATCGCAACTTCATTTAAAAAATATATTCCTAAAATCATAACTGTAATAGCCCAGATTATCAGCTCACAAATATTGTCCGCTTTGGACCTTGACTCAGCCAAGCCCTCATAATTTTGCTTTTCTCGAGAACTTCCTAGGAGATCACCCATCCTAGTACTACTCTTGCCCTAACATATTTAACTTCAGAGTTCTGATGGGACCCGATACGTTAGGGCATTAAAAAAGCATCTATAAGGGAGAGGTATCCGTACCCTTATAAGACATATTTCGTTCCCCTCTCTAACCAATGTGAGATCTCACAATAACTCACATTAAAATTCCATTTACCGCCACTAGCTCATAAATTCATTCATATTTAAAATCACATTCTCTATGTTGAACCATTTTCATATTTGTTTCCTACAACTCCAAAATCAACCTCGAAAACAATACAATCTTAGGACTTAATCACTTTTGAACAATCTATATACATTGGTCTTACTCCTAATCATATAAATTTGTCTAAACCTTTATTTATGAGTATGTAAACTACATAATCCTTTTACTCCTATGTCTTAAATCTTTCCTCAGTTAACTTTTATTTCTCCTCCTAGACTAAATACCATTCACTCCTATGTTACCACTTAAAAATGGCCTCCCATCTATATGTATTATTTCTTCACTTGGGACACATTTCTAATCATCCTTGTGCATTTAGTCATTAGAAAACCATTATCAAATTGAAAACATCCATCATTAACTTATTTATTCACTCTTATCGTCTTTTATTACCAAATCTCTAAATATTGTTTTTCTTTGATCTTAATCTCCATCTCAATTCACTTTCCTCTTAAAACAACCTAGTTATTTTAAATATGTTTCCTATCTCTCCTCTAAATTGTTACCACTTAATGTAACCCAACATCATTAATCATCCTTCAATAAATATCTCTATCTAGTATCTCCAACATGTCCACATATTTAGTCCCTTTTTCTATGACCATCCATAATTTTGTTCTTTTTCATTGTAATTAACGTCAATCTAATATTAGTTGCCTACAAATAGTAGTTAAACATCACTTTGATCCTAATTCATCACCTTAATATTTTATCCAATAGTCCCTTTCTTTGCTCCCATATATACTACATCACCAATTAATCTACCATACCTCTTTATTCATTATTCAATCTATTATTTATCTCCAAGAGAATCACCCTTTGAATCCATTTATTATTTACTTTTAAGATTTTTACTACATAACCTTAACTCTAAAATTTTATTCATTATCATCAATAGGTTAATCATTGTTATTCGATTTAACTTAAAAATCTTATTTATCAATTCCATATCATTCCGCATCTCTTATATCAATTATTGTTCATTTCCATTTGAGTATTATCTTTCATTTTTACATAAATAAATAATTGCTCACTCCTTTAACTTTTCACGTCATGAACCAATCATACTTCCGTTCTACCTCATCATTTTTCCTAAACCATATTTGTAGTTTATTAACCAATTGCAATCTACCCTACAATCTACCTTTAACCATGCCCTAAAATTCACCACTAAATGTCATACTTTTTCTTTAAACTTTTGCTTCCTTATAGCCAATCATCTTCTTTTCTTACTTATTAATTTGTTTTTTTTATTCTAATCTTTTCCCTATTAGTCACATTCACAACCCATCACACTGTCACTTCACATTAATTTATCATCAATGATCTTCTCCTTATTCCAATTAGCCCCTCATTAATATCCTTGATCAAAAACACCGATTAAAACAGGTCATGATAGAATTTTTAATAGATCTTTAATATGAATGTTAAGTTAGGATTTAAATTTAAAATTTTAAAAATATTATAAACATTCTGAAATGTTTCACTGAAAATGTTTACGTTTAAATCAATACTTTTGTTATTTATCTTTTGATATAAATATTAGAGTCAAATGAAACTTTTTACGTAAAAAAAATATACAAAATCATATTGTAAGGCAAAACTAAGTTTTTATCTTATGGATGGAATTTTTTCAAATTTAAAAAAAAAAGAAAAAGAAAAAGAGTTTAGTAACTACGTGGTCTACGAGAATGACTGGTGGTGCCTAAATGCTTGAGGAATCACATGCTTACTAACTACCTGAGTAATTTTGGCTTTAGAAAGAAATTTAGAATGAAAATGAGAATGGGCATTGTAATTGTAGGGGCAGTGAATAAGGAAAATTATTTTTGTAATCTTCGTCGACCTTTTCCTTTTGCCCCGGCTTGTTTCTATGTTATTGGTCTAGGCCGTTCAGAGTTTAGCCCATAGACTTAGATCCATTGTTGATGTTAGTCCTGTGTAAGTCCAGTATTTGATTGAAAATGCCCAAAAGGACGAATAGGATTAGTAAGTCATATGGGTGCCTCACGCTGAGTAGGGGTGATGGCGGGTTGTGGACTTTGGAAAACTCACTGAAAGCTATGGCGGGACGATTTTGCTACGGTTACTCTTATTATCGCCAGCTCTACTACACGCTTTGTTCTCACAACGCCAATCACACTTCTTTGCTCTTTCTTCTAATTAAGCATGACCTTCAATCTCTTGCTGCAATTCTTCTCCCAACCAAGAGATCGGTTCCAACTGTGAATCCACGCCTCAGAAGCGGAGATTGAGATCTAATTCTACATCACTTCAGGCCGCTCCGATCTGTACGCCCTAGCAACGGAAATCGCCTCGTAGCTGCTTCAATTCCGGCCCTAGCACTCCTTTAAAGGTGAGCTTCTGTTTTGCTTCTTTTCATAATCAATTAGATTGTATTTGCATCTCTTTGTTTGTGATATATGTAAAAGGGAACGGTGTATAGCGGAGGAATGATGGAAATTATCTGATTGGCTTGTGAACTTTTCAGAGTCAAATGTGTTTGATGTGTTAGTATCAGAATCTTTCTCTTGTATACTTTTAGCATTGATCTCTGGATTTTTGATATTGCAATTTGACAGGGAAAAAATGGGGACTCTGATGAGAGGCTAGAAAGTCGGTGCCAATTACCTGTGATGAAATTGTCTGGTGATTTCACAATCAAACCACATTGGCAACCCAATGGTAAAGTTTGATGAATAAAGGTTGTGTGAATCTATAATTGATGGTTGCTCTATATTTGTTTATCTTTTAATCCATTGAATTTTTTTTATCATCTTTAGATGTGGAGCATTTGGGTGCTGTCAAAGCGGCATTGCACGTGTCAACAGCACCATCTACTGTTTTATGCCGTGAGGATGAGCAGAAAAAGGTTTTTGATTTCTGCAAAAATTGCATAGAACAGGGAAAGGCTGGGAGTTTATATTTGTGTGGTCTCCCTGGGACTGGAAAGTCATTGTCAATGGAGAAAGTGAAGCAACATTTGCTTAATTGGTCAAAAGAGGTACATTGGGTTGTGAAAATCGACCTCTTCATTTTGTTTCTTAAATGATACAAGCAGGTGATATGTTTTTGAGTATGGTTGTAGAGATTTTCATCCATTACACTAGTGCTTGGGTCATGCTGATGCCTTCTTCTTCATATGCTTTGCATTAACACAGTACTTCTAGCCCATTATAATTCACCAAGCACTATCGTATTTTTTGCATTTTCTGCTTCTCTGTGACATTTGACCAAAAGACAAATGGAGAATTTCCAATGCCTTAAAAAAAAAGGTTTGGATTATTATCTAGCTATTTTTGAAATTAAGACCCAAAATAAGGCAGTTTACACACCCTTGTAGATATTTGGTCTAAAATGCAACAGACTTTTATATATGTGGTACAAAGTGTGTATGAACTTTTTGTAGCATGTTTACCTGTTCAGAGTCACTTGTTAACATACTTCCCTATTCCAGTCAGGTTGTCTGCCCCCTGATATAGTGGCTCTTAATTGTATGTCTCTGACAAAGACATCAGAAATCTTTAGCAAGGTATGAAATATCATGTACTTATTTGTTGACTTTATGCTATCAATTATGATGCATATTTACCGACTGAATTGTTTTTTTCAGATTATTGGAAAAATTGAACCGAGGAACAGTATCAATAGATCTATCTCACACCTACAGCATCTTCAGAATTTGTATTCTCAAGAGCTACAGTCCTCACGTTTGAAAATGATGTAAGAATTTGTGCTTCTAGCAATATAACCTTCCTGTTGAAGCTTTTGAAATGAATATTAATATGGTTAAATAGGATGAGTCATTTGTGGGCTTATTAATCTGCAGAGAGCAATTTATGAATGCTATATATCTTATTTGTAGGGTAATAATTGCTGATGAGCTGGATTACTTAATTACCAAGGACCGGGCCCTCCTTCATGATTTATTCATGCTCACAACTCTACCATTTTCTAGATGTATTTTAATAGGTAATTTTTGCAACAAGTATCTGATTAAGAAATCATTGCTCATTTATACAACAATCTAATATGTGAATTATTCATATCTTCTTTTGCAGGCATAGCAAACGCCATAGACCTAGCTGATAGATTTCTTCCTAAACTCCAGTCATTGAATTGTGAGTACATCACTTAGGGAGTATACATTGCTAGAAATGGCTTGTTAGGCTTTACAAATTTTGCTTCCTTTCTTTGACCAACTAGATAATATATTGAAATTGAACACTATAAATATTCTTCACAGTTAGATAATCTTTTTACACCACCTTACATGCTAGAGATGGGTTTGTCACCAAGTTCACTATTCTAATAACTTCATTTTTTTTTGTGATAGGCAACCCAATCGTTATAACATTTAGGGCCTATTCTACGGATCAAATTTTGACAATTCTCCAAGAGAGGCTCATGGTAATTCTTTTTCTCAGTTCAACTCTATGAGAATTGTATATTCCATTGATATAATATTACCAATTCCTCAGCCAACAGAGCTCCCTTTTCCTTTACAAAGATGTTCTACTTGATGGAACACAGTTTGACATATGAAGCTGTCCTGCTTATAAACAAGTATAGTTACTCTTGTTTTGGTTTACACTTTTAAGGAAGTGTTGCTTCGGAATGACCTAAAACATGCACAATTTATGATTTATTCTCTATTTGCTTTCTAGTTTTCACTGATTATGAAGAATTTGAATCATGGTAGGCGAGGATACAATTGCATGAAAGTTCCTACTTATTGAAATATTGCCTTTACTATTTGTTGACTACCTTTCTTTTCCACCAGGGACTACCTTACACAGTTTTTCAACCACAAGCGTTGGAACTATGTGCCAGAGTAAGTCGGTGGTTTTTTTTTTCCTTGATCAATTTCTTTCTCCAGCTACATGTTATATTATACTGAGCTCTACCCATAATAGAGAGTTGCAGCTACATCTGGAGACATGCGGAAAGCTCTTTGTGTTTGTAGGTCAGTGTCTAATTGAACAGTTCATTGAACTTTTTTCAGTTAGAGCTCTGGGAAGGGGCTTTGTAATCAAAATTTGATTTTGATTCAGGAGCGCAATTAAGATCTTAGAAGGAGAAAGGAGAGATTCTATAACCAGCAGAAATTTGGCTTCAATGATAGAAGAGTCACCTAAGAAACAGACAACCCCAGCTTTTGAATCACACGAAGATCAAGAAAATATTCTTGTAGGTGCACTATCTTCCCAACCTTTTCCCCCTTAATTCTAGGATTCTGTGGAAATTAAAGGACTTTATAAGGATCTTATTCCTATAACTGGAGAATACTCTGCTTTCCGTTTGGAAGGGAAACAAAGAGCTTGTTAGATGGTATGAAATTTTTTTGTTTCTTTTGCCTTAATGACATGAATCCTATGCCAAAGAAATTAACGAGTTCTCTTAAAACTTGTAAATGAGTTTGGAAAATCCACTGTTATCACTATCTTGTGAGGTTATAGTTCATTTAATTGGGAGCAATGTTATTCCTTCCTTTAAGTTCTACTTGTTTTCATGTAAGATATGGAAATCAACATATGTTGTTACAAGCTAGGACAAGATTGAACACAACTGATTACTCTGCACTTTAATTTATGAGGTTTTTCCTTAGAATTATAACCTTTTTTTTTTTGCAAAAACATGGAATTTGAAATTTAAAACTTGATTGGTTAGAAGAATACCAATGTTAAAAATATTGAGTATATGTCATATTGTGTTTAATTCATTTAGGCCTTGTCTTCTTTTATCTTAATCCTTATTACTTTTTCCAGCTCTCAGTATTTGTTAATCAGCATTTTTCTCTAAAACTCCTCTGCAGGTGAGAATTGATCATAT
>JAOSBK010000008.1:28335420-28347858 GCA_027568895.1 Erythroxylum shatona | reverse complement strand
CCCCGATTTTGTCTTCTACCAAAACAGATATTTTTCTTAACTTGTTTTTTGCCTTTTTTCTCGATTCTGTGTTATATTCGTTATCTTTTATTGTACTATAGGAAAGAAGAAGAAATGTCAATTTCTTCCATCTCCTCATCGGCGATTCCGTTATCTTTTAAGGTCTGCGTTTTGGTCTGCGTGAACAACGCAGACCTTCGTCTGCGTTTTTCACGCAGACGATGAAAAACTCAACAACAAATAATAAGAAACCTGTGACGCTGTGAGTATCGTGTCGTCAAAGTTGGGAGTGAGAGTCATGAGTGTGTGAGTATAAAAGAAAGCCAAAACGAAAGAGACGTATGAAAAGTTTTTTATAAACGTAAGTGACGCGATTTGTCTACCCGAATAAGATGTTTTTGGAGCTTTTCTGAAAAGCTCCAAATTTTAGCTTTTGAAAAAGTTGTATTTGGATTTTTAAAAAAGCTATTTCTACTTCAAAAGCGCTTTTGAAATTTTCAGCCAAACACTCACTTTTTCCTTAAAATAACTTTTGCGGTAGAAAAAAGTGCTTTTGAAGCTTCCAAAAGGTGAAACAAACAGGGGCTAAAAAGACTACAGACGAATCACTATTTAATAGTGTTGAGATTTTTCTCCATAATTTTTGAAATTGTATAGTTGTAAATAATGTTCTTAAACTCCTAATTATAGCTATTAGGATTAATTGTTGATATTTCTTTCCTTATTGTACATTATAACTAGTACGGTTTTTTAAAAAATAACTATGAATAGATTTATTTTTCCCTCTCTTTTTTTTCTCTTGTTTCAAGTTGATATCAAAGCCTACAAAACCTTTTTAAAGATGAGTGAAAATTTTGTCCCTATTATTGTTTAATTTGAAGAAGCTTTTAATGAAGTCATCGTTCTTTCTGAGTAAAATTATGATGATTGGTTGCGATTGATGCAGAAGCATATTGTTGAAAAGGAAAAATTCTCTTATATCTGTGAAAAAACAAAGCCATCTACAAAATCTGAAGATGAGTATGAGAAGCGGTATGTTGAAAATCCAAAAGTTAAAAGATGGTTGTTGATGTTTATGAGTCCAAAGATTATGGAGTGATACTTATGATTACCCACATCTTATGAAATTTGGAGTGAACCAGCAAAAGCTTTCCATGATGAAAGTGATAAATTGTAGTTTTTTGCTCTGAACCAAAAGGCGTTCACTGCAAAACAAAGTGGAAGACCTCTCTCTGAATACTATGGAGAGTTAACTAAAGTCTTTCAAGAACTAGATCACTTGGAAAAAATTGTCATGAAGGATGCTGATGATGTTGAAGCATACCAAAATTTGATTGAATGACTACGGGTGCATATATTCCTAATAGGTTTATATAATGTTTTTGAATAGGTTCATGGAGAAATTCTAAGGAAGGAATCAATTTCAACTTTAGAAGATTATTATGCGTTAATTTGGAAAGAGACAGTAAGTCTTGAAATGTTAAAAGGAGAATCTGAAAACCTTAAAATTGTTGTTATGGTGGTTGGAAACAAATCAAAGATAACTGTTGGTGGTGAAAAGTCTACATACAAATGCACTCATTGTAACCAAACTAGACATGCTAAAGATTGCTACTATAAACTTATAGGATATCTAGATTCGTAGGACTATAATCAAGCTCCTTGAAAGAATAATTTTAAGAAAACTCTAATTGATGTTGTTGTTGAGACCAAAATCAATAATAATGATGTTGAGAAGACTTCTGAATTAGTAGCAACTACAGATAATGGTGGTAAGACTTCTAATGTTTCTGCACCTGTTTCAAATAGCATATGGATAATTGATACTGGCGCTATAAACCATATGACGTTTGATTAGGTTATTGAACTCACAAAGTCCTCACAAAAATTTATTTCTACTTCCAATGATGATAAAGCCCTAATTGTTAGGGAAAGGACTTTCACTCGCACTAATACTCTAAAATTGGAATCTATTTTGGATGTTCCATCTTTGGATTATAACCTTTTGTTTGTTTCTTACATGACAATAGCCTTATCTTGCATTGTAATCTTTTGACCTAACTTTTGTCTCTTTAAGGACATCCAAACTAATCAATTGGTTGTGGTATTAGGAGGAGGAAGTTGTATTATCTAGATCTAATGTTAAGGATTTTAGAGAAGTTCCATCAAGTTTTTATCGTGAATGACTTAAAAGTGGAGAAAAATAAAGCTAAACTCTGGCTATGGCATCGACATTTGAGGTATGCATCTTTTGGGTATCTCAAAAAATTAATGTCTCTAGTTTCCACTGTGATGTTTGTGAACTTGCAAAATGTCATCAAATTTTATTTCCATCACTGTTGAATAAGTGCTTTGCACTTTATGGTTATTCACTCTAATGTATGGGGTCTATCCTCTTTGGTTTGTTACTTTTATTGATGATTGTACGAGGATGACATAGTTGTGGTTAATGAAATCCAGTGAAGTGAATTTATTATTTTAGAAATTCCATAATATCATTTAAACTTAGTACGATGCATGGATTCAAGTTCTTCGTAATGAGAATGGTTAAGAATATAAAAGGTTCGAATTGAAACATTATTTGAAGTGCAAGGTATTATTAATCAAAATACTTACATGGATACACCCCAAAAGAATGGGGTATTTGAGAGAAAAAAATTGACATTTAATAGAAGTTATTTGTGCCTCATTAATTTAAGCACTATGCCAGTGACTTATTGGGGAGAAGCTCTTTCTTGCACTGCATATTTGATTAATCAAACTCTCTCCTGCATTATTGAATTTCAAACACCATTTCAAGTCCTCATTAATGCTATAGCTACTCCATTAGTACCAAATTTGTCTCCTCATGTCTTTGGATGTGTAGCATTCATGTATATCCATAAACATCAATGCAACAAGTTAGCTTTGCGAGCACTACGATGTGTTTTTCTTAGGTATGTGACAAACCAGAAGAGGTACCATTGTTATCATCCTCAAACTAAATGTATGTTCATCGTAATGGAGGTAGTCTTTCATGAAGATAAAATGTATTTTTCTAATTTTGAACTTCAAGGGGAGTGCCAAAAGGAAATTTAGACTCCTGATTATAAACTTCAAAGGGAGTGTAAAGGTGATTGTCATTTTTCAGATGGTAATGATGTTATTGATGGTGCTAATAATCAATTAGATCATGAAGAGGGGAATGAAGGGGCTATTGAACTAGAGGATATTGAACAAGAAAGGACAACTGAAGAGGAGGATGTTGGTCCATCAAGTGTAGAAGTTGAGATTCTCACTAATATACCACACAATCATTTACTAAGCATGTTCCTATTTATGACCCTGAGCTACCCAGAAAACAACTACCAGAGTGTCTTATTACAGGTATTCCTAAGCTTACATATGAACTTGAAATTTCAAGTTGAGTTAAATATCCTATGATTCATTATGTGTCAAATAATAATATATTAGAATCAAATAAGGCATTTGCAAATCAATTATCTATTGTAACTATTCCTAATAGTATGCATGAAGCTCTAGATGTTTCAAGGAGGATAGCTACAGTGAATGAGGAAATGAACTCTTAAAAGAAAACAAAGCTTGGAAGATTGTTGAATGCTCACCATGAAAGAAGCTAGCTAGATGTTGATGGGTTTACATTATAAAGTATAATGTAGATGGCACAGTCGAAAGGTTCAAAGCAAGATTTGTAGCAAAAGGGTATTGTCCAAACCTATTGGAATGATTACATAGAGACATTTATTCCTGTAACTAAAATCAATATTGTTATTACCCCTAGTTGCAAACTTATATTGACCTTTGCAACAATTTGATGTAAAGAATGTCTTTTTTACATGGTTACTTGTCTGAAGAATATAAACGAACCTTCTACTAGGTTGTATGATAGCAAAAAGGTAGAGTAAAAAGGTTTGTAGATTCAAGAATTCATTGTACGGGCTAAAGTAGTCTCTAAAAGCATAGTTCAGCAGGTTCAAAAGGTTTATGATATCTTTCGGATATCATCAAAGCAATTCTAACCACACTTTATTCTTGAAAAGAAGTTAAATTCACTACTCTTATTGTAAATGTGGATGACATGGTGGTGGTAGGAGATGATCCAGAACAGAGGAAGGCACTATAAGAATACTTTTCTAGAGAATTTAAGATGAAAGATCTTGGTTGCTTGAAATATTTTCTTGGTAACGAAGTTTCTAAATCTAAGAAAGGAATTTTTTTCCCAAAGAAAATACATATTAGACTTATTATAAGAAAATGATATGTCAGCATGTCAACCAGCTGATATACCCGTTAAAGAAGGCTGGAAATTATGTGTAGAAGTAGACCAAATATCAGTTGATAAAGGTAGATACCAAAGGCTTATAGGAAGGTTAATATACTTGGCTCTCATAAGACCTGACCTTGCTTATGCTTTGAGTATTCTTAGTTAGTTTATACATAACCATGGAGAACAATGTATGTTTTCTTACTAAAAATAAAGATTGACATAGTATGAATATGCATACAGATGCAGATTGGGCTGGATCAATACAAGATAGACGATCAGCTTCTGGCTACTACACGTTTGTGGGTGGTAACTTATTTATATAGAGAAGTAAACAACAAAAATATGGTTGCTTGCTTAAGTGAGTAAGATAAATTCAAAGGTATAACACTTGATCTTTATGAAGTTTTATGGCTCAGACTACTTTAACAGAATTTAGTGTCTGTTTGGATGGGCATATATCAGTAGATCTTTTGTTAGTAGAGCTTTTTTAAGAAACCGGTTGACTACTTGGCTGTCAATTAAAAAATAGTTTTTTGAAAGAACTTCATACAATAGACTGTTTGGCAATATAAAAATAAAAAAATTATTAATTTTAACTATATTTTATTTTTTAATAAAAATTATTTATGCATATAAATATTATTTAAAGTATATTAAACGATATGTAAAGTACAATAAATTAATTATTTTTAAACCATATGAAACATAAATGAAAATATATCTAACCAAATCTTTTATATGGATTATAACATAAGTAAAACTAATATCAACAATAAATATTAAAACATATAAAAAAGCAAAATAATATTATATAAATCCTAAAATAAATATGAAGATGAGTTTGTGGTATTGTGAAAATTATGGGAAAACATACGGAAAAAAGAGACTAAAAAATAGGCTTATTAATTGATCTGAAAAATCTACCTAAAAAAGTGCTTTTTTTAGAAACTCCAAATGTGAACTTCTTAAAAAGTTACATTTTGACTACCAAAAAAGCTATGTCTACCCAAAAAGTGCTTTTTTATTTTACAGCCAAACACTTATTTAAAAAAAAAGCTTTTGCGGTGGGAAAAAGTGCTTATTCACTTTCCAAAAGCTCAACCAAAAATGTACGTAGGCTATCCACTAAAGCAACCAATTGGTCTATATTGTGACAACAAAACTACTTGTGATATAGCTCACAATCATGTCCAATATGATCAAACAAAACTTGTTGAGGTTGATAGGTTCTTTATTAAGGAGAAGTTAGATGATAAAATTATGGAGTTACCCATAATCGCTCTGAGGATCAACTGAATGATATTCTTACCAAAGCAGTTTCAAATAACGTGTTCTAAAAAGTTCTTAGCAAGTTAGGCATGCATGACATCTAACACTAACTTGAGGGGGAGTGTTGATATTTTTCTCCATAATTGTTGAGATTATATATATATAAATATATTCTTAGACTCCTAATTATAGCTGTAGGATTAATTTTTGGTATTTCTTCCCTTATTATACATTATAACTGGTACGTTTTTGAGAAAGTAACGATGAATAGATTTATTTTTCCTTCTTCTTTGCATCTTTCAAGTAATAGCTTCTAAAGACCCTTTTTTTATTACTAATGCTTCCACTAAATGTAATGAACCAACAAATCTAATAGGTTATTAGTTTTGAAAAGCAACATGAATACTAGAAACTCTTAATTTCTTATCCCAAGCACCATTTGCATTAATTTAGTTGATACCAAAAGGAGGTTTAGACTTTAATTAATTGTACGAGATGTACAATAGATGGAGAAATGGTTGCAATAAAGTTGGCTCGCTCAAAAGATTATAAACAATTATGTGCCTTCACTACAACAGATGTATGTTTTGTCTATGTTTTAATTGGGGACGATTACAAAATCATCGCTAAAAGAACCCTTTTAGTGACGATTTATATATTCGTCGCAATAAATAAAAGATTTCACAATGGTATAGAAAACTATCTGTAAAAGAACATATTTTATGACGATTATAAAAAATCGTTGTAGTAATAGCAAGGTTTTACAATGGTTACAGAATTTCGTCACCAATACAACAACTTTTGCGACAAATAAGAATATCGTTGCAAGTTGGCGTTGATTACCCTGAAGTGTTGCAAATGGTGCCAATAAATAGGAATTGAAAAAGTTTTTCATCATCGATAATTTGTCATTTGCGACGATTATGAAAATCGTCTCAAAAAGTTATGATAAACAATATATTTTGCGACGATTGTTAAAAAGTGTCATAAAAGGTGAGACTTATTGCGAGATGACTTTGACAATTCGTCACCAGTATGTTAGCATTTGGCAATGATTGTGTAAGTTGTTGCTAGATGTTGAGAATTTGGCTAAAAGTTGATTTTAAATATTTTTCATAATTTGTTAGGGGAATTTTGATGAATATTTGTATGCGATAGTATTCTTAAAATTAATAATATTTGGAAGATAGTTTGTTAATGCTAAGTGTACTTAATAATCCTAGTTAAGATTAATTATAATTGACATTTATATAATCCTAGTTAAGTTATCTTTTTTTATCAAGTTGTTTTCAATGTTTAAAACATATTGTTGACAAACACATGGTAGGTTATTTAAATTTTGAAAAGTCAATATATTTTGGAAATAGAAAGATAATCATACCAAAAATTTTAATTTTAATAGGATAAAATATCATAAATTTAAGTTAACAACGATTCTTAATCATTAATATTTATTAACAATAAAATAATAATTTATAAAATATTGGAAATGATAACATTATAATATAATGATATATGGTAAGTAGTACAAGATTTTAATTAGAAGTTTAACAATTCTTACAGAAACACAACAATAACAATAACAATAACAACAACAATATCCAGTATTACTCCCATTGATACGCTTGATTTGGGGAGGTTCAATAGTATGCAACTTTACCCCTAACTATTAGGGAGGCTATTTTCAAAATTTTTACAAACAGAATAATAAATAAAGTTTCAAGCTAATTGCATTGATAAGGAAATAAAATAATTATTTTTTGGATTCCAATTGACATAAGAGTCGGTAAGGATAAATTAGCTCTTTATGGCTGGATTCCCAAGAAGGGTTCTTGCACGTTCGAAGGCACTGATTGAAATAGTGAAAGATCTTCCCTTAAGTGTTGGATTATTGACATCCTCTTCCAACAACTTCTTGGCTATAGCTAAACTTCTAAATGATACAGTGAATGAATCCCCATATATAGTTTAGATCACTAAATCAGATGAATTGCCAATATGATGTGTTTCACCTAAGACATAATCTGTATAGAACTTAGATAGCTAGTTTAGTAAAATTGTATAATGAACCTAAATTGGAACACGTGCGTGCTTGATTGAACAAACATAGTCATTGGAATCGATGAATTTTCCAAAACAACCTATTTCCTTAATCCTTTACAAACCATCGTAACATCACCAACGCCTCCATTTCCCTCTATGTCCTCTTGAAGATTCAAGGAAGCTTAACATAATATATAATATATACCATCAAATGTTCATATATATATAATAGTATCATAACAACAAATGAGATCTAGATGATAAAGAAAGTGAGGTAGTTAAGATGATATTAAAAACCTTGAAGAAGAAGATCGACTATGAAAGGCAAACGGTTATTAGTGTATGAAGCAGGACTTGTTCTGCATTGATTTTTTCTTCATTAAGGGCAATTTTGCCACATTCCTCCCAATGGAACTCATTTCCACTATCATAAACTAATTGCCACATTCGATGAATTATGTTAAGAGTTATATTCTGAAAAGTCAATTTAGCATAAAATTCATTATGTTCAATTAAATTCTCAATGATAAGTCAAAGTACTACAGTTTAGTAGTTATACATCTTTAATCTACCTAATGAGATGAAAGTTACACTTATTAAAATGAAAGTTATCTGTTTACCTTTTATATCATATTTAAATTTTATAATTTAAAGTAAAGTACAAATGACCATGTTCTTTATGTATAGAAATATAGTATTGTCTATACAAGATTATATTACTATTATAATCAAAATGTGAAAATTTAAATATGAACAAGTGGTTTATACTGAAAAAGGCTAATTTTTCCTAACAAGAAAAAGAGTTAAATACTCTCAAATAGTTAGTAGGCTTTCATAAAAGAAGCATTAAAGGAGGTAATAAAAAGTCAACCCATATACAATCCACAAAGGAAGACAATAAATCATCTTCCAAACAAAAAAACCAACAAAACCCATACATCATAAGTAGGAAAAAATTAAACACCTAAACATATCAGTAAAACATAGCACAGGAAGGAGGGTTTCAAAATAGAAAAGAAGAATAATACCAACACAGTTAAGGAAGCTTCTTTGATGGTGCCGACCACAACACACGAGACGAGCGCAAGAGAGGGGACAATGGTAATTGAACCATGAACGAAGAGGAATGTTGCTGGCTAGCACGAAAAATGAGGAGAGGTCCATTTTTGAGTTAATAGCCTAGTAGAAAATGACATCATTTTTTTAAAAAGATAAACATGTCATTTTTGATTTTGTCAAAAGCAATATAGTAATATAGTACAATTTTGTGAGGATTAAAAAATGTTGCCAAATAGGAGACAATGCCATATTCATTGTCACCCTTACCTAACATAATTATATATAATATATAAATTATATGTTACATTACGAAATTTTATATAATAATTAGATAATAATTATTAAATAGTGTAATACATATATTACATAAGTAACATATGGGAAAATTTATATATAATGTAATATTTCATAAATCATTATAATAGTTACGATTATTATGTATACATTCATAATACATTAAGTTAATTACCATATACAATAATAATAATAACATTTTTATTAAAAATAAATTGCAATATAGGAGAAAATGGTAATAAATATTAAAATAATATTTTTAAAAATAAAATTAATATTATTGAAAATGACTTACAACAATGCCATTTGAAAGATTACTACACGATGTTAACGTGCGTTGATTGCATAATTGTAAAAAAAATATTGAACAAAATTGTTGTTATACTTTTTATTAATCTTTTTCTAATATATATGATGATTTCATAACTTTAAGTGGTCTCACAAAATTGTTTTTATTGTCTATAATTTCTATCCTAATTTATGTTTTGATATTTTAGAAAAATTGAACAAAAATAAAAAATGTATGAAAAAGGTATAGCATTGGTGACATTTTTTAATTTGGTAGACAAATGTTAGACATTTGGTGACAGAATTATGTTTTTTTTTTTTGCCAAATGTTGCGGTTGCAAAAAAAAAAGAAGCTAAGACGACATCATTTGTTCAACGACAAATAACATCGTCCCAACCTTTACCTGATTAAAGAAACCCATAGCCCCCAACACCCCCTCTTGAAATCTTTCCTTCTGCTCTCTCCTATGTGATTTTTCATCCATCATCTGTTCATCTTCTTCTCTATTATTTTCTTAGTTTTGTCCTCCATCCTCTCCTTATAGTTGTACTCCACCTAGTTAGTAGTTTAGTGGATGTTCTACGTTTTTTTTCTTCTTTCATGGTGTCCGTTAAATGCTATGTTCATCATTGGTTTTAGGGTCAGTTGTTGAGTTTTTTGCGTTTATGGAGATTGATAATGGTTGAGTGGTTGTCAATATATGTTAATGTTGGTGACGAAAGGGAAAAAATAGAATTTTTTTGGTTAGTTTCGATTGAATTTTGACTACCTATAAGGTATTCGATGAAAGTCCTAAACATTTAAATTGTTCTACTTTGATAAGGAATGAATTAGCTACCCACGCATGCTTTTCGGACTTGTAAAATAAATGTATAAATGGTCTTTGTGCTCTTATAAAATAGTTTTGGATGTATCAATAACGTAGACATTATGATGCTTAAATTAGTTTATTATTTTTAAAGAGAGAAGGAAGGATAGAGAGTGTATTTCTCACTTACATGATAAAAGAAAATTTTATTTACATACATAAAATAAGTGGTGATTACATAACCTAACTAACTTCTATATTTTTCTAAGTCTTAAAGGCTTATGTACAAACGTAAAGGCTTGTGATCCAAATAATTATTGTATATCAATTACCATATCATAGGATAAGGAAAACATACACTTTTTATTTCCCTTTTATATTTTTAAAATTTTTATTTTTATAAAAAATAATCAACCCTTTCTATAATTGCATATTTTATCCTTGCTCACATTTATATTTTAATTTTTTTTCATGTATCGCCAATGATAATAAGTGTTAGAATATATAATTGCATTAGGAAACCTAAGAATCCTTGTTTTGAAATACAAATTTCTTATAATGAATATATATTTGAATAATATTTGATTGATTTAAAAACACTTTATGTATATATTTTTATTATGTTTTATTTTTCATGATTTCAATCATCAACATTAGCATAATCATAATTTTATCAAATATAAATAAAATATTTATGATATATAACCTATATATCAAAGATCAATTTACATTGTTATATATGTAAGTTCAAACCATTAAATATATTTAAACTATAAAATTTATAAAATATATGCAAATGGGCTAATCTTAAAACATTCTTTCTCTATATTATTCGTAAAAAATAATTTTATTTTTGATATTATTTATATTATAATTGCATAATTTAAATCCTTCCAATTTTTATTTGTTTTTGTTTGAATATGACCATAAATTGCAAATATACTCTAGTTAATAAACACTTAAGTTTCTTTTAGGTCCTAATTCCAAGACGGTTGTTGTATAAGTGTTCCATATCTTTATAATAACTTCCTATTTAGATCCAATATTGTGCAACCTCATACTTGGAACATAAATGTTCAAGAATTATGACATAAGTAGTTGATATATAAGTCCTTAAATCCATAATAGGGAGTATATGATACTTCTTCAATTCCTTACTTGGTTGATACTTAATTGAAAAAGATGTATAACTGAATGTGTAAATAAAGACGTAAAAAGTCATTTCTTGAACTTTTTTTAAATTCTTTTTGCAAGTGTTTGGTGTGTTTATTCCATTGTTTTTTCTTCTACCCATGTGTGTTGTCCATATGTTGCTGCAGTGAATGAGTGTAGAAATAGTAATGATTATTTTGATATGGTTTATGTGTGTTGAATTAGTTGATTGAATGTTAATATGTGGTAGGAACCTTATTTTACTACTGCCTATAAGAAGTTCGACTAAAGTTCACTTTGATAAAATAATATCACTCTCAGATTTGGGTTGTCTAACTTCTCACTCTCAGTTGAAGTTTCCTCACTCATAAACTATCGTGAGCCCATCATTGGCACAAAGTTGGTAAAACTTTATTAATAGTAAGATACTGGTTATGTGCCCAAAAATTGTAGTTTTTGAACAAATGTATTATATTAAATACAAAATTATCTTTTTTGCAGGCTATTATTTGTTTTTTAGAGTGTCAATAATCGATTAACCTCGTCTTTCTTCTTTGTAGTATATGGTTGTCTGTCCATCTAGGTAAGTCGTACAACTAAAGTCTACCATATGTTTTTCTTTAATAGTACGTAAGTTTGTGTTTGGGTTTTATGTGAATGCAAAGGAGGTGTTGGTTTTGTGTTATGGTTTACAATATTCTTAGAAACGTAGGATGGTATATAGGCTAGAAGCTAGTGATGCAGCTCCGATGAGACTTATCAGTAAAAAATTCCACAAGCTTAGGAGTCACAGTGAGTAGTCCCTTTCTTGATTCACAAGTGTAAACAATGCCATATACCTTAGTGTTTCTTTGCTTTTGAACTTTATGTACAAACTTGAATTAGAAAATTAAAGAAGTTGTAACTTATATTGTCACATAAAATTGAAAATGAATTTGATGCATAATAAACACGCATAATGGTATATGGGCTAGAAACTTATGATGTAGCTTTGATAAAGCTTATCAGTGAAAAATTCCACCGAGCCTAAGAGTCACACTATGTAACATTCCATCATCGATGGGAAAAGTAAAATAGTAATTTAGGACGGGTTATCATTGTGTAAACTAGTCTTGGCATGTTCATGCATAATATGGCCTCCATATATGCATAAATTGAAATTTTTGTATATGCACATAATTGTACATGCATTCATGACATTTCCCGGCATATGTGTTTATTGTGAAAAATGTGATTGTTGTGCTTGAAACTTAAATT
>JAOSBK010000008.1:28317090-28329846 GCA_027568895.1 Erythroxylum shatona | reverse complement strand
TCTCTTTGATAGTTTCGTAAGCTTCTTTCTTAAAAGACTTAGGGAATTTGTTTCTAACTTATAAAACCTAAGCTAAAACTACGTAGTTTCAATAAAACTCTTCTTTTTCCTTGCAATTTCGTGGCTTCTTCTCTTCACTCACGACAACTCCTCACTCAAATTCTTTCCTTCTTTTATTCTCCTTTAATTGATATAAAAAGGACTAAAAAGTCCCTCCTTATAGGCCTTTAGCCTTAAAACCATTAGTGATCTACCTAAATTGCCCTTACACCATCTTATTCTTTTTAATTCTAACAACTTATCAAAACTCTAATTTTAACTAATTCCCTTCATTTAATATCCATTAACTAAGCACTAAAAACCTCAAATTAATTCAAACAAAATAAAATTAGCAAACTAAACCTCAAAATAATTTAAACATGCTTAAATACTAAGAAGGAGGAATTAGGACCCAACAATTTCGTATCAAATAAAAATTGGGGTTTTTGAGCAGATATGTCATTAAGTGAAGTTCAAAGTTTTTCACTTTTCTTTTAATTTCGCTTGTATTTGATGTATATATTAAATTCTATAGGCAATATAAATATAAAAATTTTAACTATAAATGTTTTTGTTTCAGATTTCACTTTTACTTTATTATGTTCCTCGATATGAACTCTTGTTGTGATGTTTATAGAGTTTTGGATTCATATTATTCTAAATATGTGGTGTTTGATATAATTATTATTTACTAATATGATCTAAATTGTAGCATTTTAAGTATTGTTGTAGCATTTTTTATATTCGTGTGATAATTGGATGATCATTTTCTTATATTAATTCTACTTATTTTTTATATATGAAACATATAAAAAAATAATATTAATAGAAATAAAGAGATAGTTGTTATTTCAAATTTATATTATTATGATTTTTGGAGATACAATTGATATGGAATTAAAAATTATATAGCACAATATATTAGGGACTATTTTACAATTTTAAAATTTTTGATAATTATTTTGTAATTTAAAAAGAATGCACGCAATATTGACCAGTGTCAATAGGGTAAAATAATATAACCAAATTTAATACTAGTTCCGATACAATATCTATAACATTGTGGGTCTTTAGAAACAAGATGGAGACGAATCGCAAGGGCCCAAAAGGGAAAGCTACATTGCATTTTCCTCTTCTCTAAAAAGGAAATCAAAAACCTTTTATATGGCTAAACAAACCTATAGAACAAATCTCTGAAAAATGTTTATGTTCAGGATCTAAACATTGTTCAATAGTGAGGATTTGGACAATTTAAATGTTTTGCAATGTTTTAAAACACTATGATATATTATGTATTCTACTGTTAATGTTGAGGTTCAAAATGTGTTTTAAGTTGTGAGTGAGGATTTCACTAGTTACATTTTCAACTCAATTCGTTTAAAGCTCCCTTCCCCTATCGTGTGATGAGTTTTATGCTTGTCTCTTTCCTTTTTAATGATTTTCACTATTTTCTTCTTTCCTTAATGTCATTTTTTTCAACACATCAATGTCATTTTCAACTTTCATCATTTTACGTCGCTCTCTTCATCGTTTTACCCCAACATTTCCTATTGCGTCACATTCTCATTTTGGGAATTCTTTTGTACCACTTGTTTGGTGCCTATTCCATGTATAGTGTTCTTTCTTCTTTCCCTATTATTTCCAATTATCTTTCTATACTATAAAAGAAAATTGTTTAGCTTTTGGTATTTCCTAATTAGCCTCTTTTCTCCTTTATCCTTCCAAACAAATCCTTTTTTAATTTTACAATCAAGTCCCTCGTTGAATTTCAATTTTTTCAATCTTTAATATTTTGAATTCCTAATTTGAACCCAAACTAACCCAAATTTCCTAAAATATAAACAAGGCTTAATAACGTAGACTATTTTATATTAAAAAGTAATTAATTGAGACAACAAAGGTTTTATAACACAAAAACTGTGAATACAAATAATAAAATTCACCAAAAAAAACCAACAATTAAAAAACATATTTTTCAGTAATCGTATTTTCTCTCTTCTTAGTTGTTAGCAAAAATTATAAATATAATAAAAAATAAATAAGACATGCTTCCTTGCCATTTGTTATTATTGATTAGTGGGTGTCTACAACAATTCCTTTGGTCTCATGTTTTTATGATTTTAGTAGGTAATAATGAAGAACATAGAACATAAACTAAGTTTTAATATTCTTATTATTTATGTAAAAAAATTTCTTCATTAATTTTTCAGACCCCCTTCAATCGGTAGTTATTGATAACATAAAGTAAATTTAGTGTATTTGGCTCACAAATGAAAGGGGCCTAAATACTATAAGTCATATAAGTCATTTGGCTAGAGAATTCATGTATATGAGAATCAATTAAGAAGCTTATGACTCAAGAATATCAGATAATAAATAGATAATTGGCATGTACTTTAAAAATAGTGTAGGAAGGCAATTAGTAAGAATGTGGGAAGTGGCCTGTAAGTTAGGTAATTACAGAAGTTATAATTCCAAAACGTGAAAGTTAAGGAGATAGCGGCAAGGCAATTAGCTACACTATAAGGGATTGGATTGGAAATTATGAAGTTTATAAATATGGAATTTAAGAAAATGGTGGAAGATAGTTAACAAAAACATGGTTAAGTAGGTTAGAAGTTAGCCAGTTACAAAATTCCAGAATGTGAATAGTAGCAAGTAGTTAGCTAAAACAAAGAGAAGTGCGTAGTTATAACATAAAACTGCTTAAGAATGAGAAGACCATAAATTCACTAGTACCAGGACAATTTAGATAACACTTATAAAGTAATAAATCACAGTACAACAAAAAATCACTCTCTAGAGAGATAAACCAATCTATTATAAATACACTTTGTAATTTTTTAGCTTTCCTTACATTACAAATTCTCTTTTGTTTCCCTTTTGTAGTTAATAATTCCCTTTGCAATAATCAATTACTTACTTCACTTTATATTTCATTTCAATATATTTAGCATTTTTTTATCTTAGAATTACATTTTCTAAATTTTTCGAACACCTATATTGTTAATAGAAGTTAGGTACAAATTCTCAAAGAATTCCTCCCTAGCATGCTTGTATTCGAGATTAACACCAAACAATTTGGCACGCTAAATGAGACGATGATGCCAAGAATGAAAAATAGAAAGAAATTGCTCTATCTCCAACCCTTAGGAAGAAATCCTTGCAACTGTAAAGAACGAAGGCTTTGTATCCAAGATGGAAGAAAATCTTGAGAAGGTAGCTTCCCTTTAGTTAACTTTCCTTCAGGTGAAAACCCAAAATTTCCATAACAGAACAATGCTATTTGTGTAAATAAAGTTCTAGAGTTGAAGTCTAGCAAGGTCTCCATGGTTGACATAATTAAAGAATTGATAAAGAAGGTTGACATACTAATCAAAGTATTGATGGAAAAGGTTGACAAATTGTATTCTGCTTTAATATAATTTACTAGGAAAATCATTTTTTTAGGAAAGCAAATCCCTAAAGGACTCATGAGGCATCTTGGTCCTAATGCATTGGAAACCATAGAATGCAGTTTCTTCTAGCTATAACATCTGTAAATGAAAAATACTTTTCTTCACATAAGAGACAGGATATCTCTATGACACCTCCTTGCAAAAATCCAGATAAGGATCAATATACAATCAGGCCCCAAATTCTTAGCAGAAAAATATGTGGGGAGTCTGAAGCTAATACACCATAATATGGTTTGGGAGGTAATATTGCAACTTTAAACTATAATTCCATTATTCACCACCACAAAATGAGATTACAAGGTGATATAGAAGTAGTCAGAAAAGCAGTTCAAAAATTGCACAAGTCTAGTTTAAGAAAAATTTTGTGTTCAAAACTCCACAAATCTTATCCAAAATAGATTGATTAGGAGAATCCTTACTCTTACAGATGCAAAATTCTCAAATTCAACTTATTTTCTAGCGAAGATAGTCAATCCACCATTGAGCATATCACATTGCTAAATTCATTATATAATGTGGAGAATTATCAAATTATGAAAACATCAACTACTTTAAGCATAAGTTGTTCTCTAACTTATTAACAAGGACCGTATTTCCATGGTATGCTTTGCTTCCCAAGAATTCTACTTTTTCCTAGCTAAAATGGTAAGTTTATTTCATACTTAGGTTTTCAAAACTGAGCCTAAAGTTACCATAGTAGAGTTGTTAAGGTTAACTTAAAAGAGCAATGAGAACATATCAATATTCATCACTCTTTTCAAAAAAATAAGAAGTCAATGCTAGATTATGCTTCCAAAAACTTAATATGCAAAATTAGCTCAAAAGGGGTTGACATTAAAAGATGAGATGGCTCCTATGATATCTGATCAGAAGGAGTTATCAGACTACATCAGAGGCTACATGAACAATGTTATGGGAAGGACTAAGGTTCAGCAGGGAGGTTTTGGGGTGAAAAATGTTCTAGAATTCAATCCACTTAGTCACTCTTGGATATGCGCAATGCTCTATTCAATTCACAATAGATGAAAGATACATTATTCAATCTCAATAGCTCGAAAACTCCTGGGCCTTTTAGGTATTTAACTGGCTTTTTTCAAAGGCCTTAGGATATCACTGGCCCCCTTCTACCTGATGTGATGGTGGAGTTCTTCTCATCTAATTCAATGTTGAAGGAGGTTAATCATACATTCATTTGCCTTGTTAACAAGATGGAAAGACCTGTGATTATTTAAGATTATAGACCAATTTCTTGCTGTTTGATGATTTATAAAATCAATGCTAAATTACTGACAGATAGATTGAGTGATGTTTTGGCTGAGATGTTGAGCTTAACACAAGATGCTTTTCTTCCCTTAAGAAGTACTGGTGATAATATATTGATTTTGCAAGAATTGAAGGTGAGTATCATTTTGGAAAAGATAATAAAAGTTGTGCTACAAATATAAACTCGATTAAGTCATATGGTATAATAGCTGGGAGTGTATGCAAGATTGCCTAGAGGCTATTAGATTTCCTATCAAATTTAGGATGTGGATCATCCAATGCATTCAAACTACCTCGCTAAGTGTTTTAGTGAATGAGATACCATTTAGACTCTTTATAAATTCTAGAGGAATTAGGCAAGGGGATCCACTTTCCACTTACTCTTTTCACAATGGAAAGGTTTTCAAGACTTCTTTCCAAACTTGTGGAAAGCAATGGAATTTTCTAATACTATTACAAATGTAGGGAGATGAAGCTATCTCACTTACTGCTTGCAAATGATGTGATACTACTTTTCAAGGCCGACCATCAGGCTATTCGGATGATGCTCAACAAGGTGCAAACTTTTTCTGGTTGGTTAGGGATGAAGATAAATATGCAAAACATGTAACGCATATGTCTTTTGATTTTAAAAATCCATAATGGATTGGCAATATGGTCGGTTATAAAATTTAGAATACTTCTTTCAAATACTTGGGGGAGCCTATTACTGCAGGAAAACCTAAATACTCTAATTTTCTCCTATTGTTTAAGAAACTGAAAGCTAGAATAACGGCTTAAACAAACATATTCCTATCTATAGCTACCAGAGTAACCCTTATTACATCAGTTCTGAATAGCTTGTATATTCATTGGGCAACATATATGGTTATTCCTAAGAGGGTGATCAAGGAAATGGATAGAGTGAAGAAATCTTTTTTATGGTCTGGGAAAATGAATAATAGAAAACAGGAAAAAGTGAAGTGCAGTGACATAACTATTCCAAAGAAGAATGGGGGATTAGGGATCATTTCGATCAATCAAACGTAAAAAAGTGGTGCTTTTTAAGAGGATTTGGAGATTATTTCATGATAAGGAAACTTTGTAGGTAAAATGGGTCAATGCTTTTCACATTAAAAATCAAAATTTTTAACAGTGACATCAATATCAAGAATGTTTATAGATTTTGAATTATATGTTGAACCTGAGAGAGCTCTGTTAAGAGATAGGGAAAAGATTTGATTATGGTATGATAATTGGACTGAATTTAGTCCTCTTATACAAAGACCTAAACTAGCTTTAAACAGGAATATAATTCCTACGAATGCTAAGGTGGTTTGGTTAATACATAATAGAGAATAGGTTAAAAGGTTTAGGAATTTTCAACTACTAGCCAACTATCTATCGACAATATCTGTTGAAAGTAGAGAGGATAAAATGGTATGCACATTACATGCGAATGGGTGGTCCGATAATAAATCTAGGAACTACTTACTGATAAAGCATATGGAGGTTGTCCTTTAGGTAGAAACGGCCTAGAATCAAATTTTGAACCCCAAGCTATGATTTTTACATGGTTAGTAACAAAGGATAGATTGAGAACCAAAGACATACGATTTGGGACATATGATCTGTTATATGTACTATGTAAATTAGTGAATGAAAGCATAAATCATTTGTTCTTTAAGTGTAATTATAGCAAATCAATGTGTAGCAAGATCTTGAATATGATATAACTCCCAAACTTTAACTTTGGATGGAAGGAGACATTGAACACTATTATTAGATACACCAAAATTGGCCAGAGGAATGGTATACTCATCAATACTTCATTTCATATGGTAATTTATAGCATTTGGAGAGAAAGGAATAGGAGACTTTATAGGAATGAGGAACAACATAACTATGAACTTACAGATCAAATAGTCAAAATGATTAGAAAGGTTAGCATAGCTAATGGGAATTAATGCTTTATTAGCCAAGATATTAGAGAAATGTGGTTAACTTGATGTAGAATTTGTATCTTTTGTATATTCAGAGTAGAGCCTGCTCTTTAGTTTATAAATGTATAATCCTTGTATAGGATTGGGGATTAGCTTTTATTATAGTTTAATAAATATTCCTTTTAATTTTTTTAAACAAGAAAAGTTTTATCACATTATCCCTAAAGCATAGAACTACTATAAAAGAGGAAATTAAGGGAAAAGACTATTGCAAATATCATAAAACTTAGAGCCACCCAGCAAATTCATATTAAGGATTTAAGAATATGATCTAAGACCACATGAATAAAGGAATTCTAATGTTTGCTAAAGCTGACCAGTTTAAGCTAATAGATGAAGACTAATTTCCACCGGTGTCAACTATTAATGCCACTAAATTTGATTTGTGCTTATATTTACACATTAAAAACTGTGGAAAATTGTTTTTTGACATCATCAAATTCATGAGCAGGAGTTTTTGGTCGTAAATATAATACTCACTCTAAGAATTGAGGCAAACAAATTCCTAGGATCCAATAGAAGGTAGAAATCTTAAGGAAAAATCATCGAGAAAAAATCACCCAAGTTTTAATGTAGATAAATGAAACTCGAATTCCAATTTATCAATGTAAACAACCTAAATTCACAGTACCATTAAGAGTGCCACCATCCTGACATTGTTAGAAAATAAGATATTTATAGAATATGATACCCTTAATTTGAGCTGAAAAATGATGGATTCATCAATAAAAATCCACTACAAAGTTGAGAAAAATAAGCTAACAGTAATAAATTAGCCAACTTTACTAAATTCATTTAGTATGACATATTTTCTGTAAAGGAAGCACTACAAAACCTAACAAAAAAGGGGAAAGGTAGAAGACATTAGTGAAAATCAAGATAAAACATAAGTGGATTATCGATTCCATAGAAAGTTAGCTCACTTTGAGAGCCAAGAAGAGGAATCCAACGAGGTCATTACAATTAGGGAAATTCCTATTCTAGTTCCATGTACTGTTTCATCTATGAAGCTCCTAGCAACATTTGGAAAATTTAGTGTAAGGAGGGCAGAAACTCCTCTTGAGAAAGGAGAATATAGGGTGTCAATACTGGCAAAAAAGACTAGGAATTTCCAAAATGGTAGTATTATTAGAAAAACTAGTTGAGGTTACAACACAACATATAAGATCTTTATATATTAAGGCCTATACCAATCAAAGACCAAGTTTAAGAGTTTTGATGGATAATGGGTTAGTAGTAAACATCATGCTAACTCAAATGATGATAGCTTTAGGAAAAGATGATAATGAATCGATTCTAATATAAGTATGCTTATTTTCATTCAATGGAGAAATTACTAGGATATGGGGAATTCTCCCCATAACTACTATAATAGGAAGGAAGACTTTGCTAACTACATTTTTTGTTATTAACACCCATGTCACCTACCAAATCTTATTAGGTCAAATTTTGATCCATTCTAATTATTGCATTCAATTGTTGTTAACACGCATGTCACCTTATTACACTGTTGTTTTCCAATTACTATAATTCTTTGATAATATAGAATTTTCAACAAATTCCCCAAGGTAAAAATTATGAGGAAAATGAACTTTCACAAATAGCATCTCAAATCAAAATGCTTGAAGAATTAATCTATAAGTCTATTATGATAGAGTAAAGGTCTTACCCCTCTATTTATAATAAAGGAATTTCACTAGATGTCTTCAACATGAATAAAGAATTCGCATATGATTGGAGTTTGGAAATTAAAGACTGATTAGAAAACCATAGTGAGAAAGTGTTGTTCAAACTTAAGTAACAAGAACTTTATTTTATATTCATTAAAGGAAATTTGTTTCATCAAGTGGCATGCCTAAGGTATTAACAGTAATGCAATAAGTTCATTTAAGGGTATGTGAAACACATCAATTTGAAATAAAAATGAGGTGGCTTATACATCATTATGGATATTATTGGCTAACCATTTTGAAAGATTGCATTTCATATGCTAGAGGCCATAAACAATGCCAAAAATATAAAATAATATAGAGAATTCCTTAATCTGAGTTAAATTATATAAAACCATAGTGATTTAAAGGATGAGATATTGATCTCAATAGAAAGATAAATCCATCATCCTTAAAAGGCCTTAGTGTTATTTTATTGGCTACAAACTACTTTGGTAAATAAGTTGTGATGCAACTTTTGAATAAATTTGATAAAAAATTTAATTAAATTTATCAAAGAACAAATCATTCATCATTTTGAAATTCCTCAATCAATTATAAGTGGCTAATGGACTATGTATATAGGCTAGAAAGCTAAAGATTTTGCAAAAACTTACAAGATAAAAATTTTAAATTAGAATCCTTATTATGCTTAGGCTAATGGTCAAGGTGACGCATATAACAAAATATCTATCAAAATTCAAGAGAAAATGTTAAAGGATATTCCAGGAGAATGAGATAAAATTCCTTCTAAAACCTTATAGACATATTGTACTTTTAAGCACACTGCTAAAGGAATTAGCACATCCACCTTAACATATGGACATGATGTTCTTTTTCCTATGGAAGTGGTGGTTTCATCCTTAAGAGTAACTAAACAAGACTCTTTAGGAATTTTGACTAATAAGAAGCACTGGTATTGTAGTTAGAAGATTTAGATGAAGTATAACTTCAAGCTTTAAATGATATGATTATTTAAAAGAGAAAGATGACAAAATTCTATGATAAAAGAATTCACAAGCAAGAATTCCAAAAAGGGGAACTAGGGTGGAAGAATTCCAAAAAGGGGAACTAGGGTGGAAACTGATCCTGCCCCTTGGGATACAAGACATAGAAGGTAAATTATTGCCAAATTGGGAAAGATCATTTAGAATTTGTGGAGTTTTAAGTGGTAATGTATATTAGTTATCTAATTTGAAAGGTGAACTTCATAGGTAATTTATTAATGGAAATTATTTAAAACCTTATGTACCTACTTTTTTAAAAGCATAAGGATTAAGGAATGATAGCAAATTCTTAAAATAAAATAACTTCATATTAACATTGAGACATAAAAGTTCAAAGTCCCATTTGAAAATAGCAAAGCTAGCAAAATAGAGAAGTTCATAACTAGTCCAAACCAAAGGATCGAATTTTACACCATTGATTAATACATGACACCTAGCCCTCCTTAGCTTGTTGTACCTGCTACTTTTAAAAGTTGACTTTGTCTTTTGGTAGCATCAATGACTTCCCCATCTTGTTTGAGAGCTTCTTGTTTTTCTATAATCAGCTTGATAGCTCATCTATACTCAATAGCTTCATTTTCTAAAGAATTAGATTTGTTTTTAGCTTTTAAATTTTAGTCAAAAGATTCTTGCCTTTATTTTCTTCCACATCATAGTCCATTCTATATAGATATGAGAGACTTAACTTTCTTTAGTACATAACTTAATTGTGGCAAGATTTTTTAAAGGAAGCAAAGACTTTCTAAGTATTACTTAGAATTCCCCCAACAGCAGATGACTGAGTTATAGAGTCAACATATGACAATATACTTAGAAAAGAACTACACTGAATTATAGTCAAGAATTGCAACTTCCACTATATGGTCAATCTTAAAGACTCTTTAACTCTCAATAGTTCTTCAGAGTTGAACATTATTGTAGTGTTGGAAGGAAGTTCGGAAGAAAGATCTAACAAGCTTAGGTTTAAGACTTCCTCTATCTATTATTTGTAAGTTACAAAAGAATTCATTAATAGGCTAGTATGTCAACATATATGATGAAGGAATTTTTATCTCACCTCAAGTGAAGAAATCTCAATGTCTTTTAGCTCAAGAGAAGTCTTGATCTTTCTATATCCTAGTATAAAGGAAAAGAGGAAGTAGGGAGGTCCAATGTTGTGCCATCTATAAAATACTAGCAATAAAAGTAATAAAAGGACATTTTAAACTGTCACTAACTTCTTCAACAACCTTTACAATAGTAAAAGAATTCCTTCAAATGTCTTTAATAAAAGGTATAGCAGTTACAGATTCTTTGTTCAATTTATAGGAGGAGCTAGTAGTCTTCCTTGAAAAAACTCTTAGAGCTAAAGTTTAGCTTTTTTGGAACTAGATTTGTTTGTCCACTTTCCTTTAAGTTTTCTTTTAATAAGATAATTTGTAGCTACTCCTTTCTAAGAAAGAGGTTAACCTTCTTCTTTTTTTAGCATCTAAGATTCCAATGTCTATAAATAAATAAAAGTGAGGAAATTGTTTAGGAATTAAGAATATATTAGTAGAGTTGGAATATATTTAACAAGTGTACAATTAGGTTAAGGGACTAAACTCTAAAGGATTTTTAGTCACCATGAGTGGTAAGCTTTGGTATTAGCCACACTAACATCGACAATTTTGCACTTTAAAATAAAATAGTGATAGAAAATTTTTTGAAAATATTTTTCATTGATAGGATTTGTTTCATAGTCCAAAATATATATTACAAGAGCAATTCCTAGAAATAGGTCAAATTACCTACTTTAAAGGTAAGGGAGATACATTTAAAATCCTAAGGTCACAATAGAAGGGTTTAGTTTTAAAGCTTTGTCACCACTAATAATGAAAACTCTAGGGTTAGTACAAATAAGCAAAAGCTTTTGGTAGACATCCAAATATGATTATTTAGAGGTTTTAAAGATTGCTAACTAGTAAGGCCTTTCAAAAAAGTCTATAAACAGATTCAACTGATCTATAGACATGGACTTTAGAGATTAAAAAATGACAAATATTTCATTAGGGGACTTACTACAAAAATTGGTAGATAATTGAAGGCCAATAAAACTAGGGAATTTAAGGTCAGGAAAAGGTAGACCTTTTATATGCCTAACTTTAAGGAAATTAGCAAAAGTCTAAAGTTGGACAGACCATATAGACAGGTTTAGATGGTGCAAAGAAGGTTAAAGAGCCATCTCCTTAAATTTCTATAAAGAAATCCCAAGAAAACAAAACCTAAAGAAAAGAAGTTACCAAAAGCTACTGCTTTGCCAAAAGGAAGGAATTCAAAGCTAATTTATTATTAATATTGTAACATCTCATTACCTGCAGGGAGGTGAGGATAGTAAATATAAAAGAATACTAAGAGATTTGAAATGCATTTCATGCTCATACATAATATGTCATACACATGCACGTGAATAGTAAATTTTTTTTTGCACATGAAAATAATTGTACATATATTCATGGATAATTTCGAGTATAATTGAACTGTGATGAGATACTATTGAAAAATGTGAAATTGTTGGATCTAAAATTTAATTGGAGAATGTATTTGTTAATTTTTGAATTTTGGTAAATTTTGGGGAATAATGTCCGAAAATATAGGATATAATTGTACTAGGAAAAAATGCCACTTGGCAAGTAAATTAATGTATGGAAAATAGAAATAGAAATAAAACAATATTGGAGAATTTATAAATGATATTGAAAATATTGGAGATAATTGTAATGACAGGATGAAAGTTATGGGAGCTAGTTCAAAGAGAACTTAGTTAGAGCCTAAGATGTTAGATAAGTGACAAATGTCACTTGTCTAATTCAAGATTTGACTATACAATTTTATTGGAAAGACCAAGTGTTGTATTCTTATTTTCATCTTCCTCATAACCTCTTCTTCTAGTTTCTTCTAATACACAGAGTTTTTCATCAAATCTCCACTAAAATAAAATCTTGTTTTCTTCTACCCACTACCACTCCTACTTTGTTATTTCTTTCATCTGTCCCAAAGAAAACCAAAAACTACCAACCTCTATAATAGCCTACGTGGTTGCATGTGAGATTAGGGTTCACGTGATTTTGAAGATGTTAGAGCTTTAAATAAGTAAGATTTTTATGGTTCTTTATTTCTATATAAGATGAAGCATGCATCACGTTAGCTCACTATTAAATAGTTATGCAATAGTGATATGCATATTTACTGAAAAGTGAGTGAGGAAATTCAGGGTATGCCGTATGTGTTGATTTTTTGGATTTGATGACCAATATGTTATATGATGGTGTTGAAAGGA
>JAOSBK010000008.1:28296834-28316990 GCA_027568895.1 Erythroxylum shatona | reverse complement strand
ATCAGTATATGCAATGTGACCCACTAGCCTGTCCCAATTTACCAATTTACCCTTCCCCTCGGGGATGGGATGTTACACAGCATCATCTCAAATTTAACACATCAAATTCTAGAAGCAAGGCTATTCTAGAATTAGTTCACTATGATGTATGGCAAGCACTAGTTCAATCCCTAGGAGGTGCAAAGTACTTCGTCTCATTCGTTGATGATTACTATAGGACATGTTGTGTGTATCCTATCAAGAGGAAGTCATATGTGTTTTCAATTTTCAAAACTTTCAAGGCATGATAGAACTTGATTCTATCAATAAGATCAAGTGTTTCAGAACAAATAATGGAGGCGAATATACTAGCAATGAATCTGATGACTTTTGCAACAAAGAAGGCATCAAACGACATTTAACTGTGCCATACACTCCTTAACAAAATGGAGTGGCAGAGCAGATGAATAGAACCCTGTTAGAAAGAAGAACGACAATGTTAGGACTTGCAAGCTTAGACAAAATTTTCTAAGCATAAGTAGTTAACACCGCATATTATTTGGTGAATTAGGCTCCATCAACTGCAATTGAGTTGAAGACCCTAATGGAGATGTGGACTGGCAAGCTAGTTGATTATGCAAACCTCCATGTATTTGGAAGTACTGTGTACATGATGTACAAAGCCTAAGAAACTACGAAGTTAGATCTAAAATCTAGGAAGTGCATATTCTTAGGATATGCCGATGGAGTAAAGGGGTATCACTTATGGGATCCCATTGCCTGCAAGATTATCATCAACAGGGATGTTATCTTTGTAAATGATAAACTACAAAAGATAGGAGATAGTAGCACTTCAAAAGAAAACTCAGAGGCTATAATGATAAAGGTGGGAAAGAAGTTCGAACAAATGAATTCTTCTGAAGCAACACCAAAACATGAGGAATAACTAAAAAATGGTGACACTCCAGCAATTCATATATCAGATCGTGTAAAAAGATGACCAAATTAGCACTTCGTATGTCATGGAGAGCAATGTTGCATAGTCTTTTAACTAAGGATGGAGAACTATCATCTCTCCAGGAAGTAATGAATGGCTCAGATGCATTTTAGTGGATGGCAGCAATACAAGAAGAAATTGAAGCTTTTCATAAAAATAATAATTGGGAGCTTGCCATATTACCACAAGGAAGAAAGTCAATTGGTAACAAATGGGTGTACAAAATCAAACGAAATGGTGACAATAAAGTGGAGTGGTATCATGCAAGATTGGTGGTGAAGGGATATGAATAGAATTAAGTGATTTATTTTAATGAAATATTTTCTCCTATGGTTCGGGTAACAATAGTTAGAGTAGTCCTGGCAATGTGTGATATACTCGATTTGCATCTTGAGCAGTTAGATGTAAAAACTACTTTTCTTCATGGAGATCTTGAAGAAGAATTTTACTTGCTTCAACTAGAAGGATTTGGAGAAAATGGAAAGGAGAACTTGGTTTGTAGGTTGAATAAATCTCTATACAGTTTAAAGAAGGCACTGAGGTGTTGGTATAAGAGATTTGATTCCTTCATCATGAGCTTTAGATACAACAGACTTAATTCAGAACCTTGTGCTTATCTCAAGAGGTTTAATGAAAGAGATTTTGTTATCTTGTTGTTGTATAAAAATGACATGTTGGTAGCAAGCCCCAACAACGGTCAAATTGAAGATTTGAAGGCACAGTTGGCTAGGGAGTTTGAAATGAAGGACTTAGGACCAACAAACAAGATTCTAGGGTGAAAATTCAGCGAGATAGAAATAATAGGAAGATTTGGCTTTCTCAAAAGAATTGTCTGAAGAAGATCTTGTCATGTTTCAACATGCAAGATTGTAAGCCAATTTCTACCCCACTTCCTATTAATTTCAAATTATCCTCTAGTATGAGTCCTAGCAGTGAAGAAGGAAAGATGGAGATGTCTCAAGTATCGTATGCATTAGCGGTGGGAAGTTTAATGTTTGCTATTATCTGTATAAGACCAAACATCGCACAAATAGTGGGAGTGGTTAGTCGATACATGGCAAATCTTGGCAGAGAGCATTAGAATAGGTAACAAGAATCTTAAGATACATTAAAGGAACCTTAAATGTTGCATTATGTTATAGAGGATAAGATTTTCTTATTAGTGGATAAGTTGATTTTGACTATGCAGGAGATTTAGATAAAGGCAAATCTACCATAGGTTATGTGCTCACAATTATTGGCGATGTTATAAGCTGGGTTTCAAAACTGCAATCAATTTTAGCTACATCAACTACAGAAGCAGAATATATAGTAGGTAAATAAGCTAGTAAAGAAGCAATTTGGTTGAAAACATTATTGGAGGAACTCGGGCACAAACAAGAGAGTGTCTTTTTATTTTTGTGATAGTCAGAGTGTCTTGCATCTTGTAAGGAATCTTTCTTTTCATTCAAGGACAAAACACAACCTGGTTCAGTATCACTTCATTCGTGAGAAAGTGGGAGAAGAAACGGTAGATATGCAAAATTCATACAAAAGACAATATAGAAGATTTCATGACAAAGGTGATCAATACTAATAATTTTGTTTGGTGTCGATCATCTTGTGGCCTGACAGAGACGTGAGCAGTATGGACATGGCAAGATAAAAAGAATGGTGTAAAGATATGATTGTTCCAATCAAATCCTCAAGTGAGAGATTTTTGACAAAATTGGTAGTGGGTCCCTCCATGTGGGACCCACATATGATTAAATTAAAAAAAGAAAAGAAGGAAATAAAAGTAAAAAGTGAAGGTTGAAGGTTTGCAAATTTGAATTTGCTATTTTCAGCTAATGACAACCTATTTGCCACCACATGCACTGATTGTTGTTTTGTTTTTCTTCTCAAATATTTTGTATAAATAGGGGTGTAGCAGTAGAAAAATAATCATTATGAAAAACTAAAAGCTAGTGAGATAAATTAGAAAGTTAAAGAGAAAATTGTTGCTCATTTATGAAGAGAGAATTTGCATTGTTTCTCTTTGGTAATTAGAGAGTATTTGTAATTCCTAATTTTTCATCATAGTGGAATTCTTCTATTTTTGTTCGTGGTTTTTACCTTAAAATATTTAGGGGGTTTTTAAATCTGCGTGTTACTTATCTTCTTTATTTATTTCTCTATTTAGTAGTTGCAGTTCTGCTGTATTTAGTGCTCATTTTACAACAGAAGATTGCTTTGTTTTCTTCTATCAGTTTTATCCTATTCAAAAGGCTACACATAGTTCCCATATATGTATTTCACTGAAAAACTATAGAACTTTAATTGTTTCCGTGACTTCTACTGATTTCTTGTTTACATATTTTGTTGAATTGCAATATAATAAGAGCTAGCTTTTTGATAAATACTAAAGATGGTGCTTAGTGTAAAGGTGCTTTGAATATATAACTAATTCTAATAGTTAAGTACTATTAATCTTGTTTGAAATAATTCATTAAAAAAATTTAAAGTAAATAGATCCTTGTATAAAAAACATGAATTTCTTTTGTAATTACATTTGTTTTTAATAATATTATATTATTCAAAATTATTTTTAACAATATTTTTCCTATGGAATTCGGGGTTCCAACCTTGAGAGTAGCTAGACAAAATGCTTTAGTGACTTCTGAGTATTCAGAAGCAATGACATTGGAGTTAGAAAATGTAAATGGAGTGCTACTTCAAACTTTGAATAATATGATTATACAAAAGTGAAAAGTGGCAAATTTCTATAATAAAACAATTCACTGTGAGAATTTTTGGAAGGGGAACTAGTGTAAAAATTGATCCTACCCTTGGGATAAAAGATAGAACATGGGGTAAAAGATCACCAAATCAGAAAGAACCATTTAGAATTTATAGTGTTAAGTGGCAGTGCCTATTGGTTTTCTTGTTTGAAAGGTGAACTTCATAGGCATTTTATTAATGGAAAGTATTTAAAGTCTTATGCACCCACCTTGTTTGAAAAATATGAGGATTAAGGAGTGAAAGTGAATAGTGAACTCTTGAGATAAAATAATTTCATATTAACATTTAGAAATAAATTTTCAAACTCCCATTCAATAATAACAAAAGTTAATAAAATAGAGAAGTTCACAAGTCATAACTGGTCCACGCCAAGGGATTACATTTTACCCCCATTAAGTAATGCATGACATTTGGTTCTCTTTGGCTTGTTGTACTTGTTGCTGCCAAAAGTTAACTTTATCTTTTTGTGGCATCAACGACTTCCCAACTCTATAGCTATCTTCTTAACTTCATAAAATTCCTAATTAAGCTTCTGTCCATCTTGTTTGAGGGCTTCTTGCTTTTTCCTGATGAGTTTGATAGATTGTATTTGCTTAATAGCTTCATTTTTCTAAAGAACCAGGTTCATTTTTTATCTCTTAAATTTTGGTCAGAAGATTCTTGCCTTTAGTTATTCTTGCCTTTAGTTTCTTCTGCATTATAGTCCATTCTATAGAAATAAGAGAGACTTAACTTTTTTAGTACATAACTTGATCATGACAACATTTTTCAAAGGAAGCAAAGACTTGTTTAGCTTTTCTTAAAAGTCTTCAAACAACAAATGACTGAGTTGTAGACTCAATATATGAAAACATATTTATAAAAAGAACCACATTCAACTGCATTCAGGAATTGCAGCTTCTACTACATGGTCAATCTCAAAGAATCCTTAACTCTCAATAGTTCTTCAGAGTTGAACATTAGTGTAGCACTTGAAGGTATGTTAGGAGAAAGATCTAAGGATCTCAAGTTGAGACTTCTTCAGAGGTCATTGTCAAAAACCAAACATCCTTTGTTTACAAGTTATAAAAGGATTTGTTAACATACTAGTTTGTCAATATATAGAATATAAGAATTCTTGTCTCACCTCTAGTGAAGAAACAACAGTGGCTTTTGGGTCAAGAGAAGTCTTGATCTTTCCAAATTCTAGTTCTAAAGGAAAAGAGGGAGTAGGAAGGTTTGACATTGTCTCTTCTGTCAAAAAGTAGATAAAATAGTGGGAATTTAAAATGAAAATAAAGTTAAAAGTAATAGAAGGATATTTTATACCATCACTTGCTTATTCAACAACCTTTAAAATAGTTAAAAAAGTCCTTTTAAAGGAAGAATGTCTTCAACTAAGGGCTTAATAGTTATAGATTCTCTGAGCAATTTGGAGGAGCAACTAGTTGACTTCCATATAGAAAATATTCAAGCTAGAGTTTTAGCTTTTTTGGAATTAGAAGTTTTTCGTGACTTTTCTTTAAGCTTTTTTTGGTGAGAGAATTAGGAGCTGCTTTTTCTAAGAAGAAGGATAAATTTTCTAAGAAGAAGGCTAACTCTCTTCTTTGTTTTTAACTTTTAAGATTCTAAAGTCCATAAGCAAATAAAATTTAAGAAATTTCTTAGGAATTAAGAATGTGTGAGTAGGGTTAAAATACCTTTGATAAGTGTAGAATTAGGTCGAGGGACTAACATATAAAAGCTTTAAGCCACTAAAAGTGGTAAACTTTAGTTTTAACCACATTAGCAACAATAATCTTACAGTTTAAAATGCAATAATGATTAAAAATTTTCAAAGGAATTTGTCATTTGTAGAACTTGCTATGAAGGTACACCCAATGGATAGTCCAAACAATATACAATAAGAGGAATTCTTAGAGATAGGTCGAATTTCCTACTTCAATGGTAAGGGAATTACATTTCAAAACCTAAGTTCTTAATAAAAAGGTTCAGGTTTAGGGCTTTCTCACCACCAATAATGAAAAATCTAGGGTTAGTATAAACAAGGAAAAACTTTTAATAGACAACTAAATAAAAGTATTAAGAGGCTTTGAAGATTCTTAACCAGTAAGGCCTTTTAAAGAAATCTCCAAAAGGATATAACTAATCTATAAACCATAACTTTAGAGAAAGAAAAATACCAAAGATCTCATTGTGAGACTTACTACAAACGTTGATAGATAATTAAAGGATAAGAAAATTAGGAAATCTAAGGTCAGAAGAAGGTAGATTTTCTCAGTCCCTGAGTTCAAGGTAGATAGATTTTCTCAGTCCCTAAGTTCAGGGAAATAAAATAAAATCCAAAGTTGGAAAAAAAACCTTGAAAATAGGTTTAGATGCTACAAAGGAAGGCTGGAGAGGCATCCCCTTAAATTTCTATAAAGCAAATCCTGAGAAAACAGAGCCTAAAGCAAAGAACTTACCATAAACTACTACATTGCAAAAAGAAAGGAATTCCAAGCTAATTTAAATCAATTTAGAAGTATCCAAAAAAAAAAATCAAATGTTCTTCTTTAGGTACAGGTGTAATGGCCTTTTTCTACAGTTAAGGATTTAACTGATAGATTGAGTCATATCATATGAGAATACATGAAGTGCATTTCATTTGCATGTATCATATTCACATACAAACATAAATCATGATTTAGAGACATTGTAAAGATAGTATATGCACTCAATTGACATATTATAGGGTATGAAAGGTTTTGATTATGATGTACTTGTGTGTTGTTTATGTCTTGAAATTTTTTTGATGAATTATATTTACTAGTTTGAAAATTGATATTACAATTGAGTGATTGACGGAATGATGTGTGCATATACTCTAGGAAAAATGTCAAAAGGCAAGATAAATTGATACGTGGAATTTAGGATGATTAGACCTATGAAATGGTGACATTTGGCATTTGGAATAAGTGATAAATGGTTTAGCTAATTAGACAAAAAATGGCTTGAGTGCACGAATGACAAGTGTCCTAGGAAACTATGTGACAAATGGACCAAACATTAGGTGACAATTGGAAGAATGAGAAGAAGACACATGACATAGCTCTACACTTAACAAGTGTCACACCATTTATATCACCCCTCACCACACACTTATACCCCACGATTCCCACATTTGAAAGACCATCTTCTTTCATGTTTTTATTCATACTCTCTTCTTCTTCCTCCTCATTATTGGCACACCCACACATTCTCCATAACCTTGAATTTTGCCAAAATTTTGTAGTCTTCATCTTATAATCGAAGACTTTTTTATTTCCATATTATTTTTGGTGTATGTTGGAATGCTTGGAAGGCTTGGTTAGCTTATTAATTGAGGGGGCTTTAAGTTGAACAAGTAGGTGATTGATTACCTTATTATGACATATGTGAGCATAACATTCATGATGATTGATTAGGGATGAATTGAGATGAATTTCATATAGGGTTGATGATGAAGTGTGCTTAGAGTTTAATAGATGAATTGTTTTTGTTTTTGACACATGGAAACCCTAGATTATAGGTTGTTTTAAAGATTAATTAGATTGAGAATTAAAGTATGTTGAAGGTGAATTAGCATAAAGAAAGATGCTAGTGTAGTGTTCTTAAAATGGGAAAGAGTTAGGGTTACATGTATCAAAGTTAATGAAAGCTTCAATTTGGTTTTTGATGCATAAAAGATAAATTTTTTATGAGTTACCAATTAAATGATTTTGAATTGGAATTAGATATGAATTGATGAGGAACTGAAGTAACTTTAAGGTATAAATGAGGTATAATTGATGGACTATCATGAAGGTGTTAAACTTTGGAAGAAAAGCTGAAGGAAAATGAAGGTGAACTTTTGGTTCACCTATCCCACGATCTTGGGAATTGTATTAGTTCCTTCTTACAATCATAGCAATGCTTTGAAGTGAAAAAAAGTGTTTTGTGTGATGGTTAAACCGTATAAGGTAATTTGCTTTACTTTGGTGCATTTGGACATGACTGGGGCTTAAAATGAACCTAGAAAGTTACTTGATTAAGTGATTAAGTGTTTGATAAGTTTAAGTTGTTAATTGACGTTATAAATTAACTAATAAATTGTTTTTTATCAATGTATATGAATTTGGGAAGTATAAGTTGTTAATGGAATAAGGATGTTCTGAATACAATTGTGATCCAAAGGATATAAGCAATGAATTAGGTATGATTAAATGAGAATTGGGAAAATTATGTGAATATATAATGCTAAAAAAGGATTGATGAATGCATGATTGATTAATTGAGAATAATGAAACTTACTAAGGCATAAACCTAATTGCAAACTAGATGTATATAAGTTATAATGAATGTATGATCTAGACTTGTGATTAAGGATATATACCCGGGAAAGTCAATTAAGCATGCATTGGACATATCATATATACATGTGTATGATTGAGTACTCATTCGATTATGCAAGTTAGTAATGTGTAAATATGTATGTATTACATAATGTAGAGGCACAAATTGATCATCATCATAAAGACAGTGCCGGGTTATCAACGCAATAACTATTATGGAGCATATTATGAGTTGACCTAGATATGTAATCTCAATTATATATGTGGTTCTGTTTAAATTATGTGAGTTACCTAGATGTTTTCTCACTATGTGTGAATTGTTTTTAATTAACTTTTAGATATTGAACTGTTATAGATATGATTGTGATATTGATAATTACGAACATTGATGGCCTGAGGAGTTTGATATTCGAGACTATATTGGAAGTGTTTCAAATTTGTATGTGCAAAGTTAAATGAGTACTCAACTAAGTGTTGAATGCTAGGCTTAGATCTGATGAATATGATAAATGGCTGTGCACTTTGAATAAAAGATATCAATAGCATAATATGTAATTTGTTGCATTTCATTACTCTGTTATGCATGATCAGATAAAGGAGTTGTGACCGAAGTGACCCATATGAAAAAGAGCTTAAAGCTTAGGAAATGTGCAAAAGAATCTCAAGCTCAGTTGTTAATGAGCTCGGTATCCACAATAGGTATGGAACAATTATAAAATGAGCCCAGTATCAACAATAGGAACAAAACAATTATAAAATGAGTCCGATGTTCACAATAGTTACAAGACGGTTAATAGGCACTTAGTCACAATAAACTAAAAATGAAAGTGGAGTTGCATATGATACGAATGATTGAGTTAAATGATTGCATTTTTTCTGAAATGATTATATGAAATGTTTGTATTTATAATGTGATTGTTGAAATATAATGTATATTGTGATTTGGTACACAAAACCAAATGATGTGAGATATGGGATTTGATTACGAATAATGTGTTATATTTGTGAATCTGGTTATATACTTGTGATGATTCTATTCTGACTTCAGTAAGCACATTGATGATGGTTTACTCACTAAGTTCGCAAACTCATTAAAATTTTAACATTGATTTTCAGGTACTGAGGGGACTTAGCTTTTAAGGTAATCTAGTAGCAGTCTAGTATTGTCAATTTTTGGAAACAAGAATGGCTCAAAGGTCTGGTCAGCTTGATTTTGAAGAGCCTAGTTAGAACATTTTAGGTCCAGGATCCCATTTCATATTGTACATTTTGAATAGAGTTGTGAACTCTCACATGTTGTGTATTACATATATACCTAAAATATGAGTGTAATAACACAATGAATGTTTATTTTTATGAATGAAATAGGAAAAATGATCCTTTGAATACTTGTGTTTTATATGATGCCACCTTAAGTGAACGTTATTGTTCTAACATGTCATTCTCATAAGGTATGCCCTCAAATATCTTGTGGATGTTTGGGGATATGCTTTCTGGTAGTGGTGTGTTACAACATGAGTTCTTGAAGAGGTATAATTGTTTATCGATATCGATTAAGAACATTTAAAAGTGTAAGAATCTAAAGGAGGAGTTTTTCAATTAAGTAAACAAAGACCTCTTCGATAACAAGCAATTAAAAAAAATAAAATGTCTTTTAAAGAAATAAAAACATGTTCAAAAGGGAAGATAAAGGAGTTATATGAAGGAATCTAGAAGAGTGGTATTTGTGGTCGAACTGAGAAGAGCCTTTTATAATGTTGAAAACAAGAGTTTGAATGTTAGAGTTAGGGGGTTAAAAGGAAAATTAAACTGTGAGAATTCTTTATATAATTCTTATAAAAGGAAAAAGGGTTTAGATGGAATGAAGACCACTTTAAGTTTAATAGCCTGAAAAAGAAATGGAATTAGAAAAATCATAGGGATTTTTAGAAAATGTTAGAATTAGAAACACATGTTATTGACAAAATTTGTTGAAGAGGAAGGAAAAGCAAGGAAGGGAGATGCCATGGTGACAGAAGTCATAAGATGAGAGTGTGCAAGTTAGAAAAGAGGATAATATTTAAAAGCGAAGTAAAAAGTGAAGAAGTAATGAGGAGCTTTTATAGAGTAGAAATGGTCAAATACTAAACGAATAACAAAAGGTTGAAATTTAAAGAGATTTATGATCTCTTTTAAAGAATAGGAAAATAAAGATTTCAAATTTGAAAGATCTTAATGTAATCTTTAGATCTGACCATTCTTATTTGTAAATAATTGTTTGAGATTTGAGAGACTCCCCATAAATGATGTTACTTGGCTTAACTCACAAATTTAATTAAGAACCCTAAAAGCCTTTAGGATGGAATTCAAAGTCAAATCAAGAAATCAGTATAATTTCTATATCATATTTTTGTTTGCTTAAAGAAGAAAATATGAGGAACAATTGTTGATAGTATAAAAAAAGTTCATCTCATTTGGTCCATAAGTGAAAGGGTCCCAAATACTAAAAGTTATTTACACTACAAGATAAAGTAGTAGCTAATTAGTGATGGAATGTTATTTTCCATCTGTAATGTACTGACGGAAGTTATAGTCCCATCGCTAATTAACAACGGAATATTGTAATTCCATAAGGAAATTTAACTTTGATAAATTTCTTCTTCCATTTCTCACTTCCTACTAGTGTTTTCTGTTTATAATCTTATGATTTTTCTTGTATATTTGATTTCTGTAAATAATATAACATTGATTGATAGATATAAAGTAAACATTATCCTTATTGTTGATATAATAAAAATTAAAATGTACAGAATAAGTTATCATTATAATTAACTATAAATTAAGAATTTGTACAAAAACTTAAGTGTAGAAAAACATCAAATACATTCACTTATATAAGTGGTGAAAGAGGAGGCTCTGACTATTACAATGAGGTATTGTCCTTCCCCTTAAATTGATCCATGTCATTACAAAGTTGGGCTATGTAATCCATCAACTATTGTAACTGAGTTGTCAGCCTCTCTATCGTGCTCTCAAGTTGGAGGACTCTCTCATTTGATGTAGACCGCCTATTAGATCCAGATGTAGTGGATGTCGAGGATTACAAATAACATGTGTTCGCAAATGAACCAAAACCAAAAATCCTTCCACAGTGGTCCTTACCACCCACTGCATCAAGGTACGTCTGACCCTCATCAATAGTTTTAAAGTTCTGAGACAGTCATATAATGCTTTCTTGTATTTATTCCTATCATTATAATTTTTTATATTAATAAATGATACTTTTTAAGAATTAATATTAAAGTATAAATTTTACATACATGAACTTGTCTGTATCAGGTGTTGACAAAATTCACACCATCATATTTCTTGATGTGAGTGTGCAAAAAGGGCTGGCATGATGTAGGCTTCCTGTCCATAGATTTTTCCCGCATCAGTATAAATTGTTATAAGTGAACTACAATTTACAAAAATTTTGGTAGAATACCCTCTATTTTATGATATATATCCTCTGTTAGACAAAACATTTAACTCAACAACACAACCATTAGTGACACTAGACATTTATTACATTATTATTCTCCCTAATGCACATATATTTTCATTTTAAATTTCATACATCAAAGAACAAAAATTAGAATATATGTGTAAAGTTTTGATACTTAAAAATTGAATTGCATACTCTTGGTGGGTTAAAAATCCTTTAGGTGTACAGGTAGGCTCTCTCCATCTGGTCCTCGATGTTTGTTGCCAGAATTGCACTCTGAAATGGATATTGCCTTGGGTGATGCTTAATATTGCTGCCAACGACTCCATATTTCTTCAAATATATATGGTGATCATACACCATTCTTATGTATCAAAGCAAGAAAGTCTCTATAACGTGTACGAGCTTACCTCTCTTGTACATTATAAATTATTGCATCAAATTTTGTATCCAAAAAAAAAATTAAAAGAAAAAACATACAATAAGAACTTATAAACGACAATATTTAGCTAATTAATGTATAAATTTAGATAAAATAAAAAAGATTAAAGAATATACTTTATGTACCTCAAACTCTTGATAATAAAAATCCTTTGTCGGTTTAGAGACATTCTTCTATATATAACTCTCAAGATTTATCCTCTCCTTGAACTTGGATGAGATATTTCTTAAGCATGTTCCAAACGGAACCAACCTAATATATTAGTTACTTTAGATCATTTTCAAACTAAAACCAATAAATTTAGTATAAACCTATGATGTTATCATTTAATACAAAATTATAGGGATTTTACTTACAAATTTTTGACAATTATGATGTACGTTCTTCCTTTAACTCCTTTAACCCCAGGCTGGAGGTCACCTTCTTCATCCACAAGATTAACCCTTGACATCTTTGTTGATATAGGGCTGGTGGATAGTGTAGGGCTTTAGATGATGTAGCAGGGCTACTGGATGTTATAATAGCTGATACAGAAGGTGATGCCTCATCTAGATGTGTAGTAGCATCTACAGTATAGGATGCTTAACCAAGAAATGCATTGGCTTCTCCAAATCGTTGTAACCTGAACCTTCACCGCATCATATCCTCTTTTCTCTTTAGTGACCTATTTTTAACCAAAAATTCACATTTTATTGATTTTTATAGTAATTGAACAATATAAATTCAATATATATCAATATATTGTTAATGCAATGATAGATTTATTCATATAATATTCTATTACAAATACAAGTTAATCTTTATCAGCACTTAACTGTAAATCAAAATCATCATCTTCTTTTTTTTTTTTGAAGAATTAGAGTCAAACTCAGGCTCCCCTTCAAACCTCTCACCCCCTCTTATCCTCTCCAGATGGTATGTCAACATGTTCATTATTTGGATCATTCAAAGGTTCATTTTTGTCATATGTTATACATATATTTATTTCATAAACTTCTTCCTAAAATGCTTCATTTATTTTCTCCTTTCCTATGTAATTCAAAAACACTTCTAGATTTTACCTTACAAATGGCCAACCAATCTGATTTATCTCATTGTAAGCTACGAAAAGGGATATAATACACCTAGATTGCTTGCATCGCTAACATGATTGGTTCAAATTGTCTAAATCTTCTTCACTAGTTGATTTCAACTAGATTGTATTGGCTATGCACTTTTGTTCCAACATTAGGATGATAGATCAAACCATTCATACTTAAATATCACACTTTATTTTATTAAGCAGGGTACTCAATTTCAAGTATCGCAATAATTTTACCATAGTAATCCATCAATTCTCCCCATATGTAAACACTAATATTTACTATTGCCGTGCTATGACCATGATATTCTGTATGAAATTTGTATTCATTAACTAAATCATTGGATACGATTTAATAGTTTGCAAAGGTTCTTTCACAAGATCACATATGAACTTGTTCTTTATTAGGTTTTTTGAGGCCTACACAAAAAACAATTTATCATATTAAATAGTATAATGTCATCTAATCACTTTGACTTGATAATTCAATCATTTAAATTATTACAAGTGAAACTTACATATTCCTCAAACCATCGAGGAAAGAGTCTTTCAACTTAATCTTATGTTGTTTCAGGCATTAGCTAACATAACCATTGCTCGTATAGTAACTTCAAAAACTCAAATAATCTATTTCAAAATCAATTTAAACTTACTACAGGAAAGATTGAATCTCTTAATAATTCAATAAAATGTAACCATAAGTAGTCTCTACTTCTTCTACTGTTCACATTCTTTTTGTTGAATGTCTATATGTTCATCCTGGACATGTGAAAATGGATAAGTTACCATGAACATCACCTATTTCTCCCCCATCGTCATTACAAGGAACATTTCTTTCTCTTGTATGCATATACGGCTCAAAATAATGTAAACAAAATGTAATTGCTTCCTCCATTAAGGGCCCGTTTGGTAGAGCTTTTATCAGTAGAGCTTTTGTCAGTAGAGCTTTTCTGAGAAGAGCTTTTTTTAAAAGCCAGTTGACTGTTTGGCTGTCAATTAAAAAAATAGCTTTTTTAAAAGAACTTCATACAATAGACTGTTTGGCAACATAAAATAAAAATCATTTTTATTAATTTTGACATAAAATAAAACTTCTTTCAGCCTCACAACATAAAATACAAAAAAAAAAGATTAGAAATTTTTTATTGTTTATAGAAACAAATTCTCACAACAATGTAGACGTAAACATGCAGACGAAGGTCTGCGTAACGTCTGCGTAAACACTTAGATGAAGGTACGTCTGAGTTAAAAAACGCAGACGTGGTCTGCGTGTTTAACGCAGAGGACTCTGCGTCCGTCTGCGTTAAACGCAAACACAGAGTCCTCTGCGTTGAAGGTAAAAAAAAACTTCTATGAGAAACGAAAAATATAAAGAAGAAGACTAACCGGAGAAGATGAGAGTGACTTATGAATAGAAAACAAAACAGAAGTCGAGAAACATAATTTGGGGTTTTTGTTTATTAACGTAAGTGACGGGAAGTGATAGAAAAATAGCTTTCCGAAAAAGCTAAAATTTGAACTTTTCAGAAAAGCTTCAAATTTTAGCTTTTGAAAAAGCTATATTTGAGCTTTTAAAAAAGCTATTTCTATTTCAAAAGTGCTTTTGAAATTTACAGCCAAACACTTACTTTTTTTTAAAAAATAGCTTTTGCAGTTGACAAAAGTACTTTTGAACCCTTCAAAAGCTAAAACAAACAGGCACTTCATTTATGGCTTCCACTTCATCGAAAATATTATCCAACCACTCACGTATTATCCTTGAATGCAAATTCTAGTAACATTTATGTTATGCTACGATTTGATTGTTGTTCATGATTTTTGTTTCCTTATTAGAACCATCTCATTGTACTGGTACGGGTTTAACCACTTGAGTGATTGCCACTAATGAATGATGTACATGATATTTGTGAATCTTCACTTATTGTGGTTGCAATATGCCCATAATGCTCCCTAAATTTCTAAAATTATTCGAGATACTTATCTTTAATGTCTAAAAAAGTTTGAAATTTTAGTTTATTTTATTATATGCAGTAGCATAATCTAAATTTTAAGCTAGCATGATGTCTTTGTTTATGATGATTAAAAAATATTAACCTCCGTTATCCTTAACCAAGACAAGCTGATTGTGTTCTAAAAACTAACATAATTACCTCATTTTAGGTGCAACCTTTTTCTATAAGAATTTTACATACAAAAATTTAAAATTACAAGTGTAAAATGAGATGAAGATTTCTTCTAAACTTTGCTAACTACGATCATGTTGCATCACCAACGTTTGCTTAAGACTTACCAAAATGTTTATCCATATTCCCTAAAGTTTAATGTAAGTTTTATCAAATTTGTTTCCATAAACAAAGTTACTTGGATAAGCTCTAAATGATTTAATCTCCTCCTCATTCATGCCCTTGTCTTATATCTTTTATACTTCTTTATGTTTGTTATCTTTAATATCCATCATATGCTTTTTCTTATGGTCCAAACTCTTCCTTAATGTCTACACTTCATTTAAAATAACAAAAGTTATCATAAATAATAAATTAAATGTAGTAAAGTCTTCTACAAGATATATCACTCTCTTAAACCTTGTCTTCTTGCAATTGTCAACTCCTCATGCCTCAGTACAACCTCAATCTTATCCTTATCAGCCATCAACATCTTATATGCCTACAAACATCTTCTTTGTTTTTAGGATCTATCACTAGCAATTTTTCACTACTCTGAACATGTTGTATGCTTAAATTCTTTGTTATTGCACCTACCCACGCCTCAGGACTTGTTCTCTTTTATATCGTTCATAAAATTTTAACTATTCATACATAACCAAAAGTTATGGAAAAACAAGTTCCTAAAAGGTTAGCAACTTGTTACCTTTTCATTTTCAACCTCCTGCATAAACTTCCTTACTGTCCTGACTACCTTCTACCCACTATAATGCTTGATTGGGTTATCATTGTTATAATCAACCCTCTACCTCTAAGATAAGTTAATATATAAAGGGACAATCAATCTTAAAGTACCCAAACTTTTGGGTTTTTTTTTCAATTCAATGCCCAACTTTTGCGTTATAATCAACCCTCTACCTCTAAGATAAGTTAATATGTAAAGGGATAACCAATCTTAAAGTACCCAAACTTTTGGGTTTTTTTTTCAATTCAATGCCCAACTTTTGAAATTTAAGTGATTATCCTTTTAAAACCTTAACAGTTCAACTCGAAATGTTAATTGTCTGACTAATTTATTGATTTGGCTAATATAATCTTTGCTATTCATAAAAATTTAGATGTCTACTTGAAAAAATAGTGGCCATGATTAAAGTGGAGTAGAGATAATTTTTTAGGTGAACAACAAAGATTATGTTAGTCAAATCAACAAATTACTAATAAAACTAATGTTTTGAATTGAACTATTAAGGTTTTTAAAAAGTTAGTCACTCAATTAAAAATTTTAAAAGTTGAAGTATTGGGTTGAAAAAATATTAAAATATTGGTCACTTTAGGAATATTTATCTCATATATGAATCAATTAAATTCTTTATTAATAATCTTTCCAAATGGCACCAAAATTTTCAACAATAAGATTATCTTTAGCTTCCAATACTACAGCTATATATTCTAATGGCATCTAACGCCTCGTCGATTTTGACGTCATCTTAAGATGTAATCCTTGTGAAATTCCCCTACTTAAAGTGATAATTGATGTATAACTTTTCTATATTAAAAATATGTAAACTATTATAAATTGAAGTTGGGTTTTAAGAATTACACATTATGTACAAGTCCACATGTCTATTGATAATTTCAATTTATAAAACACATAATTCACCATCAATACAACTACATATTTACTTATGCAATGCATAACACCTTTGGCCTCCATAACTTAACAGAACTTTTTAGCATGCTTGTAAAGAAGGTTTAGGATGAAATATTCCCAACTAAGTTGCTCATGGTAGTTAACATTAACTTCAGCTTCTAATAGTTGCGTGATGATATCGTAACTAAAATTTGGACACAAAAACACAAATAAAACATATAAGAGGAAGTTTTGCTGGAAACATTCCTTAATTTGTGTACCCCTAACTTTCTCCATTATGAACTTGATCAATATTCAGTGATCATTGACTTTATACTGCTCCTAAAGCCTCAACACCTTATCTTCATCGGCTTTAGGATGTACACGTTTAGTTTCATTTGAAAGCTTAATGATATAAGTCACACTATCAATACTAATCTCCTTCGTTTGATCCTTCTTAATTTTCAAAATAACTCATTTGGATTAATGTGATCACATAACCAGTTCTAGTGATCTCACCCTAAACCTCTACATGTCTCTAAGTTCACCAGATTTCATATCAGTGACCCACTTTACCTGCTTAGGATTTAGGTTATTAATCAATTCATACACAATTTTGAATAATAATGCATTTTAAAGCTTTACAAATACTTGTACAATAATCAACATACTGTCATACTATATAGCAAAACTTTAGTAATTTAGTTTAATTTGTTAGACATTTTTGCCCTTAAGGGCAGTTTTGTCTTTTTCCTTTAAATGGACAGTTATTAATTGTAATTTTAATTTTTCAATAAATTACCGGTTAAGTTACGTAATTAGATCCAGATAAGGGTAATAAAGTAGCCTAATAAATGATCTAAATTAATTGGTCAAAATTTGGGTAAAAAATGGATCCCCTTTAGTGTGGATTTGGTCCATATCGGCCTTGTGATGGGGAAGCTCGATATGAAAGTTATATAAAGGTTAAGGTCTCCTGCAGTTACTCATATCATTCACGAGCATATAGTTTTCTGATTTGTTAAGAGAGCTCGTGTTTTGAGAAAATTGTAGAAAGACCTAGATCGAACAACAGTGAATGACTTCCTCAACTGTGTTGGGAGGATCAGAGCTCGTTTGGATGTCAAAAACTGCCTCGGAAATCAGAATGGACCCGAAATAAGGTATTTTTCATTTCTTTCATTTTTATCCTTTCTTGTATGATCCTGGGTACGTAATAGAGTCTGTGCTACGTATTACACATGGTATCAGAGCAGTTACGTGATCGGGTTGAAAGAAAATGAAGGTTTTTCAGTTTCCATTCATTACAGTTTTCTTCAATTTTTGATTTGTTTTTCAGCTTTTTTATGTAAATAATTACGTAAAAGTAGTATACATAAGGTTAGCTACAAAAAATGGGTCAAAACGGGCCAAACGGAGTGAAAAACTGACTTCCAGGTCGTCGGAAATCACCCTCCTCATTAGAGGGCGATGCAACGTTTGACATGTGTAACGCACGTGCCTGACATTGCTCCAAGGGTCGGGGAAGAGGCAGTACGACATGTGCCAATCGTGATTTGGATTAAACTAGAAACATATGGCTACACTTCTTATGAAGATATAAAATTTCAATTTTATCTCTAAGAGTCTCAAAATTTGTCATGAAGTGAGAACTGAGTGTAGCATATTGGTGGATGAATGTAAAATTTATCTTCGGACTTTCAAGAAAAATTGGGATTGATCTAGATAGATTTTGGCAAAGTTTCCTTCTTGAGATTTGTAGATCTTTCTTTTAGCTTTCCAACGCTATATAGTATGGAAATTTTTGAACTACTAGGCCGAAAGTCAGGGTCCTTATAAGGGAAGAGCTACAAGAGAGGAGTTGTATCCTCTGTCTTTTTGCTTCTTTTGTGATGACGTCATCTTCTTCTGTTTGATGTCATCTCCATCTGTGTTTTATATCGTCTGGGTTTTGCTATCGTCTAGGTTTTGCTATCGTCTGTATTTTGCTTCTTCTGTGATGACGCCATCTTCTTCTGTGTGACGTCATCTCCTTTTGTGTTTTATATCGTCTGTGTTTTGTGTCGTCTGTGTTTTGCTGACACGTCTTCTTTTATGTTTTGTTGACGCGTCTTCTTCTGGGTTTTGTTCCTTCTAGGTTTTACTTCTTCTGTGTTTTGTTGACGAGTCTTTTTCTGAGTTTTGCTGACGCGTCTTCTTCTGTGTTTTGTTGACGTATCTTCTTCTGTGTTTTGCCGACTTGCTTCTTCTGTCTTTTGTTTCTTCTGGGTTATTATTTATGAACTCCTTCTGTCTTTTGCTATCTTCTGTGTCTTACCGATTTGCTTCTTCTGAGTTTTGCTTCGTTTGCTTTTTGCTTCGTTTGAGTTTCTGCCTTTCGTTTCTTCTGTTTTTTCTTTTGTGTTTTGTCATCTTCTGCCTTTCGCTTCTTCTGTTTTCGCTTCATCTGTGTTTTGCTATCTTTTGGGTTACTGTTCATACACTTCTTCTAGGTTTCTGTTTATGAACTTCTTCTACCTTTTGCTATCTTCTGTGTTTTGCCGATTTGCTTCTTCTGATTTTTGCTTCTTCTGAGTTTTGCTTCGTCTGCCTTTTGCTTCTTCTGAGTCTCTGCTTTTCATTTCTTCTGAGTTTCATTTCTTCTATGTTTTGCTATCTTCTACCTTTCGCGTCTTCTGTTTTCACTTTGTTTGTGTTTTGCTATCTTCTGAGTTTCTGTTTATGAACTTCTTTTGCCTTTTGCTATCTTCTGTGTTTTGTCGATTTGCTTCTTCTGACTTTTGTTTCTTCTGAGTTTTGTTTCGTCTACCTTTTGCTTCTTTTGAGTCTCTGTCTTTCGTTTCTTCTGAGTTTCATTTCTTCTATGTTTTACAATCTTTTGCCTTTCGTTTCATCTGTGTTTTGCTATTTTCTAAGTTACTGTTCATCTTATATCTTCTGTTCCATTTTGACCCCTCAGATGATAAAATCTGACCTCAAGATCTTCTTCAAAGTTGTAAATTTCAAGGTTAAATGAAGTGATTCTTGAACCCTTAGATTCTTGGCATTCTCTTTTTGCGTCTCCATTGAAGGTCATAACTCTTGGTGTTGATTTAAAAGGGGTGGATTGAACCAAAGTAAGGATATCAATTGGATAATTTACTAAACATACTTCAATATTTTGATAGCTTCTGGATCGATAGAGCTCCGAATAATATGATTCTTGTTTCAAGATAAACTAGATACACGGAACTACAAATGGTATGAATAAGTTGAAGTCAAATTCAGTTTCTAAGAGGTTTAAATTTCTGATAAGAGTTGTGCATAGT
>JAOSBK010000008.1:28237805-28263926 GCA_027568895.1 Erythroxylum shatona | reverse complement strand
GTTTCTATCCGATTTGTTATTCGTATTCGTTCGTATTTGTTCGCTATGTTTTCCGATTCGTGTTCGTCCGTTTGTTTCCACAATTTGTCATTTGACCGATTTGTGATTCGATTCGTATCCGATTTGATTTCGCCTTATGTTCCGTTCTTTCAAATTCAGCTTTCGATTTACGATTCGATTTTGTTTTTGCTATTCGTGTCGCCTTCTGATTCAAATTATCCACTGTGCATTCGCTTTGGTTTTGGCCACTTCCGTTTCGTTTTCCGGTTGGGATCCGGGTTCCGAGATCGGGTTCCAATAAGTTGAGCTCCTTTAGAGCCTTTTCTTCCTCTTCCCCAACAATGTTGCCCCTCTTTTTGATTTTTCTACCTTTCGTTCATCCTTCCCAAATTTGATCTTCCCCCTTACCTACATCTTCCTCACTGTTAATTCTCTCTCCTTCCTCAAACAAGAACTTGACCATTCTTCACTATAAATTATCACCCTATTTATGTTCCAACTATTCCAAACCTCCTCTAAAACTCCATTGTTATTTTCTTAGAGTCTTGTCCTCTCCTCCTTCTCAACTTGAGAATAGACTCTCCTATAACAAAATAGTATGAAATTGCATAAATGAAGCCTAGTGTAGTATCTACTTAGTTTGATGCCTATAAGATGCTTTAAAGGGATTCCATACCATTGAATTGACTGGATGAGCATATATGGAGTGTTTGAGCAAGTAAGAAGGAAATTTTATGGCATATTAAATCTTGTATAGGTAGTAACCGCTATCTAATACATATTCTGGGGACCCCAAACACTTTTTTGATATTATATTACAAAAAGACAATATCTTCCTTATTTTGATATGTTATTACTTTGAAGCTTGTGGTCAAATAATAATATCTGGATGACCATGTATTATATGGAGCAAATATACTTGAGATCTTATTATGAATTGCATTTTGGTAATATGGAGACTATTGATTTACTGTTTTTGCAGAAACCAGAATCATGTGTTAGTATTAATTAACTAAAAGGATTTCACTTTCCATAAAAGCATAACGCTAGTAAAAGTTTTAAAGCATTTGTTTAACGACTAAGTAGTAGACATATAAATTTGCTTATCCATCTCTGAAAAGGTGTTATGTGGATTACCATTTCTTACTTCTTGTGGGCGTGGGTGCATGTTCAAGCTAGTGTGCGTGTCTTAAACACTTCTTCAATGTTAGGTAGCCCTTGTGCATGCCAAAAATGTTTTGATATGGATAATAGTATTTCATTCAAAACTATCAAATTATACCTTTGCAATTGGAACTTAGTCTAATGATTTTGGTCGATCATTAAAAACAAAAAGATTATTGAATCATGACGTTACTTCATAAGTACATATAATTTATCAAATTACCAATCAGACTAAAAATAATATTGAATACAAAATATTATTATAAATTAAAATAATATAAGTTTGTTTAAAGATAAAAATACTAATGTTATAAAGATTTGTTAATTTAAAACAATAATAAAATTACAACCAACTAAACTTTACTATACAAAAGATATCGAACAAAAGTAAATATTTTATGATGAATAATACATGAATATGAAATAAATATAAATATAAAGAGAAATATTTTCCAAATTGCTATAAAAATAGAACACTAATGAATAATGTTATTGAACATATCAAAGTTATATTATATAATCTATTATATATAATATAATTAAAACATAAAAATTTACCAAATAGAAAAATAAGAAGGCAAGCATGTATAGGACTAGTAAAAAAAATAACTAGAATAGAAAAGGATAATGTAAAATCTTGAAAGAAATACTTAAAAATTATATATAACCACTTTCTAACCGCGCGCATACACAAGTACATATATAAGGTTACCTAATGTCAATGACTAAAAACTTAATAAAAATTAATGAAATGATTGAAAAGTTGAATATTAAAGGAACAAAAATATAAGAATAAATAAGCCTAAAATTTTGTCTTAAATAATTAATAATGAATTAATTCTTAATAATAAAGGAATAAATATAACTAGAATAGAAGAGGATAATGTAAACTCATGAAAGCAATACTTAAAAAATATGTAACCACTTTCTAACCATATATATAAGGTTTCCTAATGTTAATGCCTAAAAACTTAATAAAAATTAATGAAAAGATTGACAAAAGAATATTAAAGGAACAAAAATATAAGAATAAAGAAATTTAAAATTTTGGTTTAAATACTTAATAATGAATTAATTCTTTTACTATAACTCAATTTAAGCATTTACAATATCTTTAGTTAGTTAAAAATTTTGGTTAGGATATAATATAAAAAATTAGTCATATATGACAAAATGAAAAAAATAACTTTTCTCTTTTTTAAGAAGTTATAATATATACCTTTATGGAATAAGCATTTAATAATTACTAGTTTATTAATTAAATTTAGGTGAAGAGTAAAATGATAAAAGGATTAGAATAGAAAAATTCTAGGAGTTAGTATAATTATTTGTTTATTTATTGAAAAAAAGATATCAACTTTACTTAATATTTGATTTGTTACAATATGAAGTTTTAAATTAAATTTTATGTAATAAGATAAAAGAGTAATTTTATCTTTGTTCAACTTCTCTCTCTCTCTCTCTCTCTCTCTCTCTCTCTCTCTCTTCACATACACACACACACACATATATTTGTTAAAGATATTAAATGACTTTAAAATATTTGAAATTTTATTACATATTGTTGATAGCCTAAAAGTAATTCAGCTTATTTAACCAAAAAAGTCATCTAGTTAAATGGAGTTAACCTGAAAATGAAAGCTCAATAAATGTTTAGCTAAAGAATTCACTGGCAACGAAAAACTATTAAAGCAGGAAGAAATATGTTGAATTTGTGCAAGTCCAGAATATGGAAGTTGACAGAATGATGAAAGGTAGTTAACAAAAATATGGTCGAGTGGGTTGGAGGTTAGGAAGTTACTTGAAGCAGAAGTTCAGAATATGGAAGTTAAGTAGATAATAACATATAGTTAGCTAAAATATAAGAAAGTGGGCACTTATAGCAAAAACTGCTTAAGAATGAGAGGATTATAAATTTTGAAGCACCACAAGGAAAAAGGAAACAAATAAAACCACATTACCATAAAAATCAATCTTTAGAGAAAACAATCAACCTATTTTAAAAACACTTTGTCACTTTTCGGCTTTCTTTACAACGTGAATTCTTCTTTGTTATATCAAATTTCCTTTTGTAGTTTATGATTCCTTTTGTAATGATAATTACTTTCTTCACTTCCAATTTTATTTCAACATATTTCAACATAGCGCTTTTGGTAGCTTAGAACCCTTTTTTCTATGCTTTTCAAAGCCCACTTATATCATTGTTAAGAAGTCAAGTTTAAATTCTGAGAGAATTCTCCCCAGCTCACTAGAATTCCAGATTAACAATAACAAATTGTCATGTTCGGTAGGACCCCATACTATAAACAAAGAATGGAAAAGAAATAACTTTGTCTCTAACCTTGGAGGAAGAAGTCCCTATAGCAATAGGGAATGAAGGCTTTGCATTCCAAATGGTAGATAATCTTGAAAAGATATCATCACCTTCAATTAACTTTCCTACTAACGAGAATCTAAAATTGCCACAACGAGACAACGTTGTTTGCATAAATAAAATTCCAAAATTAAAGTTTAGCATGGCCTCTATGGTCAATGCAATCAAGGTATTAACAAAGAAGGTTGACAAATTATTTGCCACCCTGATACAATTTGCTGGATAAAATTATCCTACTTCAGCAAATTAATCTGTGAAGGATTCAGGGGGCACCCAGCTCCTAATGCGATGGAAGTTAGAGAGGGTAGTTGCCTTCCAACTACTTCCCCTATAAATGAAAGATACATTCCTCCTCATTAAAAAAGGATTTTCTAATGGCATCTCTTTGTGTAAGCTTAAGAATGGCCAACATGTAGCAAGCAACAAATTCTCAACATACAAGGATTTAGTGAGGATGTTGGAACCCCGTCCTCGTGAGTCATATGCCGACGTCCTAGGTGACATCGAGGCGCGCATCCCATAAGGTTGGTGTGTCAACACCAAGTCAAACCTCAAAAAAACTAACTCATTGTACTTACTTCCAAAACCAAGAATGAATATCACACCCTAATTCATTGCTGAAATTGAAAATTTTAGGGCCTAACTTGAAAATTGGTTCCTTCAAAAAAAATTGAAGCCCCATGTCTCTAGTTTATTTGGAAGCAAAAATCAACTTAATTGGATCTCTACAGATCAAGATATCATTAAAAGACGAAAGTATGTTCAAACTTTTTCAACAAGTCCTCTCACTTTGATTAAATCAATCTTTTTCAAATTAGTATAAAAACCTACAAAATTATTTTGGAGAGGTAGAGGAAAGTCTTAGGAATCCAAAGCTTCGAAAATCAGGCCAATCGGAGGTCGGACGAAAAAATTATAAACAAAAGAATGGAAAGAGGGTGGATTTTCAAATCATATAAAAATAAATAATAAATAAATAAAAAGATTTTCCAGACAGAGCTCGCACTCGCGAGGGCACATGCGCGCCCTTCCCTTACTTCTTACGACCTTTTAACTTCAAAAATTTATATCTTTTGACCCAAAACCCCAAAATTTGCAAATTTGGTATCAATGAAAAGTTAAAAGAAAGCTCTACAACTTCCATGAAGGATTTAAAAATCAATTTGGCCTCTAAGGGAGTCAAAAGCCACTTCAAAGTGACTGCCTAAATTAAATCATCCTACACAGTAAAAGAACTTCTAAAAATCATATCTTTTAGCTCCATGGCCCAAAAATGTCACATTTTATATCAATGGAAAGATAAAAAGACAATCAAACAACTTTCATTAAGACCCAATGAACCAATTCTAATTCTATAAGAGTCAAAAATTCACTCAAAGTTTCTGCCCACAAATGTGCCATTTGACAGCACCTGCACCCAACTTCCACAATTCACATCTTCCAACTCCCACACCCAAAAAGAGCACATTACACATCATTGGACAGCTATAACATTCCTCTTTAACATTCAAGAAGGCTACTTGACCCAATTCAGTCTACATCAGTCTAGAAATTGCCTCAAAGCATAGCACACCTAAACCTACCATTATGGACATTTTAAAGAACAAGCAAAGCAACCTTTGGAAGACTACTTGATCCACTGCAATTCATATCAGCCTAGAATTTACAGCATACACAACCCACACTTATGGACGTTTTCAAAACGCATGCAAAACAACCGTTGGAAAATGCATTAGCAAAACACAATCAAACTTGCATATCTTTCAATAATATCAAAATAGGAGTTTTTTACAAAGCTTTAGTGGGCATTTTTAGCCCCAATACAATAAAGTCTCAGAAATTCAAATTTCAAAAAAACTACATGAACAGTGATTTTGCTCCAAAATGCAACTAAAGCCTTGATACAAAATATACTTCAAAATCAAAAATTAAAACGGGAGTGATGCCTTGACCTCGGTTCGGTCACTCATTTTCTTGGTCATCGTCTGTGGAGGGGAGGAAAAAGGGGTGAGCTCGATGGCTCGTGAGCAACATATTTATAACCAAGAACATAAGCAAAAATCCTTGAATTCCAATGCAAAATCTACATTTCCAAAAATATGCCACATATGTGTTCCAAAACATACACTTATCAAGCCATTTACAAAATCCACGCACAAATGCATCAAAAACACATAATCACATAAACACATCGGAAATGGTTCGGGTGGATCCGAAACAGAACGTACTACACATTTTCGCGTAGCGGTCATGTGTAGCCGTGAACTTATGGGAATCCGTGAGGAATTCCATGCCACTAGCGGGCAGGCGGGAAAAGCCTATAGACAAGTGCACTTGACTCACTTAAGGGACCACCACAAACCCATATAAGCATACATTTCACATTTTTCACACATATAGGCCAAAATGCCACATTTCCGAAAGCAATTTTATAAACATTGCATTCTTTCCAAAAATCACATTCTTTTACAATAATCAACACAACATGGAAACATTCCCATAATTCATTCATATTAAAAAGATACATGCTACATCTTTAAATCATTCTAAAAAGTAATAAATGCACATTTTTAAAGTTGTTGGAAAGCATTAAATTTCATTTATTGCAATTTATTTCACTAGCTCATTTCTCAATTATAAATATATTACCCACCTTAAAATCCTTAGCTTTGGACTTGCTCAAATTGCCTTTCCTCTAGCTCCTCTTGCCTCCCTTGAATTTCTTCACAATCACAAAAACCCAAAGAATAAGAGATCTTAAAAATTAGAAAACCTAAGGAAACAAAACATGAAATTTATCCTAGAATACTCATACCCATACTTTTCCTAAGCCATTTGAACCAAAACTCCTTCAAAATTTCCAAAGGATTTACTATACACTTACCTTGGATCTTCACCCACGATTTTTGTTCTTTGGCTCAAATGGAAGATCAAGTCTTCCTCTTTCTTTTTCCTTCTTGGAAAACTCTTAAAATCACTCTTCTTTAGCAAGGAAAAGTGAAACCCTAGTTCTTCTTCTTTTCTTCTCTTCTTTCCCTCTCAACCGAAACTCACACTCTTTTACTTGAAAAATTTCATTCCTTTCCTTCACACATACGACAACATGCTTTTGTTTCCTCCTTTATTTTTTTTAATTAAGCTAAATAGACCAAACTACCCCTCCTTGTAAGCCTTATACCTTTTAACCTTAAGTGATCTTCTCATTTTGCCCTTATACATTCTTATTCCTTCAATTTACCTATCACCATACCATACTCCAACTTAATCTTAATTTCTCCTTCTTCCAGCCATTTACATTCTAATTTCAGCTCTAACTAAAAACAATTAATCAATCAAAACCTCAAAAATAAATTGAAATCATGCTTATTCAATAAGAAAAAATTTGGGGGCCAACATAAACATTATAATAATATCAAAGCAAGTAATTATGGCTTTATATAGCTATGATCATTTTTTTATTTCATTCTAATTCTAACATTTTTTCCTCTTTTTTTTCTTATATCATTTTCTCAATCTAATCATTCTAGTATTCTTCCTTGCCATTTTTTTCTCTCATTATTCTCATTTCTCTCTAATCATTCCAACATTCTTCCTCTTTTATCATTTTCTCCACTTTTACATTTTTCTTTCTCAAACTTATCTTCATTCTCCATCAACATTGAAAAGAAAAGTAGCAATAAGCAGATTTCATTAGGTGTTAGTTGATTATATCTGCAGTTAGCTAATAGTAGATTATATTAACTGATTTGAATAACAGATAACATTGTCCTTTTATTTAAAAATGTTTAGTAAAAATTAACTATTTATGTGTAAAATGACTTATGAGGATATGAGTTAAAAAAATTTTATAGGGCTATGAGTATTATATCTTAATACTTCTTTGAATATTCTCATAAACATTTAGATTTTAGATATTTAATTTTACAAAATTAAGTTTAGTTTTAACAAAAAATATAGAACATATAACAATAATCTAAATAAATAAATTATTATTATTATTATTACTACTTCTACTTTCTTTCTCCATATTAATCAAGATGAAGTTTGGTGAAGGGAAAGCAATAATAAAAGATATTAGCTTGAGTAATTTGTAATAACTTTTAGGCACAATCATCCTTTTGTTCCTTAATTTTTTAACTACTGGAAAAAAACGCTCCTCATAGGAGCATTTTAAAAAACAACAAATTGAGTTTAATCTATTAACTCAATCAGCTGATTACCAAACATGATTATTAGCGATATAATATGGTCAAATAGCCAAATACTTCTCAATCAACTAAAAAATAGATGATCAATCATTCACCAAATAAGGCCAAAATCTCTTTTTATTTTAAGTCTTTCCTTGAATAGGCCATTGATTAGTTATTTGTAGTGATTAGAGACCCCTATTTAATGATGGGTATTTTAATTATTATAATATGTTTATGTTTCAATTTTCTTTTTTATTTGTTAAATTTATGTACTTAAAATGGTCATTCTATATGTCTCGTTATATTTTTATAAATATTGAAAATTTTAAATAAAGATTAAAAGTTTAATTAAATTTGATATAAATTAAAATTTTATTTATTGTATTATTACTTTTAATCTAGGTAAAAAGATCACACTTTTAAAAGTTTAAAATGATTTACTTTTAATTATATAGTTATAATATTAATTAGTAATTAAAGAGTTTCAATTTCAAATGAATTCATATTGTTATTAATTAGTTTTTATTGAAAAATCCTCTATTTCAATGACGTTTTTAATTTCTCTCGTCAAATTACTCAACTCAATTTACAATTGGTGTTGATAGTTTACATCAACATGCTCGTAAATATTTATTTTTTATACTAAGTTCGATCTATCAATAATTATCAAGTATAATTTGACTTTTGCTAGATTGGGGTTAGGTGTTTCATTCGAATTGAATTGTCCTACAACATTAGTATACATAATAATATTTTGTGACAGCTCATACGATAAAAACAATATACTTGACATAGGCTCCCTCTCTCTCTCTCTCTCTCTCTTCCCCCTCCCTCGCGTGTATATATATATATATATATATATATATATATATGTATATATATATATATTTATTGGAGAGGAGTTTCAGAAGATAATACATTTCCACTTAAAACAAACCATAGTAAAACTACCTTCTTCAACTTTATGTTGAATGAAATCATCTATATTCCAACGAAAATTTTTAAAGTAAAGCATTAAAATGTTTAATAAACTAAGCATTATATCTTTATGTACCCAAATGGTAGTGTTCACAAGCTTCATTGTTTCTTATTCTTATTGAGGTTTTAACAAAATAAGAAACACCGAACTTCTCAATCACTAAACATAGCTCACGATGATTGTCTTCTTTTATCTCTGGATGAAGTCATACAATAATAAAAGTATTTTTGACACATTTACAAATAGAAATATTTTCAAATTTTAATATTTCATATTCTTAACAATATTTTAAATTGGGTTAATTACCAAAAAAATTCAAACTTTCGTCAGTTTTTCAATTATAGCTTGAACTTAAAAAAGTAGCTATAAAATGCCAAAACTTTCAAAAAATTTCAATTCTAGCTCAAATTTCAAAGAATAGCAATAAAGTACTCAAACTTTCAATTTTCTTCAATCATAGTCTGACGTTATCTATTGTTTTCCCGATACCATCAGTCATTTGTTTTCTGTTTGTTCTTCTAACACTCCAAAGCTACTCTCGCATTACTACGTATTGCACCTGTAAGCTCTTCGTTTTTAATTCATTCTCCTGATATCTTTAGGATGAGGGCATCATGGCTACGTAATATGAAAATCGAAGGGTAAGAGTGTCGTGAGAATAAATTGAAAACGAAGAGAAAAACTAAAATAAAAGTGTAAGGTTAGGGCTACATAATCTGATTTAGGTCATTTTAAAAAAACGACGTTGTTTCATTAATATTCATCTATTGTGTTAATTCTGATTGACGTGAGCCGCATCAGCAAACCTAACAAAAATACTAATGTTGGGATAGAATTAAAAAACAATTGAAAGTTTGAGCATTTTATTGCTACTTTTAAAAGTTTGGACTAGATTTGAAAAAAATTGAAAGTTTGGCCATTTTATTGCTAATTTTTAAAGTTCGAATTATAATTGAAAATTTGATGAAAGTTTGGGATTTTTTTGATAATTAACCCTTTTAAATTTGATAGATAAAGAAATTTTTTTATTTTTGATAACTAATGGGATAGTCATCTATTTAATTATATTAAATTTTAGGTGAATTTATTTTTTTTATATTGTGTTGAAATCATAATATATTTTAAAATGTAATAATTTCTTGTTATGTAATTCTTAAAAACTTTTAACCTATAAAATTATAAAAATCATATTCTTTGAAAATAAAAAATTGTGATTATATTTTAGAAACAAGACTCCATGTATACTATATCTATAAAGTCAATAAAAAAAGAAGCAACTTTACAAAAACCTAACCTAACCCATAAAAATAAAAGAGATGATAAGTAGCAAGTAAGTGGGCAGAAACTCAACGAAAATAGCTTCCTCTTATTCTTTTTCTCCATATTTCCAACTGGCAAGTGTACATAAACATCATCTTTCTTCTACATATGAAGCTTTTTCATGTATTTCTTCATTGCGTTTGTTTTGTAGTAGAATAAAGAGGAAATTGTGGAGATTAAAAACTCAAAAACCTCTTGAAAAGGCATATAACTTCATATAGATAAGATTTTCCAACAAAAATTCATCCCTTTTATTCATGATTTTCATTCTTCCTAATCTAGTTTCTATTTGGAATTATGTTGTGATTGTTTGTGACAACAATTTTCAAGTCATTAGAAAAATAGAAAAGGAGAATATTGACTGGAAAAATGAGAAAAGAAGGAAGTGACGAGGAGAGGTGAAGGTGATGTTGGAGTAGAGAAGAAGAAGGCATTTTTTTAAGAAAAAGAAAAAGAAAAAAATTGGGCACTTGGGAAATTCTAAGATTATGTAGGGGTAAAATAGTACAAGGATATTTTAGTAATAATAAAAATGTATAGGTATAATAGGAATTTTAATAGTTAAGGGTATTTTAGTCAATATGATGGTAAGATAAAGTAAGGATATTTTAATAATTAAGAATAAAGTTGTAAAAATGAGGTAATTTTGGGTTATTGATTATAATTCAATTGAAAAATTTTCTTAAATAAAGTCTAATAGAATTTTGTAATGTCTAAGTTCGAAGGATGGAATAGGGAGTAGATTGGATCAATCAAATAGTTGAGTTAGAAAATCAAGGATAACCTTAAAGTGTATCCTTATAATTATGTACAATTCACAAAAATGAAGTTTAAAATTTTTCATATTTATATTTTTTATTTGTTATGATGTGTATTAACTAATAGTTCGGAGAAATGTGTGATAGTTAAAATTCTCATTTGTGCATGTGTACAATTAAGAATATTAGGGTATGATGAATCACGTTCATAAAATTAGATATGGGCTAAGTAATTTAGTTAATAAAGAGGTAAAACATAAATGGTAATAATAAAATAATATTAGTATTAATCATTACTAATAATAAAAGTTAGGATGTTTATTGAGTGTTTAGATAGGTTGAGTATTGCTTGTATATTTTAGTATTACACGTATATTTCATCATTTCACTAATTTCAATATATATTGAATTACTTGATTTTAACGATACGATTAGGTTACCCTTATTGAGTAGGTAGCTCACCTCTTATTGCTAGACTTTTTTTATGAGTTAGAAAGATTGTTAATAACCCTAGTATAGAGAGATTGTCAATAACCCTAGTGCACTTGATTGTGGAGTCTAAGTGTCGCCATCAGATTAAATTGAGTAAAGTTTTTTATTATATATATTTTTAGACATGACATTTCATATGGTTATGCCTGTATAAATAATTTTTATAGCTGATGAATATCATTTTTGAGATTAATGTGAATTTTAGTAATTAATAATGTAATTTTGGAATAATTTGGACAAATTGTGGTTTAAAAATTTTGGAGCATCATATTTAGGTGGTATCATAGTGGGTTTAGGTTTCTAGGGACATATTAAGTGAAAAAAACTTACAATATATTCTTTCTTATCTAGGATGGCTTTAAGAGATGATACTATTAACCTAAAGTTGACCCGGGAATTGGGAAATTTTATCCATGCTCTAAATGTGATTGATTAGGGGGATTTTGGAGTGGATCAAATAGGAGAGAAGTTAGTGCCACCTTAGATGATGGAGTTCCTTCAAATGATGCAGTAAGCTATTACTATGGCACCAACCCGAGGTGATTTTGGGATAGACCACAATTGTGAACAAATTCGTAATATGAGTGCAATGAATTTTTGAGGCATTACTAATCTTAAGGAGTTGAGGCATTGTGGGAGCAAACAAAGTTAGTTTTAGACTGTTTTTAGTGCACTTTGGAAAGAAGGTTGTAGTATATTGTTTCATTATTCTAAGGCAATATACTGACTTAGTGGAAGTCAAATAAGTAATCTTATGAGTCATAAGAGATGAATTGGCAGTTCACGTGAGAGTCTACAAACAAATACACTTTATGTATATATTAAGATCGAAAGAAGATGGAGTTTATAAATTTGGTTCTAATAGAGAAGATATTGATGGTATAGTGTAAGACTCACTTCACGACTTTATCTAAGTATGCATTAGAGGAAGTAGTAAATCTAAAAGATAGATGTTACTATTTTGAGCAGAGTTTGAGGATGGAGATTCATTTAGGTTTGGGAGCTGCTACATATGATTTCAAGAAGTTACTAGAGACTATAATCAGAATATAGAATGTAATAAAATAAGGTAGAAGGAGAGGAGAGTTGAAAAGGCGACTAAAAAGTCATTATAGAGAGGGGATTCAGTTTGTTAAAAGTAGAGCAACTCTTTTGTGGTCTATTGGTGTAGGGGGATATAGGAAAGCTTGCACCATATAGAGCATGAGTGGTAGATTCTATAGGTTTGGTGGAGATGGAAGAGCTAGTATGGATCTAGGATAGTATAGTACTACTAGTGCACCATTGGTTGGATTAGATAGAGGGTTAGTCAGAGGTTCAGAGGTCCTTTTAGTAGGGGATTTAGAGGAGTACAGAGTTGTGTTACCTATAAGAGAGGTCATAGATGACCATATTGGGGATCCACTGGGACTAGTTATTCATGCTATCTTTATAGAGAGTAGGGGCATTTATAGAGTTGCTCTTTGATAGTAAGGAGGTTTGAGGAAATAAGGACAGAGGAGAGAATACATGATTAGAGTGGTGTTTTTGGTTCAAGTATAGGTTTGGATATGTCTGGTAGTAGAGGTGGTACTAGTGGGACATCCTTAACACAGGGTCAAACTCAAGCAAGGATATACCATATGACGAAGGAGGAGACACCTACACCTAACGATTTTATTTCAAGTACAATTTCATTATTTGATATTAAGGCCTATGTGTTAATAGATCCAAAACCTACACAGTCCAACTTTTTTTTAAAGTTTTCCTCCAGAGTTTAGAGGGAGGTTAGTCCATTAGGATATGACCACAAAGTATGGTTGCTAATAAGAGACTTTATGGCATTGAATAGTTTGAGGAGGGGGATGCTAGTGAGCATTGATGGAGTGGAGCTATTAGCTGACTTAGTAGAGATAGATTTGAAGGAGTTTAATGTAATTCTCAAAATAGGTTGTTGACACAGCATCAAGCTATAATGGATTATCATACAAAGGAGCTGGTGATAGAGTCTTCGAGTAAATTGAATGTGATATTTTTAGGGGATTGTATAGTGGTCTCAACTTGTATGATCTCAACCATGAATACTTGACAGTTGATATTGGATAGATGTGAGGCATATCTAGCTTATATTATTGGTACGAGGGAGGTGCATTTTAGGTTAAAGGATGTTTTTGTGGTGAGGGAGTTTTTGTAGGTATTCTTAGATGATTTACCAGGTTTATCATCTCAATAAGAGATAGATTTTACTATTTAGACTATGCCTGGAGTTGCATCAATTTCTATTGCTCCTTATAAGATGACTACTATTGAGTTGCATGAATCGAAAAAGTAGTTAGAGGAGTTATTGGAAAAGGGCTTTATTAGATCAAGTACATAACACTAAAGAGCTCCAGTGTTGTTTGTGAAGAAACAGGATGACAATATAAGACTTTGCATTGATTGCGGATAGTTAAATGAGGTGACACTGAAGAACAAGTACTCATTCTTGAGGATAAATGGTGTTTTAGATCAATTGAGAGGAGTGGTCATATTTCCTAAATTGACTTAAAATCAAGATACTGGCAATTGAGTCAAGTATTCCCCAAAATAGATTTTCATACTTAGTATGTCCACTATAAGTTCTTGGTGATGCCTTTTAGGTTGACTACTGCACTAGCTACATCTATGACATTGATGAATAGGACTTTTTAAAAATATTTGGATCGATTTCTGATAATGTTTATTGATGGTATATTAGTATGTTTAGGGAGTAAAGAGGAGTATGAGCAACATTTATACTATATTTCAAATTTTGAATGAGAGATAATTATATACCAAGTTGAGTAAGTGTAAAGTTTTAGATGGAGCGAGTAGTTTCCTTGGATATATGGTGTCTTGAGAAGTAGCGATGCTAGATCCTGCTAAGATAGAAACAATTATAAAGTGGAAGCTACTTAGAAATATATCAGAAGTGAGGAGTTTTCTAGGACTTGTTGGGTATTATCAGAGATTTGTATAAGGATTTTCAATGTTAACTAGCTTGTTGACCATTACTAAAGAAAGAAGTTCAATTTTAATAGATCTAGTAATTTCAAGAGAGTTTTGAAGAGTGTAAGTGGAGATTGACTTATAGCCCGATTTTGTGCTACCATTAAGTATTGGAGGTTTTGAGGTATATACTGAAGCTTCTAGTGTAAGTTTAAGTTGTGTATTGAAACAATATAAGAAAGTAATAGCTTATGCTTCTCATAAGTTAAGATCACATTAAATGACCTACCCTACCCATAATCTATAGTTAGTAATGATTATGTAAGTTCTTAGGATTTAGAGACATTATTTGCATAGAAAGACATTATGAATCATTATAGATCACAAGAGTCTAAAGTATATCATAACTTAGAGGGAGATAAACTTAAAGTAGAGAAGATAGATCAAGTTGCTAAAGGATTATAATTGTATTATTGATTATCATTCAGATAAGACTAATATAATGACTAGTTTAAATGAACATAGTATGATACCATTGGTGGAGTTGAAGGCACTGGATAAGAGATTGGAAATTGATTATGTAAGTGGTATATTGAGAATATTATAGGTTCAATCAAATTTGGGAGATAGGATCAAAAAGGCATAAGCTTAGGATTCTTATCTAATGTGAAATAGGATCAAAAAGGCACAAACTTAGGATTGTTATCGAATGCGGATAAGAGAGAGTGTGTAATAGAGTGGGGAGACTAACTTTTAAGTGAGAGCAGATTAAGTGTTCGTGATTAGGAGATGTTATATGCCAGATACAAATGGACTACGAGAGGAGATTATGAGGGAAGCTTATAATACACCGTATGTTATGCTTTCTGGTACTATAAAAATGTATTGAAACCTGAAACCTCATTATTGGTAGTCGATGGTAAAAAGATGGGGCATAGTGTGTACCAAGGTGTTTGACCAATCAATAAGTCAAAGAAAAGCATCAGACACTAGCAGGGAAACTAAAACCCTTAGTCATTTCATCGTGGAAGTGGGAGAAGATTACAACAGATTTTATGGTAGCATTCAAGAGGATTGGATGTAGACATTATTTGAGTGATTGTGGATGGGTTAACTAAATTAGCTCATTTATTACCTAGATAGTAGACAGACTGCTTATACAAGCTCACTAAGTTGTATGTTGATGAGATTATAAGATTACATGAGGTTCTAGAGTCCATTGTATCAGATCATTTACTTCCTAGTTCTGGATGAGTTTACAAATAGCTTTGTGAACTACGTTAAATTTAAATACTACATTTCACCTTTAGTCAGATGGATAATTGAAACATATAATTTAAACATTAGAGGACACGATAAGAGCTCGTGTAATAAAAATTGAGGGTGATTGGGATAGATATTTACTATTGATGGAGTTTGCATATAATAATAATTATCACTCTAGTGTCAGTATGACACCATTTGAGACATTATATGACATATAATGTAGAGATCAAATATGTTAGGTTATAGAGGATGCAAAATTGTTGGAAGGACCCAAGTTGGTTTAACAGAATGTAGAGAAAATAGAGCTGATAAATCAATTCTTAAATGTAGCTTATGATCAATAAAAGAGTTATAGTGATTAACATTATCGGGAGATGAAGTACAATGTTAAAGATCTAGTATTTCTTTACGTATCACCTTGAAGGGGGATTTTGCGATTTGGTATGAGAGGGATGTTGAATTCGAAATACATAGGGTCAAATGAGATTATGCTGCATTTGGGACCATTAGCTTACAAATTTTCCTTACCTCCTAAGTGATTGCAGATTCATGATGTATTCCATATGTTGATGTTGAGACGGTAATGATTAGATCCTAGCCATGTTATATCCAAAGCTTCAGATCGAGGTTACAAAGGATATGACTTTTAAAGAGGAGTCGACTGAGATTTTTGATAGATCGATTAGGAAATTAAGGAGACGAGAGATTTAGAGGGTATGAGTTTTATAAAGTCATCATTGTCCTTCGCGAGAGGCTACCGAGGAAGTAGAGGATGAAGTTTAACATCAGCATTCTCATTTGTTTGGATCCTTAGGTAAGTAACTTAATTTTGAGGACAAAATTCTTTTTAGGGACAAAACTATAAAGCCCAAAAATAAACCAACTTTAGTAAAACCCAATCCAACCCACTTACCTACTACTTATATATGTATATATACATAAAAATAAAAGCTGAAGTCATTGGAAAAATTAAAATGGAGAAAAATGCTAAAAATTAGAAAAGAAGGAGTGAGGAGGAGGGGTGAAGGTGTTGTAGGAGTAGAGAAGGAGAAGACATTTTTAGAAAAGAAAAAGAAAAAGAAAAATGGGTACTTAGGAAATTCTAAGATTAATGTAGGAGCAAACTAGGAAATATAAATATTTAAGCGTAAAATTAGAATTTAACTCCTACAATGGTATTTTAGTAATAATAAAAAAATATATGTATAATTGGAATTTTAATAGTCAAGGGTATTTAGTAATTATAATGGTAAGATAAAGTAAAGGTATTTTAATAATTAAGATTAAAGTGGTACTTTTGGATTATTGAGTATAATTCAGTTGAAAATTTTTCTTAAATAAAAGCTAATAAAATTTTGTAATGTTTATGTCCAGAGGATGGATCAGGGAGTAGATTGGCCCAATCAAATGGTTGAGTCCAAAAATCAGTTAAGAATAACTTTAAATTGTGGCCTTGTAATAATATATGGTTCATAAAATTATGAAGCTTGTTATTAATAAATTATTTTACGATGAATCATATTTTAAATTGTAATTAATAAAATTAATGATTAATAATTAAATATGTAAATATATGAAATATATGATTTTTAAAATTTTTATTTATTAAATACATAATTGACAAGGTACAAAATATTTATTTTTATATTTTTTTACTCGTTATGATGTATATTAACTAACAATTCAGAGAATAATGTGATAATTAAAATTCATAGTTCAACATGTCTTTAATTAAGAAAATTAGGATAAGATGAATCACATTCATGAAATTAGATAGAGAATGATTTATAATGGTTCGAGGTTAGATTGTAAAAGTTATGAATTAGTGGCTTGCCTATGCTAGCTATATTCAATGGTTATACATTGATGATGTTGTTACGATACGAGTGAGTTATGGCTAGTCCCATGGATGTCTTGTGCTAATGACTAAGTACTAAAGTCGTACCAGAATATCTTTAGTCTTGGGGATGTATTTTATCAATAGCTAGAGATTGGAGTAGTCCCATGATACCAGATTAGATTGAGAGATCGAGGTACCCTGTGTCGATATTTACATACCTGATTTCATTTTGACTCATTAAGTGATCATGATGAGTAGAGATAGATAGACAAATTATTAAATGTAAGTTTACTAGGTTAAGCAAGGGCTAGTTAATTTCGTTAATAACAAGGTCAAACATAAATGGTAATAATAGAATAATATTAGTATTAATCATTATCAGAAATAAAATTTTGAATGTTTATTGAATGTTTGAACAGTCTCAGTATTGCTTCTTTATTTTAGTATTATATATATGTTATTTGACTCATTTTAATATATATTGAATTACTTAATGTTAAGGGTACTGTTAGGTTATTCTTACTGACTAGGCAACTTATCTCTTGTCGCTATATTTTTACTAGTTAGAGAGATTGTCAATAAGTTCAATACAAGTGATTCACAATTTGGAGTCTAGGAAAGCCAATAGATCAAATTGAGTAAAGTTTGTTTATTGTAGATACTTTTGAATGTGACAATTCGAATAGTTATATTTCTAGATATAATTTTTGTGACTGATGAGTATCATTTTTTTAGACTAATGAAGATTTTGGTAATTAATAATGCAATTATGAAACAATTTGAACAAATTACGGCTTAAGAATTTTGGAAGTCTCACAATATCTATGTGTATATTCAACCTTAGAGCTAAAAGTTATAGTTTTAACATTAGGGTGAAAGAGAATGGGAGGGCATTGGTGTGGTATCCTGAGAGTTGATAAACAGTAAAAATACCAAAAAAATCTCTTTTTTAATAATTTTTGAACCATAATAATTAATACAAGTACAATCTCTACTAAAAAAAGGTAGCAACCTTTTAATAAAAATTGTCATTGAATATAAAAAAATTGAACAAAGCACTTCCTTTATACTGGCAATAGTTTTGGTAAATAATTTAAAAAGAAATTTCAATGGTAGGTATACAATTATATTTTAAATTTTGAAGAAATTAATTACAAAATTACTAATAAAGAAATTATCATCCAAAGGCTATCAAATTTACTTCTAGGAAAGATTTGTTAAAAGGACATGGGTAAGATTATTTGTAAGAAAATCAAACTTGGTGGGAGGAAGAGGAATAGCAGACCAGGAATACAGAAAAGAAGAAGAGATTATTATGATATTTATAAATTTGCATATTTCACTTTCCCAGCCCATCAGTCTCTGTCCAGTCCATCCTGGCAACCAACGCGTCCGTACCTTGTCCCCTTCTCTTCCTTGATTCCCCCGGGCCCCACCGGTAGGTGATTACCTGCTACCCCTTCACCCTGTTAAGCGCACGTGCTTCTCCCACGTGCCAGGCAAAATGCCTTCTCCACCTCACTCCTCACTATCTATTCCCTTCCTTTACTTGTGGTGCAACAAATAAAAGCTAGAGAGAGAGAGAGAGAGAGCACTCAAAGCTTCAATTTCTGCTCTCCTCTTTTGTCTCTGATTTTGCATTCTCTCCATAGATCTCTTGTTCCTTCTCTTGCAGGGTGTTTCAAAGAGTTCCACCTTTTACAGGTAGAGATGAGGATCAGGAAACGACAAGTCCCCCTTCCTCTCTCTTCTCTTTCTCCTGTACCACTCTCATCATCAGATCCCCTCTCCAGCTTCACTTCTAGCGTCCAACTCATGAACCCACCTCACGATTTCTCCTCACAACCTCATAAAGCTTCTTCTTTTGTTTCACATCAACTGAATCCGCGGATCCGAGGTGAAACCAACAACGATGTCAAGCAGGTTCCTTGTCACCCTACAGTTGCGGAAAAGGATGTTAAAGATTTCCAGGTGAGAGTTCTTCTAGTGATTTTACGATTTTGTATGGGAGGGACTGTACTTGTACTTGTCAAAAGTCAGTTGGAAAGGCAGTTTCTTTTGATTCACTGTTTATGGTCAATTTTTGCACCAAGAAGAGTTACACTACCAATACCGTAAAACATTACTGGGATCGTCTAGTTGATGTGATTTATGTTGTAGGTATTGGTGGAGTGGGATAATGAGAGAGGTGAAGCAGAAGATGAGAGGCGTAATGATATCAGGTAAGAATCAAGGCATAAAGTTAAAAACTTTGGCTCTTCTCTCTTCTCTTCTTTCATGAAAATTTATACTAATTGACTGTCAATACGCATAGTTTAATTTTACCGGCAACCCAAACAAAAAATAATGCTAGCTGGCTAGTGGAAAGTAGAAACACTACTGTTATCAAAATCGTTGGCATGGCTAACCATTTCAGTGCTTCTGTGATCGAATCAGAGAGGTATAAATTATCTAGTTCTTTTATTTAACTTTTATGAATTTGTGGCGACTTCGGCTCAAGCTATCGTATGCTTTTGCGATACATATTTGCGGGCAACGATGGTCCCCATATATAATTGACACAGAAAGACCCTTATGCTCTCTACGTTTGCACTCGATCGTATTATTCTCTCATTTTTATTTGTTATTGTATGTGGTTGTGGATCGTTGGTTTTCCTCCTTTAGCAAAGGAAGTTCCTGGGGTGCAGACGTAGGAAATTCTGTTTCTCAACTCAATTCTTCTCGTCAAAGTAAGTAATCGCTACCTTCAAAGAATTTCAATCAAAAACCAACTTAACTGTTGGTTTTTACGTCTATTGGCGGATGGTTGTGTGATTGCAGTTTTGAGATGGTACGAAGTAGAGAAAGTGTTTCCGTTGAAGAAGAGAAGGGGAAGCTTTGAAAGGAGAGGCAATGAAGTGGAAAAGAATAAGAAAATGGCGACAAAGATGAACAAGAAATGCGAGGAGCAATATGGCTGCGAAGAAGGACAACAAAGAGACGAAAAGGAAATTAGAGAAAGGATTTCTGGCTGCAGTAGTGGTAATGGGAAAAAGAGTAGTAGAGGAGGTGCACTCATGGAGGGCTCGCGATGCAGTCGTGTTAATGGGAGAGGATGGAGGTGCTGTCAACAAACGCTTGTGGGGTATTCTCTCTGTGAGCATCATTTGGGCAAAGGAAGACTAAGAAGCATGAACAGTGTTCGAAACCGGCCATCTGCTAATACTGCACCAAAGAAGATGAAATCATCGCAGCCATTATCAAGTCCCTCATTGCCATTGGAGGAAAAGGAAATGAATCCCGCATTCTTAGGCAGCAAGAATGCTAGTGAAGTTGAAGATGAAGATGATAAGAAGCCATTGATGACCTGCAAGACGAAGAAGATGAAGCTTGGCACAGTTAAAGCTCGGTCGATAAGCAGCTTGTTGGGAACAGTCGATTAATGGGGTTGCACTTGTAGTAGCTGAGAAGAGATCATAACCAAAAGAGAAACCATTGAAAGCAGGAGTATGATTATCTTATGATATTGAAAGAAATTTACGGATGTAAAGGCTTGACTTATGTTAGTATGTTATGTTACACCTATGGCAACTATATTTAGGCTGCCCGTGTTCTTGGATTTTCTTGGTGTTAAACGAGATGTATGCTTGTCTGAACCTTCTGTGTTACCATTTTCTTGGTAACATTTTGATATGGCTTTTTTGGTGTTTATGTTGTATTGTATGTATGTGTGGTGGCCAAAATATTATTAACGAAATTATGTGGTTCCATGGGATGAGATTCGTTATTCTACTCTTGTGTAATTTGCGGAGCCACCAGTTGTAAGCAATAGATTGCATTTATCTTTTGAGAAAGGTAAATAGCACCTAAAATCTTGAACCAAAAGTTTAAAATTTCAGGATGATTGCCACAATTATAGAATTAACAATTTGAACCACAATCATAATGTTACGATTACGTTTACAATTGTTTAAAACTCAGTCTTGCAATCCAATGCTCTTCTAATGAGTGACATGGGTTCTAATTGAACTGCCATGAGTTATCAGCATGAACTAACTAATAACTACTAAGTGTTGAAGTATCACAGTCAATGAGTTGTTGAAAGAGATCCGTAGTGTTTGTTTTACTAATTTAATGGAAATGATATATATCTACGGCAGGGATGGGTAAAAGTTTTCCTGGAGCAATGGTGTGGTATAATAATCCGCACTGCAACCTTTGCTGATTAATTATCACATTTTATGAAGTCTGCCTGCAGCATGATTCCAAGGGTAGGTCTGTACCGTATTCATTTCATCACTATTAAGTTCGTTAGATTTTGCCAAGATGATAATTTCATCAAATTATAGTTGTTTCCTCTCATTAATAACAAAATTGTGCTTCAAGGTTTTACTTTAGGTACCAGATCAGGCAAGGCATTTCTTTTACATTTATAAACGTAAAGTACAAGTTACTTGAACTCGCGCATCAAAGCATAACCTCAAAATAGGATGATCATTATAGAGTTTTTGACAAACATTAAATATACTTTAATAATCAAATTAAGGTGAGTATAAAAGAACACCACTTACTACTACTAGCTACAGCAATATTATTGTTGGAGAATATTTAGGAATTAGGAATTATATAGAAGTTGACAAGAGGTAATCAATTGGAAAATCTTACCCAGACACGATCCCTGATTAGCTTGTATAATGTGGATTCTATTTAGTAAATTAAGAAAAAGTAGAAAACTATAATTAACTCAGACACAACACAACTGTTTTCGACACTTTCTTTACGTAAAAAGTTTCACAACAAACCACGAGCTTTCCAAGTATGTTTCTTTACATTTTTCTTCTTGTGTCTTCGTCATCGAATCAATATGGTTCTATGCTATTACGAACCTAGTTGTTATGACATACAACAATTTATTAGAGAAGTAGTAATTATTTGTAGGGAAAGAATTGATGGATCACTCCGTCAAGGACCTGCTTCACATTAGACAAAAAAGGAATCGAAAGATCTCGACGAAACGATAAACTGAACATATACGCTTTATATTTAACTTTATAAATTTGAATCATTTGAAAAGGGAAGATGCTTATAATTAATTTTCATAATTCTCCAACTTGACTCCATCTTTGAGTGGCGTGAAAAAGTAAAATCAGTAAATGCAAACTAAATTACTGTTAAATACTAAGAAATTTTAAGATGCAAACTCATTTGTGTATCTTTGTTACAACTACAATTATTCTACCTCTTATAAAATTCTTTGGAACTACTCAAAAGTGTTATTTAAGAGTTGTGCTTTGTTATAGGATTCATTAACCCAAGGCTCTCTTCGTTCAAGAAAGAAATAAAGATTAAAAGGATAAGAGACTGAAACAAAGGATTCCTTTGGAAGACTGACATTTTTATCACATGTTTTGAATTTCTATTATTTTTACTATATTCTAATTTGTGTTCAAAAACATTTTTGATGTGATCATAGTAACACTAATATAATGTAATGGGATTGGTTAAAACTAACATGGCCTTTTTAATTAATGAACATTGAAAATCCACTCGACCTTCTCAAAACTAGGAGAACTTCAACTATGAGTGGGGTCCTTTGACCGCATTTTAGTCTTTTGTAATGAAACTGGAGTTTAAAAAACTAACCTTAAGTCAAGTAATTGTTGTATGTTATCACTATCAAATCGATACATGTTCCAACTTTTATCAGCATATATGTATTTATGGATATCTTAAATCTAAATCAACTTATAATTAATATCTAATAATTTTTGTTAACATAATTATTAGAAAGCGAAATTCTTTAGGTAAGTATATATTTATTATTTCTTTTATTTTATTTTTTATAATTATTTTATTTGTGAATTCATATATTTATCTCAATAAACATAGAATTATAGTTTTTGCCCATTAAGAATTCTTTCAGATTCTTAAACTTTTGTTAATTAAAGAAATGCTAGCTTTGATAAATTTTTATTATATGAAAATCTTAAACAAAATCCTCATCTTCATTTTGTAATATGCTTCTCCAATCCCCTTTCCCGAGTTAAGAAATTAATTTCATTACAATTGTGGGTACGATTCCTTACTACTGTGACTAATAAGTTAAATTTATTTTACTTTAAGTCAAGAATATGGTAATTTAGGTTTAAATAACACATTTAAGGTAAATTTTGGATTGATATTAAAAGCGCATATTTACAAAGGATTCAACTTAGGTTTAAATAATAGATCCAAATTAACTTCCATTGGTTTTAAGTGTAATAAACTTGTTTTTATATTAAAGCTTTAACCTCACTTTAACTTTTTATATTTATAAAAGGCATCCAATCTCACATGTACAATCTTTGCAAGTTGTAATGGTGACAAGTAGGTGGATTAGTTAGTAATGCAAGATTAAAATAGATAAAATGAAAACCTTGGGAAAACCTATCAACATGAAGAAAATAAATGTCATCTTTACAAAAACTCTCAAGGAAGAAATGAAAAAGAGGAAGCAATAAATGCTACGAGCTTTTGGGGAGCAGTGGGATCTTCATAAAGTTGATCATTATGAGATTACTTCTAAAATCTTCTACAAGTACTCAAAGACTAGAAAGAAGGCAAAATAATATTCCAATGCTATCCTCAAAACCATGGACAATATGGACCAAAAGTTATTATATTTCTAGGCATTGATGCATTCACTACTTACCTCTTTTTCCAAAGTGGATTAGTAGACACTATTTATTTAACCAATTTAAACGCCTTTTGAGAATTCCCAGCCGAATTTGTCCTTGCAGTCAAAGACTACAATGAGCAGTTTGCTAAGGAAAGAGAATTTTTTATCAAGGTTTTCGGCAACTATCCTATCTTCAGAAAAGTAGACAGTCTTAAAGAAACGGAAGTTCAACTATCACGGACAACATATGTACAAATTGGAATTAGCAACGACATGTATCCACTAATAGATGACCTCCTAAATATGATTTTGATTGGGATTTGATTAATCAGTTCAATCTACAATGCATCGAGGGAGTTTATCAAGAATGCCTAAAGATTACCCCAGAATCTTTAATCAAATTAAACTACAGAGGAGCAAATATGTTGATGACCTCAGTATATAAAAACCTATGTCTACTGAATCATTCTAGCTAACAAAGATTTTAGAAGCATCTTTTTCAACTTTATCTGGAGTATTTAGTGAACTATTAGAATGGTGGAAGCTAGCTCTCTGTCAACAACTACATCAATCTTTACAACATCAATGTCAAAAATGTCCCTCGACATCAAGGATAAAGAAGACAACTCATCCAAAGATATTATCATCAAAGAATAAATAATGTAGGCCACCTGTCGGCCATTACCTTCAATTATATAGGCCATTTGTTGTCCATCAATAAAAGTAGATTCTTCAAATATGCTTTTCCTCACTACAAGAAAAATACCCCTTCAGCGACGTTTTAAAAACGTCACAAATGTTAAAAAAATCGTCGTAGATTGTTATTTGTGACGTTTCTGAAAATGTCACAATAAACGTCGTTGAAGGTGGAGTAAGGAAACGATTTCCTCGACGTTTTGTAGAAAACGTTGAGGAAACCTAGGCTATTTCTCAACGTTTTGGAAAACGTCATAAAAGCTTAAGGGAATGGGCGACGAGTGAATTAAACGTCGTGAAAATCTTGACGCTTTGTGCGACGTTTATTAGACATCATTGTAGCTTAACAATCTGCGACGTTTGGGATTAAACGTCGCCGATTATTGGTTTGAAAATAAATTTTTTAATTATATTAAAATAAGTTTATTTCAATAAATTTTCAATTTTATATAATTAAATTTGTGTGGAAAAACAGACGGAAGTTGAAAAGCAGACGAAAGCAAAAGCAGACGGAAGCTGAATCCTTAGTCCATATTAGAATGAAGAATGTTTACAAATCTATCAGCTATCAATTGAAACGTCAATCTCTGTTCTGGTCCTCTTTACTTACTTCTGCAATACGTTATTGGGTTCGAAGGGCGATAATAAAAAGTAAGTAAAAACAACAGGCAGCGTGGAGACAAATGCGAGACGACTAAGACAGAGCAGAAACTAAGACGATGCTGTTGAATTGAGAAAAGCGTCTTAGTTTGACTTTTGCTTCTGTAACTCCGACTGCTTTTCAATCTTCGTCTGTTTTTCAAACTTCGTCTGCTTTTAGAAACTCTATTATTTGTACTCACTCGTATCATCTTACTTTGACTTCGCCTTACTTTTATCGTCTCACTTCTATCGTCTTACTTTGAGTTCGTCTTACTTTGATCGTCTTACTTCTATCGTCTCACTTTCACTTCGTCTTATCTTTGTCATCATGTAACTAAAACCTGTTTTAAGTTTATAACTAATACTAAGCAAAACTATGTAAAACTAATGCATAAATACAGAGAAACATTAAAGTGAGTCGCAGGCAGAAGTTATAGAAAGATGAAGCGGAAGTCAAAGTAAGACGAAGCGGGAAAAAAAGTAAGGCAAAAAATATATAATTGTATTTAGGGTTGAATGATATGCAAAAAGCATCCAGTAAACATTTTTGTTGCTTATCTACTGGTAGGTTTTCGAGCGGAACAAAACGACAAAATGGGATAACGTCAAAGTTGCTTTCTTGAAGTGCTTGCTATATCGGAGCTTCATCCTCCGATGGCAACTTCTTTATTTGTTCCAGAGCTTGAGGAAGGTTGGTGATTATCTGCTCTCTTTTTGGGTGCCATGGTTTTTTCGTATAGCTTGTGAAGTTTCTCGTAACACTCTGCAATCTGTTTTATTTTTTCTCTGGGATCCGCGTAACTTCGTTGTTCTCGGG
>JAOSBK010000008.1:28210008-28222639 GCA_027568895.1 Erythroxylum shatona | reverse complement strand
CATCAACTTTTGGATACCAATTTCACAAATCAATCAAAATTAAGTCCAAAATATATGCATTTTAAATGACTTAACACATATTCCTATTAAGGGAAGTATAAATCTAACCTTTCTTAATTTGTTATTGTTATTTTATTTTTTTGTGCTTCAAACATTATGGACAAAAGTATAATTTTTAAGTTTGGGGAAGGGAATTCAATTGTCATAAGTTTATTATAATCTTTTTTACTAGATGTTCTTAACAAACATCTTGAGTTAGTTAAAATCTGTCCAAAATATTTTTGATCTTTATTGATTATTTAATTGAATTAATATGCAAAAAAGATAAAAGTTAAAATGACTTGCTTTTATAAGCTATAATTTTAGTAATCATTAAGATAATCAATTTGAATGAAAATTGCATATTATTTACACACAATATCATTTTTGTGAGTTTTTTAGCCTAAGAGTAAATACATCATTATTTTAAGCTCTTTTATTCTTTCAAGTGTGTTACCAAACTTAGTTAGATAATTCTAGACCTTGCTTTTATTATTCATATTAAGATCACATTTGTTAAATTAAAAGCATTGAGATGATAAAGGCATTTAGATTTAACCTTTGTTTAGCTTATTTTCTTGTTTATTATCCTACCAAATTTTATCCCTTAAGATTAACCAATTTTGAGAATTAGCCTTTTCATTGATTATAACCACATTATTAGCCTTTAACTAAGTTTTCTTGAAGCCTATTTATTATTTTTGAAGCCTAAAGGCTATTTACATTTACTTGATTGCTTTAAACTTAAAATTTGAAAATGTCCAATATTTCTTTAGTTTTTGATACATGATGAATGCTTAAAAGAAAAAATATTAAACATAATAATGTATGTTGCAAGCATAGGACAACATTAAAAATAATAATAATTAATACAATAAAAGAAGTGTTAAAGCACGGTACCAATGTAACTATGATGTGTAGGACCTATATTTTGAAGAACTATGTTGCATATAATTTTGTTTAAATAAATTTACTTCAGTATTATCGCTCTTTTTATTATCCTTATCGTACCCTAACCCAAACTTCATTAAAACCTTACAATAATACCTTTTGATTTTTGTTTTTAATTTACTTATAAATGATGGAGATATGATTTTACTACAAGTTTACAGTTAAGAATCCTTCTGTACATTAATTTGAGAGTTCTTATTTTTTCACGCTATATTTTGAGTGAATTAAGTGAAATCCTTGGTAAGGGGTAAAATTTTGTGCTTTCAATTTTAAAAAGATTATCTATGTGATTGCTATTGATATTGACTTATGAAGGTCGGTTCTATAATGACTTGAATCTAATGTGTGTTAATTTGATTGATATGAGATGATGATTTAGAGTGTGGATGGACAGGTTGAGGTTAATAAGGAATGGATGTTTGTGAGTTTGATGAAATAGATTATGATTTGCTTAAGGACAAGCAAAAGTTTAAGTCTGAGAATGTTTGATAGACAATTATTTGTCCACATTTATATACTCATATTTAATGTATTTTTCTCTTTATTTAAGAGTTCCAAAGTATTGTTAGTACTTAATTTTCTTCAGGTGTGTTTTAATTAATAATCATCCTTATATACCAAGAGGAGATGTATTCGAACTAAATTATGGCATCAAATCAGAGAATTGGAGCAATTTTGGTGATAATGATCATGTATAGTGACTGTGTAAGTCACTGTAAATGCGTAGAGCTTGAAAAACATAATTCCTATCTTTAAGGAGTTACATGCCTTTGTATGTTGACATATATGACCGTATATGTTGTCTGTGTAAGTCTCTGTGACAGTGTAAAGTCACAAACTTAGGTGCTTTAGAGATATACAATTACCTCGATGATCGGGTTGGTGTCTATGCCCAGAAAACCTAGTTTAGTGATATATAAGGATATTAAGAAGGCTACATCAAGGAAGATAGATTAGAAGAGTTTGAATTCAAAAAGAGGCAATGAAAGTCATCAGAGACACTTAAAAAGGAAGAGCAAAAGCACAAAATAGTCTACTCATCATAAAGAAGAAAACACAAAAATAGTCTACACATCATAAAGCAAGAAGATCATATAGTGAGAACATCTAGTCAACTCCAGCTTTCCAAAAATTATGATCAAGGCTTTCAATCTTATTCATTATTTTCTTATTCCATTTCATTTCCTTGGATGTAAATTCTAAACAGTTATAATTTAAGCATGAGTATGAAATTCTAAATTTATATTATTATTCTTGATTTTTTTTTTATCTTATTGAATTAAATATAATATTGCTTTGTGGTATTTGTTAAACTCATACTTGATATGAAATCGAGAGATTAAATCAAAGTTATCTATGTTAAGTTGCGCAATAAGAGTTTGTACCTTAATAGACTTATAAATATCATATTAATAAATAATTGAAGAGAGATCTTAATTGTGGATTAATTATTCTAATGACTGCTTCAAATCCAATTGAGTAATTAGGAGTAGTTTCAGTTGAGTTTATCTTGTTAGATCACGAGAGAGGATAATCAAAATATTAAGATATTTACGATCAAGCATAATTGAGTTAACAAGACAAAAGGAAGATAAAACAATGATAGAATAACCCTTAAGTCTCCATTAAGTTTCCATTATTGATTAATTTCGCTCTTATGACTATCTTTGTAAGTTCAATTATTCAGTTTTATTAGTTTTTTTTAATTTCAATTAATTTCAACTACTTTAATATTTTATTACCTTAGACAAAGTGCATTAAAATTGTTAGGTGACTAATTCAATCCTCCTAGGAACGATATCTTGTGTATTGCACCATATAACTATATACTTACAGTCTTGCATACATTAAAATAAGCAAACAAGTTTTTTTGTAGAAGAACAAGTAACTCTTTGTGACCATATAAATTCACGAATTGAGATGTTTTTTGAGATATAAATTCACCTACACAACTGTTTAATTGCCCATGTATATCCTAGAAATCCAAGTTTACTGATATATAAGGATGTTAAGAAGGTTATATCAAAAGAGGTAGATTAGAAGCATTTGAATTTAGAAAGAGACAATGAGAATCATCAAAGACACCTAAAATGGAAGAGCACAAATATAAAAATATTCTACACATCATAAAGAAGAAGATCAAATAGTGGAAGCATTGAGTCAACTCCAGCTTTCTAGAAATTCCAAATCAAGGCTTTCAATCTTATTAATTATTTTCTTATTCTATTTCATTTCCTTGAATGTCAATTCTGAATAGTTGTATTTTGAACATGATTATGGAATTCTAAATCTATTATTCTTGAATTGTTTTGTTTAATTTTTATCTTGTTGAATTTAATACAACATTGCTTTGTGGTATTTTTTGAACTCGTATTTAATAAGAAATTGAGAGGTTAAATTAAAATTATCTATGTTAAGTTGCATAATGACATTTAGTACCTTAATAGACTTACAAATATCATATTAATAAATAGTTAAAAAGAGATCTTAATTGGGAGTTAATTATCCTTAGGATTGCTTAAAATCTAACTGAGAGTTAAAAGTAGTTTCAAGAATTGAAAGATTTCAACTCAATTGTTATCTATTTCAATTAGGATTATTTAGTTACATCTTAAAAATGGCTAATAAAAAACCTTAGGATATCTAAGATCGAGCATAATTTAGTTAACAAGAAAAAAGGAAGACAAAACAAGGATATAATGACCCATAAATTTTCATTATTGATTTATCTTCGCTCTTATTGTTATCTTTACTGGTTCAGTTATTTAGTTTTTTATTTTAGTTAAAATTTATTTCAATCTTAATTGATTCTATCTTCTATTACCTTAGACAAAGTGTAATCAAATTGTTATGTGATTAATCTAATCCTTAAGAAAAAGATATCTTATGTAATATAATATATGATTCGTACACTTGTGGTACTGCATACATTAAACCAATCAAACAAGTTTTTGGTAGATGATTGTATAAGTCTCTATGATAGTGTAAAGTCACAAACTGAGGTGGTTTTGGATATATATGGTAACATACACAACGATATAGTTGCCCCTTTAATTTGTTGATATATAAGGATGTTAAGAAGGTCACATCAAGGGAGGTATATTAGAAGCTTTTGAATTCAGAAAAAGACAACGAGTGTCATCAAAGACTTATAAAAAGGAAGAGAAAAAACACAAAAATAATCTACATATCATAAAGAAGAAGATCAAATAGTGAAAACATTTTGAGATCAAGGCTTTCAAGATTATTCATTATTTTGTTATTTTATTTTATTGCATTAGATATCAATTCTGAATAGTTTGTTTTGAACATGATTATGGAATTCTAAATCTATATTAGGGCTTATTATTGAATTGTTTTGTTTAACTTTTATCTTGTTGAATTCAATATAGTATTACTTTATAGTATCTGTTGAACTTATACTTGATAAGAAATCCAAAGATCCAATCAAAGTTTTCTGTATTAAACATAACAAGAGTTGACACTTTAATAGACTTACAAATATCATATTAACAAACAATTGAAGAGAATAATCGAAAGAATTTCAACTTTATTGTTATCTACTTCAAGTAGGATCATTTGGTTAGATTTTAAGAAAAGGTCATCAAAACCTTAAAATATCTAAGATCCAACATAATTGAATTAACAACCAAAAAAGGATATAATAACCTCTAAGATTCCTTTAGTGATTAACTTCACTCTTATTGTTATATTTACTGGTTCATTTTTTCAATTTTGTTAGCTTACTTTAATTTCAGTTCATTTATTTTAATTTCAATTAATTCAATCTTTTATTACCTTAAACAAAGTGCATTCAGATTGTTAAGTGACTAATCCAATCTTTATAGGAACGATGATCTATATAGTTGCGGTATTACATTAAAACAAACAAACAAGTGGCTTTCCAGCTTAAGTAATGAGCAAGTAACTTTGTATAATTAAAGGAATTTTATTTCACTTAGGTAATGACAGGCATTAAAATTAATGACAAGTTGATGAAAGGGTAAGTAAAGCACATCAATCTGAAATAAAGATGAGATAGTTTATATGTTGACATGGATATATTGGCCATCAATTTAAAATATTGCATTCCATATGCAAGAGGATGTAAACATTGTCAAAAATATAAGAGCAACAAATTTCTACTTTCATTGATCTTAGTGGGAAGCTATGTTCACCATCTTCAAAAGAAGTAAGTTTTAGTTTTTGGTAAATAGATATTTTATTAAATAGGTGGTAGCTTAACATTTGAAGAAGGTTTATCAAACAGATGTAGTTAAATTTATCAAAGAACATATTATTCATCAATTTGGAATTCCTCAATTGATAACAAGTGATCAAGTGATGCACGTCAATAAGTGTATACAAATTAAAACCTTATTTGATCACTAAAGTTATTATCGAAATTAGCATAATGTAAATAAAGGTCGATCCCATGAAAAAAAGCTCCATTTACCAAATAAGTATATTTAATGATAAGTTTACTTAAATATAACATGTTTATATAAAAAGAGTACAAGATTCCAATAATGTCATTCAAACAAACAAGAATTATCATAAAATAATTATAAGAGATGTATATAAATGATCTATCTCATTAATTTTAAATTTAGATGTATAAATCAAGATTTTAAGCTTAATTTATCCTCAATTTAATTCCTACGTTGATACTTCAATTTCAATTATGGATATCTAAACAATTATTCTCTAAATGAAAGAAATTATATCCTAAATGAGAAAAAAAAATGAATGATGCACTAATGCATTATGTCCTCTCAGCCAAAATATAAGTCTGATGGAATTTTAATTATGTAATAAGATTAGACATATTTCAAATTTTAGTTTAGAAAACTTGTTTTCAATCCTCACCAATCACCTAATTTCCTTCTAATAACTCTCAACATACATTCAAGCATAATTCAAGTGGTTTTGTAATTCTAACTGATCCAAAAATAGCAAACTAAGTTACTTTCACTAATATGAAATTTTTTGGAAAAAAAAAAGTTTTGCAATTACTATTAAATAATCCATTAGAGTGCACTTCTAGCTTAAATTTAAATTTAAATTATGACATAGATGCAAGTGAATGTTAATCAATTTATAGCACAAATCTAAATTCAATAAATGGAAGAATGAAGATTGACTCACACCAATAGCTGTGAATTACACAAAGTTCAGCTCATTTGTTTACATACTTCTAGTATGTGTTTAAGTATGAAACCAAGATCTAATTTAATCGAACATCTAAATTATCAGTGAATCATTGAAATGATAGCAAATATAGTCATGATATAATAACTTAGTATAAGAAAAGAACACGAAAACTGAACATTTCCAGTTTTTAAATTAAATAATCCAATGTAGTAGGAATTTTAGCTTCTAAATTATTCCTAAACTCAATCCAATTTATTAGATGGTTCAAATCATGAGCAATTTTTAATAACAAATCAAATCATAGGCAAAATTGGACTTCCCTTTTTGAAATCCAAGTGGACCTTGATTCTGCATTTGGTTACCCACATTATTTCACCAAGAAAAATTTGGGTAGTTCCTCCACCCAAGGTTTTAAGCGTTATAAAAGATTACTTCCTCCTTATTGACCGAATTGGGTGTCCATGTAGTTGAGTTTCTTCATATTGTTATTTTACATTAAAAACAATTAACGATAGCATGATTAACTTATCCACACAACTTGTATCCATGCTGAATTACTCTAATTAGAGGGGATGAAGAGGCTTGCAAGCTATTCAGTTGTCTTGTTAAGTTATCAATCTCAACTTCCATTGTTGTCATTGAATTGACAATAGTGACACCCTTATAATCTCAAAAAGTCAATTATTATCTAGTTTTGTCTAATGACTAAAGAAAGCTATTATTTGCCATCTCTTTTAGAAAATCCTCCACTTCCTTAACTGTTTTTCTCAGAGATCCTCCAGATGTCGCATCTGTAGTGCCCCTCGTCAGTGGATTAACTCCATGATAGAAAGTTTGTAAGAGAAATTCCTTTGGTAGATTATGGTGAGGACATCTCCTTTGCAAGTCCTTGCAATGCTCCCACACTTCATATAGTGACTCCTCATCGTTTTGTTGGAAATTTGTAATCTTTTTTATTAACCTCATTGTCTTTGTCAGAGGGAAGTACTTGTCTAAAAAAACTCACAACAACTACTCCTATGTTGTAATGTTTGTTGGGCTTAAAGAATGATACTATGCCTTGGATCTATCCCTTAATGTAAAGGGAACAAGCCTTATTCTAACGACATCTTCCAACATTTCATTATATCAAAAAGTACCATATATTTTAAGAAAATTCACCAAATGGGAGTTAGGATCCCTATTATCTAATCCATAAAACTACCCATTAATTTGTAACATGTTTAACAAAGCTAGCTTGATGTTGAATGACATTGCTTTGCACCGGTGGTCAAGTGATGCCTTGATGTGCAGCATTGAACCCTAGTCTCATGAAATCCATAAGGGTTCATTATTGATCTCTTGATTGAATTCTTCTACCATTTTTTGATTAATCTCCTACTGACGTCTCACTCTTCAAATTGCTCATTCTTTTCTCATGATATCAAGTGCTGGAGTTTCTTTGACCTTGCTTGAACTCTGAGTAACTCTTATGTTCATGCAGTAGCAAAGACACAAGAAAGGAAAAAAATTCCTTAGAACAAAAGAATTCAAATAGTCCTAAACCAATTTCCCGACAACGACACCAAAAAGTTGTTAAGCAAATTTTACCTATAATAAAACCCTCAATGTTCGCAAGTACACAGATCATAAACTTGTAGTATCAAAAGTGTCGATCTCAAGAGGAAATAGTTAAAACTAAGTTAACCTAACTTTGTCTAAGGTATTATATGAACTTAATGAAAGTAAATAACAGAAATTAAAGCAATCAAATAAAATTAAGTAAATAACCAACTAATAATTGAGCTGCATAATTATGTAAGGATGATCAAGGGTGAAGGTTAGGATTTATTCCTTTGTTATTTTGCTTCCCTAATGATTATCAATTCAATTATGTGTTGATTTTAGATTTTGAAAGGGTTTGATTACTCTCTCTTAAGACCTAACCAATTAACCCTAATTGAATCTGAAAATTCTAGAATTGCAATCTCTCAATTCATAACTCTTTCCTTAATGTTTTCAATTGGTTCTGAAGATATCTATTGAATAACTTAATTCTCACACATGATCTCTCTTTGAATGATAATTGATTTGTTAATCATGTGAAATATTAATTCTTTGACACTTGTTGTGCAAATTGATCAGATAACTTTTAATTTACTCTCTCGATTTAGTTCCAAAGTATATACATGTGCCATGAACACAACATAGAAATTGTGTTGAATCAATAACTATTAAAATTGTGTTGAATCAGTAACTATTAGAGTCACAAAACAACTTAAGAACAAATCCTAATCTAGAAATTTAGAACATCATAAATGTAAACAACAACTTCAAATCCAGTTTACACATCAAGTTTAATGAAAATAACAAAAGGGAAGAAACAAAAAACTTTATTTAGAATTGAATATGAAAATCTAGAATTCTCCAATATTCTTCTTGCTTCTCCTTGTATGATCTAATTTAGTAAGACGGTTGTTGCCTTTTTTGGAGTGTTTTATGTTCTTTTATAGTATCTAAGGGTCTTATAGTTAATTATAGGTTTTACCCACATCATTTGGTTCCAAAAACACCCCCAACTTCAAAATATATGAAAAATCTCATGTCTAGCAAATGTTTGTCACGATCGTGACAATGGAGAAAAACCTTCTATCATGACATTGCATGCATGATTATGACTCTAGAGAAATACCTTTTGTAATGATCATGACCTTACCATGTAACCTATGCATGTTCCAGCTTTCTTCATTCTTCACTTATCTAGTTTCCATCATTAACAAACACTCCAAACACCTTAAGAAACACAAGATTAAGATCCAAAATCATGCTTTAAACTATATAACACTTAAAACATAAACAAACAATCACGTTAACACAATGATAAACTTATAGATGCAATAATCATTTAATAGACTATAATATCCTAGTTCGATTATCGTACTATGTAATATGTTGTACATGCGTTTTATAGAGTATGATTTATTTATGGTGTACTAGAGTAATTTAATTATTTAAATGTATTATTAAGATTATAACGAAGATCACGGATAGATCAAAGATAGTTCTGGACTGGACCGAAAATTTCTAAAAACTTTGAAAAGCTATGGAATGAGTCCAAACAAGCTTTAAAAGCCCTTAAATGTGCTTTGGAGATTTAGATGACACTTTTGAATAAAATCAGACAATTGTGGTAACATTCAGTGATTTTTGGATTCAATCCAAAAAAATTTCTAGAGAACCGAAAAGTTACTAAATAATTTCAAAATAAGATAAAAAGCTTTGAAATTAGGATTATAGTCTATAGGAATTCAAACAGGTCAAAACAAAGGTTGTTTGAACAGAATTCGGGTAATCCAAAATTATTGGACTAAAATGTTGGAAAATAATGGGTATTTATAATTTAAACCCATTTGAAATTTTTTAAAACATATAATCAATAAGTATTGACCCTAATTAGAGTATTTCACGGTCAATTTGATGATAAGATGATTGTGGAATAATTTCAAGATTTAATTCGGCTAGTAAGTGAATTAAATGCATTAAAGTGCAATTTGGCCCTTTTACATGATAATTGTGTGTTGATGAGGCATCAGAGATGACCAATGAGAAAATGACATGTAAGCGATGAGTCATTAGTGATGACAAATAAGAAGCTGACATGTGTAATCCATTAAATGAGAATAAAAGCAACATTTTGCTTCTTTCTTTAACATAGCAGTGAGAATGAGTGGAAAGTGTCTGGAGAGTGACATTAAAGAGCCCAAAAACTAAAACAAAATAAGAGAGAAGAAGAGTGGAAACTTTGGCTATGGATGAGAGACAGGAAGGAAGAGAGAGAAAAAAAGAAAAGAAAAGAGAAAGGAGAAGAGAGGTTTGGCTATGACCATGGACAAGTGAACCAAACCATTTTTCATGCTCTTCTACCTCCAATCAAGCATCCAATAAAGTGCCATAGCCATTCAAGTCAAGAAGAAGAAGAAAATGGGTTGGTAAGTTTACTAATCTTGTTAAAAATTTTGATTTGTTTGGTTATAGGTTATATTTGGTTTTGATAGTATAAATTGCACCCTTTTGATGTAATATCAAGAATTTATTTTATTAGCAGCAATTGGGAGAAGAAAATCAAGAAAACCTAATGTGTGAAGCCTTGGTCAAACTTGGTCAAAGGTGAGATATATTGCCTAAAGTATTGTATTTTGTCATTTGATGATTTAAGGTTAAAGAATGACATTAGGAAGTTAGTTTAATGATGAAAAAATGAAAGAAAAACCATGGAAATGATTAGATGTGTTTTCAGCCAATGATAGGGTTTTTAATGTGTTATGATCCAAAAATTTTATTTTGATGTTTTTTTATGTTTATAGCATGATTTTGATGCTAATGAAGTAAAAAAATGAAAAGGAATTGGTTTTAGTTGAAATTCGGCCTAGAGTGCTTGATTTTGTAAAAAAATTTGTTAATGAATTTTTATGACTTAAAAGTGTGTATTAAAATGTCATGGAAGTGAATTTGGATTGGTTTTAAGTGCTAGAAATCAAATGTAATTGAATTGGAAAGGTTTAATGTTAATCATGTTAAGTTTAGCCTTAAAGGTATTTTTGGTATAAAAGTATGATTATGATAAGTTTAGCCTTAAAGGCATTTTTGGTATGAAAGTATGATTATGATATAATGACCATGTGAATGTGGTTAAGGATGGTCATTAAGTGTATTTGTTGTATTGGAATGATTAAATAAAGTGTCATGTTATTATTTGGAGAAATTTTAGTAAATGGAGTGTATATGCAAAGTAATGAAGTTGACATGGTTTATGGTGTATATGATTGGAAAATGTGTTAAGAAGTTGAATGTATTTGTATTAGGTTTTTAGATCAGAAAATGAAACCAACTGAAGAATTTCAAAGTGGTGAAAAGGAAACTAGCAAATTGTGAGTGTATTTAATTGTTTTATATGACTAAATTCTTTGCAAAAGAATTGATGACATGTGAGCATATTTAATGACTAAATTCTTTGCAAAAGAATTGATGACATGTGAGCATATTTTAATTGTTTTATATGACTAAATTGTTTGCAAAAGAATTGATGACATTTGAGTGTATTTTAATCGATTTTATGCAAATGATTTTCATTTGATCATAAAATGAATATTTGTGTTGAGTTTTATGCAAATGATATTTACAAGTGAATATTGCTAGTATAAATGTATGTTTTGGCAATATATGAGTTTTAATTTGAAAGTAAAATTTATATGAATGGGAGTTACATTGAAACAATTCAATTATGAATCGTTTCATACTTGATTTACAAAATAAGATGAGTTGTAAATGTAAGAGTTACTTTTGCTTATGGTACACCGCTAGGCTTTATACATATTATTATATCGGTATATTTATAGCGGTTAACTTATTACAAGTAAGCGATGTAGAATCAATTCCATAAATAGTGGTTAACCAATCATAGGTAAACGATATAGAACCAGGTATGTGACTTGTTATAGGTAAGTAATATAAAACCAGGTCTGTAACTACCAGTTTATAGCAGTTAACTTGTTATAGGTAAGCGATGTAGAATCAACTCTATAACTAGTAGTTAACCAGTTACAGGTAAGCGATATAAGGTCAGCTCCGTGACTTTATGCCTAATGTATCGTATGGTAAAGGAACTAATAGTGGGCTATGTTGAGTAACAAAAGTCACGTAATAATAACGTCGTCACTATTTATTTTTAAAAGTAATTTGAAATGTACAGTATGGTACCAATTCCAGTTATTGGCTTATTTTCAGTGTAAAAGTTTTCAGAAAACTTATTATCACCACTGTTTATTGTTTAAGAAAAAAGGACAATTTATAACTTGTATATTATGAGTTTAATATTAAAAATCATTTTGGAATAGTATATTAGAAAATTTGAAATTGTGTTTTACAAAATGTTATGTTAGTACCAAACTTCATAAAGCACGAATAAATTGTTATGGCAAATGCTTTAGCAATTAGTGCTGCAATAATTGGGACTTCGTCGCAGAATTAGTTGTATTGTTGGGTGTTGTTGTGTTTCTGTCATTTTGATATGTACATTTGTGTTAAGAATGGATGTTTATAGAGGCTTTTATGTTGGGACCCGATCCCCACAACTGTTGGGACCCGATCCGGAAACCGGATCCCAACTGAAAGACGAAACGAAAACGAAGGAAACAAAGCGGATTCAAATCGAATAAATCGAATCACAACATGCGGAAGCAAAAGCAAATCGAGTATCAAAGCGAATACACATCGGAATCGAATACGATAATGCATCAAATAGTACTCACGAATCGAATCGAATCATAAAGCGGAAACGAATGGCAAAGCACACAAACGGAGTCAAATCGAATTGGGCCGGAAACAAACCAAACAAACGATGCAATCGATCTGAAATACAAAATCCGACATCCGCACAAACACAAGGAATAGAAAATTTATCGCGTTGGATACCTTAGACTCAAACTATCCGAAATCCGGTATAAAATTT
>JAOSBK010000008.1:28180168-28192339 GCA_027568895.1 Erythroxylum shatona | reverse complement strand
TAATATACTTTAAATATTATTTATATGCATAAATAATTTTTATTACAAAATAAAGTATAGTTAAAATTAATAAAAGTACTTTTTATTTTTATGTTGCCAAACAATCTAGTGTATGAAGCTCTTTTTAAAAAGTTGTTTTTTAATTAACAGCCAAACAGTCAACTGGCTTCTTAGAAAAACTCTTCTCGAAAAAGTTCTACTGACAAAAGCTCTACTAACATAAACTCATTCAAACAAGCATTTAGTAAGGTAATCACATTTTAGCTTTGCTCAGCTTTGGATATGATATTGAGGACTATGGACAGCAACAATTCCAAGCTAATCGCAGTAATGGTACCATGGGCAAGTATAGGGTAATAGTATATGGAATTGTCAGTGGGATAACTGCACTTTCTCCTATAAGTTGGGGTAAAACAATATTATTAATAAGACATGCACTTTCACCAATATAGTGGGATAAAACAGCATAAGTAATGGGTTGAAACCATTTATAGTTGATTGTTGCAACTGATCTTTTTAGAAATTAAAATCAACCTATTATTAGCAATAGAATTGACACAATTTTTCTGAATGCAAAATATTGTGAAAATTATTTAACAGATGACTATGTTGGTTGTAAGAGGTGCGAATCCGCCTGCCCAACAAATTTTCTGAGTATTCGAGTCACCTCAGCCCAATCTTTTACTAATAAGATGTTTGGAAATCTTTGAATTAAATTCATTAACGAATTGGATTCAATTATATTATTGAGATTGATTTCAATTGAATTTATGTTGTTTGGAACAAACCCAGTAATACTCTAAATGAATTCAATTATACTGTTTGGAATGAGAATGAATATAGTGAGAAATGAGAATGGATATTATTATTATAATTATGATGGTTGGTTAAGAGAAAGGAATAATTACTATTAACATTAACAGTAGTTGATTTGTAAAATATATTGAGAAATAAAATTTTATTATATTTTAATTAATTAATTAATCATATTTTAATTACTTATATTGTAATTAATCAATTACAATAGATTGATTAATTAAAATATTGTAATTAATTATATTGTAATTAATTAATTAATTAATTATAATATTTTAATTAATGAATGAATTATATTTTAATTAATTACATTGTAGTTAATTAATTATTAATAATATTTTAATTAATAGTTTTTGGAATCCAATCAAGTGAAGCACAAGAGAGTGAGAAATGAAGTAGTCCAAAGAATGAAAGAGCAAAAAAGCAAGATGCTACCTTCGAATGGCACAGAGCGATTCTTGATAAAAAAAATACATAGCAAAGAATTATACTCAATAAAAAACCACAATAAATATATAAACTTTGATGAATGTCTGGTTATAAACTCACAACAAACAACAGTTTTTTATTCAAAGGTGTCTTCTTCAAGCTTCAATGTAATTGAATTCCTATGCTTGGAGGAGTGAATTCAAGTTATAAAGGATATGGGTTTCAATTACAGGCATGAGTTGAATCCATCTATTTTTGTATTTCTAAACACTCGAATTGAATTCAATTGCAGTATTGAATTCAATTCACGCCTTTCTAAACACCATATAAAAGGATTTAGTCAAATATCCTATTGTATCTATTTTTAATATATTTTTCTATTTTGGATAGATACAAACTTAGTTAAGTAGACAAGATCCCCCTTTTTCGAGTGAACATCCAGTGCCAAAGTAACTGAATAGGTAAGCACCAATCCTTCAAACGGAATATGTAATGTACTGATTTCTCTATTTTCTTTTTCTAAGAATACCGAATCAAGGTCTTCTCCTACCCGTATCGAATAGAACATATTGTGTCAAATCTATGTCTTAGTGGTGAAATGGTAGACACTCGAGATTCAAAATCTAGTGCTAAAGAGCGTGGAGGTTCAAATCCTCTTTAATTGCAACAATCAACTATAAATGGTTTCAGCTCATTATTTATGTTGTTTTATCCCACTACATTGGTGAAAATGCACGTCCTGATTAATAATATTGTTTTACCCCAATTTATTGGAGAGTTTCCCTCTACAGTACAGTAGGATAACGAGATCTAGCCTCAGGCTTAACGTCTTCTTTACCAACTTCGGTGAACTCTAAAATTCGGAGTAAGAACTGTCTCCAACAATTAAGAAAACCATGGCAAAAGAATGAAAAAGGGAAGTGATATACGTGTATTTTTGCACTGTAAAGAGGGGCTCAAGACATAGAAAAATATTAGGAACATTACTGGGTAAGAATAATGGGGAATTTGTAGAAATTTCAAAAGAAGTGGTCAAAATAATAACGTTAGTAACTGACAAGCATTAAACACATGCAAATTAAACCAAGTGGGGCCCAAAAAGTTTATGTCACACCCTCACAATGTAACGCTGCAGCTAAGCCCGATGAGGCACACACACGCATGTCATATCAATACCTTCCATAAAATACTTGATTTAAAGTCTTATAAAACACTGTAGTAGATAAACATGGTGGAAAGTCTCTTACTCTTTCAATGTGGGACACAAACCAACAATCCCTCGCTTGAGAAACAAACTATAAACGTTTAAGAGAAAGATAGGTGAACAACCAAGTGAACTAAGTCTTGAACATAGTGTCCAAGAAATCAAAGACAAAACTTGCTAAAAAAAATAAACAACCTCAAAACACCCTGATCTTATGATCATTTTAGAGAGATAGCCCAAATACTCTCATAGGAGGGTGGCTAACCCCCCACGACCACGTAAGTGAGTCTATCAAGTGTGGATTGCTCACACCACCTAAACTCGGGCTATGGAGCTCATTAAAGATTAAACTATACAACCTCATCAAATGCAATAAAGCCATGCTAAGGATGCAATTCAACAACTGAATATACCTTAGTATTATTCCACAAACAAAGTACATGTAAGCAGTTACCACATGACTTCGTTTAACCCATTGAACTTGGTTTCCAAAGACGGATGTCCATCACGAGATTATTACACAATTGGGCTCAACTGTAACCCTTTTGACATACTTTGAAACTAGTTTCCTATTTAAAGCTTTTGTAAACAGATTGGCTAAGTTTCTCTCTGACTTGAGATAGTCTAGAGATATTACTCCATGTCTAATCAAAATACAAAAAATTTTATGTCTCAATCTGATATGTATACTTTTACCATTATATACCTTGTTCTTGGTAATATGAATGACAACTTGCGAATCACAATGAAGGAACACAAAAGAAATTGATTTTCCCTAAAGTGGGATATCTACTAAGAGATTCCTTAGTCACCCAACTTCCTATCCTGCCGGCTTCAAAGCCATAAACTCAACCTCCATTATTGTTCTAGTGATACATGTTTTCTTGGATGAGTTCTGAGACACAGTAGCTCCTACTAAGGTAAAGATATAACCACTAGTAGAGTGTATATTATCACTAGCATCAAAATATCCCTCCAATATAGGAGGATGACCACGAAAAGATAACTCATAATGCATAGTACCTCTTAAATATCTCAACAAATGAATCAATGCATTCCAATACTCTTTACTAGGATTATGAGTATATATACTAAGTCTACTTACACAATATGCAATATCAGGACGAGAATAGTTTATTAAGAACATCACACTACCAATAATTTTAGCATACTCAGCTTGATTTACCCTGTCACCAAGATTTTTCTTTAAAGCAATATTAGCATTATAGGGAGTCTTGACTAGCTCAATATCATAGTAACCAAACTTCTTCAAAAATTTCTCAACATAGTGAGTTTGGTTCAACCTAAAATCAGAGTCATTCCTATCAACTTTAACTACCAAAATAAAGTCTATAGGTCTAAGATCTTTCATATTGAAGGAAGACTTTAGCAGACTCTTGGTAGTATCAATGGCAGATAAGCTAGTATTAAAAATAAGCAAATCATCCACATAAAGGGTTATGATCACACATCCAGTGGCATCAGATTTCACATAAATGCAAGAATCAGAATCACAAAAGGTGAAACCATGTTTGAAAACCTCATTTTCAAATTTCTCATACCACTATTTGGGAGCTTGTTTAAGTTTGTACAAATTCTTAACCAACTTACACACCTTTTGCTCCTAACCAGGCACTATAAACCCATCAAGCTAGACCATATAAATTTCCTCATCAAGATCAACATTCAAGAAAGTTGTCTTAACATCTATTTGGTGAACATGAAGCTTAAACATTGAGGCAATAACAAACAACATCCTTATAGATGCAATTTTAGTAACAGGAGAGTAAGTATCAAAGAAGTCCAATTTCTCATTTTGTTTAAAGCCTTTAATCACAAGTCTTGCCTTAAACCTCTTAATGGTTCCTTCAGGTCTCAATTTCTTTTTGAAGATCCATTGACACTCCAAAGGCTTACAACCTTGAAGTAGATCAACTAAAACTCAAGTTTTGTTAAACATGATTTACTCTAACTCACTATCTATGACTTCTTTCTAAAAGGAAACATCCACAAATCTTATTGCTTCTTCATAAGTTTTTGGATCTTTCTTAACAATATAAGTGACTACAAAATCATCATCTGTCTCGCTAGATTTTTCCACCATAAAGGAAGTAATAAATTCAAAACCAAAACTGGTTTGTACTCTAGCTCTTTTGCTTCTCCTTAATTCAACAATTTCCTCTTCCTATATATCATCACTAATAAAAGAACTAGGGACAAATTCTCTGGGAGATTGCATACTCACTTTCATAGGAAATATATCCTCAAAGAACACTGCATCTCTTGACTCCATAATTGGTTCGTAAGTAATAGATCCCTCTTCTCTAATCATAAATCTATAAGCAACATTATTAGAGTCATATCCCACAAAAATAGAATAAATGATCTTAAACCCAATTTTCTTCCTCTTATGTTTAAGTAAAGAAACCTTAGCAAGACACCCCCACATTTTAAAAAAACTCAAATTATATGGATAATCTTTCCAAATTTTATAAGGTTCGATTTAGTTTCTTATGAGGGACTTTGTTTAGAATATAACAATCTGAAAGAATAGCTTCCCCCATATAAAGTTAGGTAAACACAAAGAATCAATGTTGCATTCATCTAATCCTTAAGTGTTTAGTTTTTCCTTCTAGTTATTCCACTTTGTTCAAGTGTATAAGGGGTTGAACGCTCATGAATAATCCCATCTTTTCCACAATAATCATCAAGGAAATCGGTATTAGACTTACCACCTCAATTAGACCTTAATCTCTTAATTTTCCTTTCCAATTGGTTTTCCACCTTAGCTTTGTATTTTGTCACTTCCTCTGCATCATTTTTATTTTTCAATAAGTAAACCTTAGTAAATCGAGAACAATCATCCACAAGGGTAATATAATATCACATGCCTCATTTACTCACACAACTCTTAAAGTCACCTAAATCTATATGCACCAAGTCCAACAATTATGACTCCCTCTCATTCACTAACTTAAAAGGTTTCTTAGAATGTTTAACCTCAACACAAATTTGACATTTTTCTATTTCATTGGTGATCAGGTTAGGTAAAAAGTTTAAGTTTTTCATCTTTTTAATTGACCTCACATTCATATTCCTAAGTCTAGGATGTCATAGGTCTAGAGACTCAACAGTATAAACATAAAAAGTGGATACATTCATTTCAACATTAAGTACAAATAAGGCCCCATTACAAAGGCAAGTTCCCATTCCTCATCAAATCTAGCTTAACAGAATCATAACACTAGCCTTGTTAAGTAAGGCACTAGAAATCAAGTTTCTTTAAACATCAAGAACAAATAAAACATTTTCTAAAGCCAAAAATTTTCCAGAAGTGAGTTTGAAATTGACCTTTCTGACTCCTTGGATAGGAACTTTGCTAGAGTTGCCCATATACATGAACTCACCATCGGCAACATCATTAAACTCCTTAAACAAGTCCTTGTTGGAGCAGATGTGACGTGCAACTCTTATGTCACGATCCACTCAACCCAGTTTCCAATAAGGTTGACTTTAGAAACCACAACGGTAATGATCTCCCCGTCCTCACCACCAGCAACTTTGGCCACATTAGCTTAAGGCTTACCAAAACTCTTTTAGTTACCCCATTGGTACCCCTTCTAGTTTCCTTTCCTAAATTTTCCTGGTTTCTGTCCTTTGCCCTTGCTTTTATGGTTGATTCTAGCTTGAAAAAAAAGCAGCAAAATGGCTTGGCTTGTGGCACCACCAACAATCACCATCAATCCTTTTGCTCTAGAACTAACCATACTTATTGTTGTTGAAAGACCTGTCTTATCCACCATTCTTATTGGAGTTACCTCTATTTTTATGTTCAATAACATTAGCGTTATGAGATCTCAAATTTTAGAGCACTATTATGTTTATTATATTTTAGTTGCTTGTATTATTTGTTATACTTTAATGTTATTGACTCTAGACAAGTATAGCTATTAGTTTGTAGTATAGTGATAATTAGAGCATCATTCCCAATCTCATTTACTATTATCTAGTCAATAATAACAATTGTGATTGATTCAATCTAAATCTAAACTTATACTAGACAGATAAAGATACCAGTAGAAATAAAATAAAATAATTAATTAATGATATGAAATAAAAGGTAAGAAACATCTAGATACAAATTCTCCCAAACATTATAGTATATTCATGATTTAGTTATTTCTAAAAAGGTTTCTTAAGTTGAATTGTTACCTTTTGATGTACAACCACCTATCTATAAATTGATTACTCGATATTTTTATACCAAAAGAATTATATGGGCCTATTTCTAGCACCTATTTAATTTTTAATATTAATATCCAGGTTAATTTACTTCAAACATTTGCATGCAAATTAAGATATGATTTAAGATTTCATATATATCCAATCAACATTAAGAACAACCACACCATTTCACAAATATAAATAAAATAACTGAAATCAATATATATAAGACAAGATTAAGGTTCCTTATATTTAGACATCAACAAAGATTTAGCCATTCATCATCCTTAAAGCAATTAAAAATAAAAAATTCATGAAATCATTGAATAAGGAAAACTCTTTATTAGATTCTTAATCTTTGGAAATATTTCACTTTGTTGGGATTATTCCAAAAAAATTTCTTGTTAAAGGACAAGCTAAACCTTATTATAGAGCTTCTCTCTCATTTGACTTCTAACCCTAGTTTAAAAATTGAAAAAATGAAAAAAAAACTAAAAATATCTCCTAACTAAGGTCCCTTTCTCACTTTAAATAAAGAATTAAGTTATGAACATAGTTTGGGATGCATCCATGTCCTAGGTCGTGTATACATTTGTAACTCCAACTTCTTATCTATAGAGTAACGTGAGTACTAACACACCCATGTAGGAGGCTATATACTTCATTGTAACTTCTGTGTCACATAACACAGGCTCTGCTATTCCTGAGTATAAAACTATGTCTTTAAATCTTATTTTATAAGGAAACAAGACTTGTCACATGATCGTGTGTTAGGTCGTGTCTAATTTTGTCTTCTAGCTCTTCTATCTAGAGAGGGACATAAGCTGTAATAGATCTATGCTTGAGGTCGTCTTCAATTAAATGAATATTATTTTAACTTGAAAACTCATTAATCCTTAGCCATAATTACACTACCTAAAGAAAGTTATCCAAAATTAGCTCAAACATCAAATAGAACCAATCAAATCAAAATAATTTTAGATGGAAATATAGCAAAAAACTGTGTGTGTGTGTGTGTGTGTGTGTGTGTGTGTGTGTGTGTGTGTGTGTGTGTGTGTGTATGCTATACATACATCAAATTTTGCCTATACTTAGATTTTTGCTTGTTCAAGCAAATCAATCACAATAACTATTAACATAGGATAAGTTTCAATTCTATGAAGAGTAAACAATTAAATCAAAATATCTAAGGATTATCATTATTTGCTTAGTTACAATGTTCATTAACTACCTAAATTTCTATATACTTACATTAACTTATCATTAAACCTTAAATTATCCTAATAATCTTTCAAATTTCAATTTAAATTAAACAATTATAGTATGTATGTAAAATGATCATATGATAAGTAATAGTATGTATCAATCAGTAATTAACAAGCAATATTGAAACAAATTACTACAAAAATATTTTTAAAAATTTCCATGGATCATAATGAAGTTGTCTGAAAATTCATCCAACCTTTTGATAGGATGGGGAACAATTGTTCTTAAATACCTTATTTAATTAGGTTATAATTTTAAATGGTTACTAACACTAATAGTAACTTTAACCCATTGCTCGGAACAAAATTAATGGAATATAATTTATTTAATGCTCAAATTTTATTCATCATTTTTCATACTAATCCATGATCAATGTATAAGTTACTTACCCTGCACATGACCATATCTCATGACATGATAATAACTCTTGCCTTGTCTTAAACAGATAAAGCATGTTTAAAGCACTAATTTTTCGAAGACCTTTGGAGACTTTATACAACTTAACGTTCTTTTCTATCTAAAATTGTTAAGGTTAGCCTCCAAAAGGTTTATGAGCCCTTTAGAGATCAATTTCAAAGTCTTTTTCATTAGAAGATCAAGATCTTGACTCATCTCAGTAGATCAAGCTATTAACAATATAAGGATCTTTGTCTAGAATTAATTATGTCATGGTTTTTTTTGTCTATTATTTTTATTGGTTTGAAAATGTTTGTGTAAAATATTTTATTTATTTATCTTCTATTTACTTACTTACTTTGTTTCTTATTTTATTACTTATTATTTATATTTGTTTTCTTTTTAATTTTATGACCAACTAGTTATTATTAAGAGAGTTTCTAAACGTATATAGCTTCTTCATGAGATCTACACTCTACTTACTATTATATTAGTCATCAATGACAAGTTTACTTGCTTTAGTTTGCAAGCATTTAATTTCTAATAGAGAAAGCGTTAGCAATAAAAAAAACCAGAATATATGTCCTACAACTTATTGTTTTGTTAGGAATGGGAAAAAGTTTTGATGAAGCTAGAGATAATCACCACAAAGCTGTTCGTCACATAAAAAATTACTAACTAGAAGTGATGTCCCCTTTAATTCAGTAAAAATGATGGGGTGTTGCTTATGCTTACATTTTAGGTTTGGAAGAAAATAGAAGAATAAGTTAACAAATAGGGGCTTGATTCCTAAGTGGATGCTTCTTCATTATGTTGAAAGATGGGAACGTTGTTGCCTATTAGATTAAGTAAAATCATAGCCTATAATTCTAATAGTAAAAAAAATATTACTATTAATAAATTTAATTTTGGTGATATTGGTAGCTCTCTTATAATGAAATTAAGCAATATTGAAAGATGAAGCTCAACAGAAGAGTAAAGTGAGCAAATGAGACAATTAAATAAATTGGACAATAAAAGGATGGAGAAAATGAGCAAATTAGAGCATATATGCAATTTAAAATAGCTTCAAGGGAATTCAAGTGAAGAACCAAGAATAAAGGAGGAATCGACTATATCAAGATTTAAATAAAGAGTTGTAATCTTTCTTGTAATTTTATCTTGGTCATTTTAATGAACTATAAGCTCAATCATTGTATGATTATTTTCTTGTAACACATAAAATATAAATCCTTTCATAATTAAGAAAAAATTATTTTATCTTTAAAGAATACCTCTTGATCTTCAAAAACAACTTTTGAGAATTTTTACATTGTTTTTTTTATCAATCTTTAACAAAGGTATTTTATCTTTAAAAATGGGTGTTTAAATTTTTTATCTTGGTTTCTGTAGGAGCTCAACTACCCTAAGGATTTGGATAAGTTGGCAACATAAAGTAAAAAAAAGTTACAAAACTGTGTAGTGTGCAACCAGGTAGACCATTAGCTAGTCAATTGATCGACTGGTGGTCAACTACTATACAGAAGGTTATGACTGACTGACTAGTGACGAGTTTTAAAAGTTATAGAAATTTAATTTTGTGTCTAGTTGGTCAGTAACCTAATTGGTGGTCAGTTAACTAGTCAAAGGTAAGTAATCTACTATCCAAATATGCCCAGACACTAGTCATTCTAACAACTAGCTTATTTATCTGACAACTATTTTAGTTGATCCTAGATACAAATAGACCATAAATAAGTTATAGGAATAACCTTTAGCTTACTAGAGAGTTTATAAGAGTCATAAGAGGAAAAAGAGAGCATTTGAGTTCATGTATGCTTACATAAACCATATTGGGCCTTAGTGCATTAGTATAAGTAAGAAAGGCAGGTTTTAAGTTGTATATGATTTCGCTTGTATAAACTAGATAAATTAGTGCGACATATATTGTGAGGGTTTTCTCATAATCTTTAATAAGATTTGGTCAAATTACTATAAATCTACTTTTTATATATCTTTTGTTCTTATTATGTTTGCTTTTATGATTATTTTATATGAATTTGTCATAATCATTCATTAAAGAAGACAATTCATTAGTTAATTTTCAGATAGGCCAATAAATAAATATACAAAATTAGTCTCCTTCTTCCATATTCTATTTGGAAATCAACATTGTTAACTCAAGTTGATGTAAAGTTAAAGGTGCATCATATTTTCCATGCCAACTTCTTAAAATACTTTCGTAAGGATACAATAGATCCTTCAAGAAGTAAAAGTAAACATGTCCCATCAGTAATCTAAGAACAATTTGATGATGAGGTAGAAAGAATTTTGGATAATTGAATTATAGTAATAATCAAGAAAATTTGGATGACAAATTTTCTTGTATAGTGGAAAGGAAAGAACAATATAGAAAAGTGACAAAGGGTGAGAGAAACTACATTTTGGCAGTTTGAAAATATAAATGAAGGCTTACCTTAAGTTTTTTCTAACAAAGACATTGAATTTTTTTATAAGAATGGTTTTTTAGATTGTTAATCCCTCTAAAAATAGTTAATAATAAGACTAGACTCTTGTACTTTGTTAGTAAATTTAATTTGGCATATTGCAGCATGTCTTGGTAGGAAAAATTTGTGACATTGTTGCATTTAACTATTGACTAATTTTCATGTTTTCTAAAAAAAATATGAATCCTTTATTGAGTGATTCGTTTTGACATTATGCAATGTGTGTTTTAAAAAATTGAGTGACAAACACCATAACTCAATTAAGTTTGGTAGATAATTAAGACGTTAGTTAGTGTTAATTAAAGTTACAGTCCAAAGAGGGAGACTCTTGTTAATAATAGTTACAAGCTAATTATTACGTATGGTATTTAAGGATGACATTTAGTCCAACATCATTTTGACTTCAAGTTTAATCAAACTTCAAGGTATCTAAGTTTGATCAGGTCAAAATTTGTATTAGAAAATATGGTCTAAACTCTACCTGATCCATCATGTTACCATCTCTTATGACACCTTAAACAAGTGTAAGGGTGAGGCATATATAAAGTTTTCATGGGACATGTACTTTCTCCTTTCAAGGGGTAAGAGTGATTAGAAGCTAAAATTTTAACTCATTATTGTGATTATCATTGCTATAATTACTTTTTAATTACCATTATTTTAGGATGTCAAGGAAGAAAACAAAGGCGTAAGCCCATATATATGTTATATACTTATTCCTTAATTGAATTAAATGGAAATATATTATTAGGCATTACTAGTTGAATAGTCCTTTACTCAAAATTTTCATGATCTATTTAATAACCACAAACACCTATGACATAAGTGTTGGTTTATACCTTATAGCCAATCAGTTGGTTGTAATTTAGTGACATAATTACCAAAAGACATTATTTATGTTGTACATATCAGATATATATGAAAAAGTATATGGGGTAAATGTATATTGCAAATGAAATTATGATGAGATTATGATTATGAGATTTATATTATATTTATGTATTATTCCTAGTCATTGTTCTATTGATATTGGACATTAATAGATGAATGTAAAAACACTAGCACAAGTTATGCTTTTTTTTCTTATGCAAGAAGTAGTCTATCTTATAGAATAAAGTATGATGATACTTAATCGAATGTATGGGTGCTTATTTGTTGGCCCCCGAATTTTTCTTATTAAATAAAGCATGATCTAAATAAATTATGAGGTTTGATGGATAAAGTTTTGGATCTATTTGTTATGTAAAGGTGGTAGAATTTATTCTATGGTTTAGTTATTTTTAAAAGTAGTAAGAATGCTTAAGGGCATTTTGGGCAAGTCACTTAAGATTATAAGATTTAAGGCTTAAA
>JAOSBK010000008.1:28139120-28165035 GCA_027568895.1 Erythroxylum shatona | reverse complement strand
TACCTTATATAAGGAGCAGATGCTAGGTTTAGGTCTTTACGTATGCATGAGAGACTTCCACCTGTGAATGGGCCGTGAAAATGTGGACCGGGCTTGGGCCTGACATAGCCTATAGGAATTCGACAAATCCTTGAGAGGTGGACCGATCGGTCCATGGGTCGTTATGATTGAGTTCGGGCTTAGCACGACTGACCCAACCATAATTATTTTTTAATTAGAATAAATTAAATATTATATCACTTCTTGAGAATATATATTTCAAATAGAGAAAAAAAGAAGGAAGAAAGAAAATAAGAGGAGTTCGCGAGAAAGAAAGACAGGGCAGCCGAAAGGAATTAAAGATGAAAAAGTCAAAGACATTTTTTTTAAAATTAATAGTATTACTTTTGTTCATACATTAAAAAAGCTAAACATAAATAAAAAGTTTAATAAACATTTCATTCTAAAAAAAGTGAAAATCTCATTTAAAAAGAAAAAAGAAAGGTTATAAATTAATAATTTTATCTTTTTTAAATTTAATCGGATATTAAAAAAGTTGAAGTATAAATAAATAATTTAATGAACCGTCAAAAAATCCAAAAGCACAAAATTTCTCAAGACGTATATTAATAAGCTCCCATCGCATCCCAGCGCTCACAGCGGCCGGTTCAGTGAATCACACCCACAATTGCGTTGAGTGAAACCCACCGTATGTGAATATTCCCACTAGGTTTCTAAAATTAGGTTACAGCCTCGCCCTCTTCACCCTGCCGCAGTGGCTAGGTTTTTCCAGTCCCCTCTCTAAACCTCTTAAGTCTCAACTATAATCGTTCTTTACTCTGCATTTTCTCAACGCCTAGAGATAGACACACATTCCCGCAGCCGCAGATCGACCCATCTGCTACCATGCTTTAAGACTTGCTGTTACCTAAGTCAACAAGGGGTCTTTTATCAGGCTTGATTGAAATATCGAAGGAAATGGCAACCATGAACCCTTTTGGTCTCCTGGGAGATGATGATAATGAGGACCCTTCTCAGCTCATCGCGGCGGCTGCAGCAGTGGCGGCTCAGCTGAAGGCTGAGAAGCCCAAGAAGGCTCCTGTTGGTGCTGCCTTGCCTCAAGCTCAGGCAACGAAGCCTGCTAAGCTCCCAAGCAAGCCTCTTCCTCCTACTCAAGCGGGTATACTAATTTATTTTATTCATTATACACGCGCGCGCGCACACACACACACAGACGCCCACAAATATGGTAGTTGACAAATGAAGTTTCGCTTCTATGCTATTCTGTATGATTGTGAATGACATTATGTTTTTGTATTTGGTTGAATATGTTGTATGTATAAATGGAGGGAGTGGAAGGAAGTATGCTGCTTTTGACATTTGTTGTTTTTTTCTGGTTACTTAAGATGGCTTTCGGCTAACTTTAATTGTTCTGCTTTCGTGTTTACGTCCCTTCACTTTAAAAATGAATTGTTGGGGATCAACTGTTGGATGTTTTTTTACGCATGGATGTTCGAAACTATATATGGAATGTTTTAGCATGTAAATGGAAGTAAAACCTTTAAAATTAGGATTTTCTTTTTGGTTGATAGCGTACCCACAAGATTCCCTAGTGGTTGATTTGTTACGTTCATCTTTCTGATAGTTGACAGTTTGTTTGATCTAATGGCGGATGGTCCATTTACCAGGTCTTATTGACTGGTAATATGATGTCTGTTTGGATTCTGGGTTGTTTTCTACACCTTTTGTTGGTTCAATTTTATGTTTAGCTTATAAATCCTACAGTTATGGAATCAAAGAATGAAGGTGGTCGAGGAGGGGGTCGTGCTGGTGGACGAAGCAATGGTCGTGGACGTGGTCGCAGCAGTGGTGGATTTAATGGAGATTCAAACAACAATGAAACCACATTTGGTAGCAACAATGGATTTTTGGGTGGATATCGAGCATCTGAAGAAGGGGATGCTGGGAAACCCTATGAGAGACGCAGCTATGGTGCCCCTCGTGGTGGTGGTGGCTTTCGAGGTACCCGCCGTGGTGTTCTCAGCAATGGAGATACTGGGGACACTGAGCGCCCTCGAAGGCTGTATGAAAGGCACAGTGGTACTGGTCGCGGGTTAGTATTTTGTTCATCAGATTTCTGTACTGTTATATCAGTAGTGCTTGATGCAGGTCTTCATCATAGTTTTCCTCCTTGCATGTTTGATCAGGAATGAGTTTAAGCGTGATGGAGCTGGCCGCGGAAATTGGGGAATCCCAACTGATGATGTTGCTACGTAAGTATCCAAAGCAAACAGATTGGAGTTCATACATGCTGTAGTATAAGTTCTCGAATTCATAATTCCTTTTCTTGTAAAACAAAAGAGAGACTGAGGAAGCTGTTGTCAAGAATGAAAAGAGCATCAATACAGAGCCTTCAAGAGAAGAGGATGTTGGAGATGCTAACAAAGATAATGCTGATGATAAGGCTGAAGAGAAAGAGCCTGAGAACAAGGTTGATTTGTTACTTTAACTTGGTCTTGCTCATTTTCTTCAATATTACAACTCATATGAAATGTTGGATTCAGTCAACAATTGGGGTTTCTGATTCTCTGCCGTTACAACCCTTATAGGGTGTTTGATTAAGTACAATCAGGATAACTAGGGTCAACTTTGGCTGTATTTTGCCTTGTATGGATATTCTAGAACTTGGAAAAATTTTCTTTTCTCATTCGATCACGGTTAACTTGTACCTTTTTTTTATAAAAAACCACTGACATTATGTAATGTCTTTTAAATTCAAAGTTTTCATCATGAAACAATTGTGTAAGTTGGAGACAACTATTGAATTTTATGGTTAGCTTTTAATAGTTGTTAGTTGGGTATGGCTGTTATATGGTTTGTTTTGTTAACACATTTTCAGTTACGACTTGTATATTTTTTCAGACTTGGCATATGTGCTATTTTGTATGATATATTGAGAACTGTCTCATTTCTAAAATAGCCTACATATAAGTATTGCATGCTGATTCGCTATTTTAGCCAAAAATTATAGATATTTCAAGTTGTACATAAAGTGATATTGGATCTTGTTGAGGATAGTTATACATAGCAGTTTGGTGTACTTTTTCTCAAATTGTTAAATGCAGACACTTCATGGCTTCTCTAATTGTTGCTGAATGCAAAGTTACAGTCATGTGTTGAAGTTCTGATCTGGTTTACATTGTCTCTCATTTGAAAAGTTTTGTAAAGTTCATACACAGCTTGTTTTTTATATTATTCCAGAATAAGAGCATAAATGTTTTTTATTGCCATAATAGCCTTTATGTACATCTTGTGTAATAGGTGCATGTTACTCTTATAACAGGAGATGACATTGGAAGAGTATGAAAAGGTTCGTGAAGAGAAACGGAAAGTTTTGCTTGCTTTGAAGCCTGAGGAACGGAAGGTGAATGTGGACAAAGACTTTCAGTCCATGCAGCAACTCTCAAATAAGAGAGAAAATGATGAAATCTTCATCAAACTGGTACTAATTGCATTATAATATGGTGAAAGCTAAAATGGGGCACTAACTTGGAACTTTTGGTTGACAGGGGTCTGAAAAGGACAAACAGAAAGATGCTAATGACAAAGAAGTCAGGGCAAAAAAGGTGTGAGCTCTCTCATTATAAATGGCAACTACTATATAACAAGTTAATTGATTAGCAATTTCTTACTCATGCATTGGCCATTTAGATGGTAAATGCAACAGAGGACTATGGGAGTTTATCATTTTAGGATCTCCCATCTACAGTCATCATTTTAGCCTCATCTGTCTTTTCCATCCTACGCAATTTGTTCCTTGGAATTTCAATAATATGGTTTCTACGAGTAACAAGGCCATGATCTTTTGCAACTATTAGTTTGAATTTGGTTGCTTTAATATTCTTTTAGTAATTGAAAGACATTGTTATTCTGTTTGGTTTTATATGTTGGATGGTGTTTTCTTGAAGCCATGGCTTTGAATTATGTTCATGTGTTTACTGAATAACAAGCATACCTTCGCTTTGTGCTTCATTGCATGAATTATTTTCTGAAATTTCATGTTATTTATTGATAAAATTTTTCATGTGATACTTGGTTTATTGTTTTAGCATCCCCATGTTCATACCTCACATGACGCGCTTCTTTAATTTAGGCTGTCAGCATCAACGAGTTCCTGAAGCCTGCTGAAGGGGAGAGTTACCATAGTGGTGGTGGTCGAGGCCGAGGCAGAGGTCGCGGATCAAGAGGTGGATTTGGAAGAGGCAGTGCACGTGATGTAACTGCACCTTCAATTGAAGACCCTGGGCAGTTCCCCTCGCTGGGTGGCAAGTGAGATGGTAGTGCAGCTGGTAATTGTCACATTGGTTTTTTCTATGCATGGGATTGCCCTTTGTGATCTATGGAAGAGTTTGAGCCAGAAGCTAATCAAAAGGTGTCCAAGTATGCTCAAAAAACCGTCTTGGGTGTAAATTTTAGATATTTTTCCGTGCCTATGATTTGCTTCCTGAATTTAGCATGCGTACCTACATTTTCCATCTTTTGGGAAATAGTCACAGTTGGATCATTATTTATGTTCTGGATTCGAGTAGTGGCCTCAGTTTTGGTTTTTAAGATATGGTGGAACTGTTTTCATTTATTATGTCGTTTTTTACAAATTTTGCTTCAAGATTAATGTAAGAGCTGCCAAATCCTTGCTCTCAAGTTGAAGGTTTCGCTTTCTGTACTAGCTTCGGCCACGCTGGGTGCCAGCGACTTTTAGTTTATATTTATTCAGATGGAAAACCAATAATAGTTGGAATTTAGAGTGATAAACTGTTCTTGAATGAAATTTACGCCCGGGATAATGTGTAAGAACTATAATACATGAGAAGTGGGGTTTTCGTCCTCTGAAAAGGAAATTAGTTGTTGGTACGTTGTTTCTGAAACGACACAGGTGAATGTCCGTTACATCTGATTCGAAAACTTGTCCTAGTCGATTCTGCAATTTACTAATTGTGAACTTTTTGAATGTATATTTATCTCAACATTCCTTCCTGTTTAATTATCGTCAGTTCTTTCAGTAGTTATTTTTTAAGATAGGTAGTAGCTGCGTCGCACCTAAAATCAGGCAGTTTCTTACGTTGTGTTTGGTTCTTGTCTCTGTTAGTGGGGACAGAAGATGAGATATATAAATCCTATCTTCGTGTAACGTTTGGTTGCTGTCTCTGAATTTCTGTCCACTATTTCCGAATGACAGGGACAAGTTTTTTTGTTCCTTCCAAAAAGGGAGGACAAGGGGACAGAGACACGTAACATGTCCTCCATTTTTTTGTTGCTTTATTTTGTTATTTTATTATTATAATTATAATAATAATAATTATTATATATTTTGTATTTATTATGATCCGAATTTATTATTATTATACATTTTGAACTTTTTTATAATTGTTATTCATTTTGTTGTTATTATTATTATTATTATTATTATAAATGTTGGTATTAATTATTGTTATTATTAATAATAATATTATTGTTATCATACAATTTGTTTTGTTTTATTATTATTATAAATTTGTTATTATGATTATTATTATTAGTAGTAGTAGTAAGTGTATTCTTATTATTATTAAGCATCATTTTGTATTTATTATTATTATTATTATTATTATTATTAAGTACTTTATATTTCTTGTAATTCAAATCTATTATTATTATACATTTTGAACTTATTTATTAATGTTATTAATTTTGTTGTTGTTATTATTATTATTATTATTATTATTATTATCATTATTATTATTATTATTATTATTATTATTATTCAATCTTAATTTGAAATTGTTATTATTATTATTTGTTAATTTTTTAATCAATGCAAATCATTCGTAATAAAATTATCAATGAATTACATATTTCTAATCATATTTATTATTATGTACTTTGTATTTATTGTAATTCAAATTTATTATTATTATACATTTTGAACTTATTTATTAATGTTATTAATTTTGTTGTTGTTGTTATTATTATTGTTATTATTATTATTATTATTATTATTCGATCTTAATTTGAAATTGTTATTATTATTATTTGTTTATTTTTTAACTAATACAAATCATTCGTAATAAATTTATCAATGAATTACATATTTTTAATTATATTAACGACCAGGGACATTTTCATCATTGACAGAAATTTTTCGTTCTGTCCACTGCAACCAAACACATTCTGTCTTCGAGACGGGGACAGTTTTTTCTGTTCTGTCTACCATAACTAAACAGTTTACTATCTCTAATTTCTGTTTCATTCCGTCTCCAAATTTCTGTTATGTTCCGTCTCCAGAAATCAGAGACAGCAAACTATACGGACAGTAAAGATAGCGGGGTCAATTACGCTGCGTATGGTTGCTGTCTCCGGTAGCTAGAGACGGAAAAATGAGAGAATGAGAGAATAACAAATTTTACAGGCGAAGGAGGGCGTGCGGGAGAGGAGTGATTTTGCAAGCGAAGGAAGGCGTGGGAGAGACCGAAACAAGAACCAAATAATAAAGGAGGGATAATTTTGGCTAAACGTCTTTCTTTGTTTCGGAGACAGGGACAAAGATTTTTTGTCCTTCGGTTTTCGAAAGGATAAAATTTTTTATCCCTATGCTCCGAAAATAGAGGATATAAAATTGGAGATATCAACCAAATAATTAAGAGGCATAGTATTATTTTGTTTTGTCAACTGTCCCACTCTCGTACGTGTCACCCGGACCCAACCTTCACGACATCTTTTGATACTAATAAATATCAGTAGCATCCCAGTCACTCGACTCTTCCAGATGGAGTTGTTGCGAATACATTGCCCTTCCCGCTTTTTATCCTTCTCCGTGCTAGGTGATAGTCCTTCTAAGCACTCCCATTTCCGCCAGTTCCTCGACTTAAAGACTAAACCCAACCGAAGATGCGCTTCGTCACCGTCGGTTTTCGTCGTCAATGACGGAGGTGGCGCAGGAGATACGGCGGAGACTGGGGCTGACGTCCTGTTGGAGAAGTCCAAATCGCGAAGATATGTAGTTTCCCGAGGTTATCCTGCTCCTTTGGGCGCCACAGCCCGTGATGATGGAGTCAATTTCGCTATATGTTCTGCTAATGCCGTCTCTGCCAAGCTTTGTTTGATTGCATTATCTGAATTGCTGGAGGTTGGCTGATTCCCGTATTTTTATTCGTTACTTCTTTTTTTTTTTTCCCTCCCAATCTTTGTAACTGCCTTCGCTAAACTAATTCTCTTTTCAAGTCAAAAATCAGTGTGTGTTTAGTTTTGTCATTTATAATTTTGTACCAAATTCTATGAGATGCCTTGGCTTATTGAGAACCGATCCGTATCATAATTGCTCTATTTCTTTTATCTTTTCTCTCTTTTGTTTAACGTCTGTTATTATTGAAAAACATCTCTTCTGAATTGTGATTATTTTCCTCGACAGTTATAATCTTCCATTAAAGGCATTTTCAATGACCATGCTTTTACATGCCTTTGAATTCCTTTTTTTTTGTGTGTTTTTGGTTATAATTGTGTCGGCAGATACTAACATCATTTTCCCATTCGAAATCTGATTGCCCATTTACTGAGACAGAAAAAGGTGACTGAAGAGATATCCCTTGATCCATTGACTAATAGGACTGGAGACGTCTGGCATGTTTTTCTGAAAGGAGATTTTAAGGATATGCTGTATGGCTATACGTTTGATGGGAGGTTTTGTCCAGAAAAAGGGCAGTACTACGACTCTTCCCATATACTGTTGGATCCTTATGGAAAAGTTAGTTCACTCCATATTCTCTTGTCCAAATAATGCGACAACACATGCTTCTGCATGGAAAACGTTTATGGACTAATTTTTTTTGACTGAATATTTGTTAGTTTCTTGTTCTATGTACACCTTTTTTCCCCATCCTTTTGTTCTTAGGTGGTTATAAGTCGAGCGGAATTTGGTGTTCTAGGGCAAGATGATACTTGCTGGGCCCAAATGGCCTGCATGATACCAGCATCTGAGGATGCGGTACACACTATTGCTTTTCTTGACATCTCTATCCATAATGATGTTATATTATCTATGTTATATTATCTATCTTGTGGAGAGTAACTATTAGTATCTTAAGAGGATAGGCTAGTGCTTAGCTAGTTATTGTTAAATTAATAGCTCATCTCGTGACAACTAAAAAATGTAATTAGTATAGAAAATTGCTTTTTAATGTTCCTTTAATTTTTTCCCTTTGCAATTAGTTATTGTTGGGCAGTACCTAAGTGCAATTCACTGCTATCTGCATTTCATTTATTTATGCTTTCTCTGACTTTCACAATTGGAGAGACTTGATTTTCTTACTTTTGGGGCTGATTTTCCAAACTTCATCTTATTATTGCACTAAGTTTTGAAACAAGTTTTTCCTGTTATATACTTCTTTTCTTCTATTCCATGAATTAAAATTTTTCAGTGTGGTGAGATAGTTCAGGGAAAGTATGATCCCTTTTACAAATGGTTATGTTAAATACTTGTTTTCTTCTATTCCATGAATTAAAATTTTTCAGTGTGGTGAGATAGGTTAGGGAAAGTATGATCCCTTTTACAAATGGTTAAGTTATATACTTCTTTTCTTTTATTCCATGAATTAAAAATTTTCAATGTGGTGAGATAGGTTACGGAAAATATGATCCCTTTTACAAATGGTAAGGTTGTCATTAATACTTAGAAGTGATGATAACAATTTTCTTAAATTACACGTAGAGCCAGTATTGGCATGCAACATTTATATACTAATTTTCATGTGGAGAAATAGGACAAAAAAAAAGTTGTAAAGAAAGCATAAAAGTGAATCTTTGTATTTGAATATCGTTAAAGTATGTACTTAAGATGTAATGTCTTCTATGCATACTCAAACATCTACAATTAGTGGGGTTTTATCTTTCAATAGTTTTAGTGGGAAAGTTGAACTCTAGAAGGAGCAATAATTTGTAAAATTTGGTTAGTAATACAATAAGGGGAATCAAGGGTTAAGAGAGCCAAACAATTTATTTCGTATCAATTATGTAGCATTTGAACTTTATTTTCCTTTTTCTTAAATAATAAAATTTACTATTCTTTTTAGTAACTGATTCCTCAATTCTTTTATATTGTGTTTGGAGTCTCATGATTTGAATTCATATTGTCAATGTTGATTTTGTTGTTGTTTATCGCAAATAATTGAGAATTCTAATCTCTTACCCAGTTCCATATAATTCAAATATAGTTACTTTTGACAAATTTCAAATTCTTAGGTTATAAGTTTCCGAACAACTTTGTTTCCGCACATTTACTATTTACAACTCCAACTATTTTTACTAAAATTTTCAATTTTATTAGAATTGGAGTTTGAATTCCAATTTTTGGGATTTACAAAAAATCTTTGAATAATTTTGTCGGCATTGCTTGAATAGCTTTATAATTAGACATACTCTGCGGTTTGTTACCATTAATTTACTTTTTATCTAAATGACACATGAAGTGTACTTTCTCATGCTTCAACATGTTTTGCCAATTTGAGTACGCAAAAGATGATTAGCAATACTAAAACTCAACTTTGATTTTATTGAATTGTATTATATGGTGTTATGATTTGGTTAGCTCAGAGTTAACAACATTATTCTCAACTTTGACTTCATACAATTTAATTAGACACATAAGCTTGAAAACTGCATGAATACCTATGACCCCCATAGTCTTGTCACTTAATTTCTTATTACTCATTAAAATCCATAAAATGAATGCTATTGTATAGGCTGAAAACTTTTAATCATGCTAATAATTTAATAATTTGTTAACACTGATTTGAGCATTTGTTTGGTTTTTGTTACTAGTTTGATTGGGAAGGAGATTTGCCATTGAAGCATCCACAAAGAGATTTAATTATATATGAAATGCATGTTAGAGGTTTTACTCGACATGAATCAAGCAAGACACAATTTCCTGGTACATACAGTGGTGTAGTAGAGAAGCTTGATTATTTAAAGGTAGATTGTTTATCTTTATGTTGTGGTTTGATTCCTTGTCTCTTCTTGGGGTATTCATGAACATCTTTTTTTTTCCTTATTGACAGATTGTCAAGAAAGGCACAATATATTGGTCACCAAGCAAAAATTTTAGGAACTTGTAAAAGTAGCCATGGAGATTAATGTATGGTCTTACCTTTAGAAAGATAACCTGATTTTTAGTTACCTAATTTACTTAAAATTTATTACATTGTATTCATAATCTTATCTTTTATCTATTTTGCTCAAAGAAAATTTCATCCAAAATTGCACTTGTGAAAAAAGAGTAGTTTGTGGACATCTGCAACATAGGATGCAGTCTTTATGAACTTCTTGTCTTCAACTCTCTAAGTCATGTATGAACTCCCATTGGTTGTCTGAAAAAACATAACAAAATTGTTTATAGTAGCATTAGATTGCCATTTGTTTTAGAAAAAATAAGTCAATGAGATGCTTTCATTCTTTTCCTCTTCTCCTTTTTAATTAGGTTATATTTTTGTGATACATTATATACTAGAAGGTAATGAATTTACTTGGAGCTCATGTGCTTCTACCTCTTCAAATATTGCACCTTACATAATATGGTGGAATATTGATCTCTAAGATAACACTACATTTTTCTATTCACACAGGCTATTAGCACTAATATCTGTATTTATATTTCTGTTTACCGATTTCAGGAGCTTGGTATCAATTGTATAGAATTAATGCCGTGCCATGAGTTCAATGAGCTGGAGTACTTCAGTTACAATTCTGTCTTGGGTGATTACAAGTATGTGTTATTTTGTTATTTTGAAATTTTTTAGTTAGTAGGTATAAGTTCTATAAGTTGGTGTTCCATTGTGAAAATTCAGCACAATACATATGACAAAGAAAGCTCCTATATTAAAGGGAAACCCACGTTATGTATGCTTAAAAATCTAAATAGTTAAAGTAGGACTCCTCAAATTCTTCATTTTCAAAGAAAGTTATATAAGTTGACCTTTTTCTTTCCCTAATTGGTCTTTTTCTTTTATGCCTTGTCCATGGTCTATCTACATGATGAATTAAAAATTTGTTTTGTTTCCTTTGTTACTATACTTCCTAATTAGAAAAGAAACACTTGCATTTTCTTTTGTCCATAGAATTTAAGTCTACTTGGAAATCATAAGAATCTGATGTAGGACAAATAGAAGCAATATTAACCAGTTGCTAAACACAAAAAATTTAGGAAATATGACTAATATTAGACTATTGGAATATCAAATTTCAGGTTTTGGTTTCTTTTTGGAATGCTGAAATTTCAGTAGTTGGCTTTTAGGATTTAATTGCTAGAAATTTAGGCTAAAATTTTGGGTTTTGATATGGATGAAACTTAGGCTTGATATGGCTGGAATTTGGGTTTTTAGGTGCTGGAACTTTAGCTTAGAATTACTGGAATGTAGTGAAAAACATGGACAATGGAGGTCAGGAAACTAAGAATCACTCCTTGTGTTTAAGAATCAGACCTTCTAACTGAAAACTCAGATTTGTATAAAAGATTTAGTATAGCTTATTACTCACGTATTTATAGTTCTTAGAATCCTTATTCTAATACGAAATGGTTCAAAAATATCCAAAGTTGATTCCTATGCTACTAAGGATTTTTTGTTATTAAATAAGCTTAAGTCCGAAATAAAATAGGACAATATATCTATCTGATTATTATTCTTTGTCTAATAAGGAAAACAAAGCATAAAGTAAGTTGTCCTTGTTGGTCACTTCAATTCCTATTCTTCATCCCATCAAATTAAAGCTTGCGGTTGACTGATTAAAAATTAGTTTTGTTTTCTTTGTTATTGCATTTCATAATAAGAAACGAAGCACTTACATTTTCTTTGGTCTTGAGAATTTAAGCCTCCTATGAAATCACAAAAGTCTGATGTAGGACAAATAGAAGCAATATTAACTAGTTGCTAAACTCAAAAAATTTAGGAATTATGGTTGATATTAGATTACTGGAATATCAAGTTTCAGGTTTTGTTCTCAGCTTGGAATGCTAAAATTTCAGATTTGGCAGCTGGGTTTTTAGGGTTTAATTGGTGGAAATATAAGCTAGAATTTTAGGGTTTTATCGGTGGAAAGATATAAGGCAAGATTGGTGGCGAAATGGTTTACTCAAACCTATGGCATTGATTATCTTGAGACATTTGCTCCTGTTGCTAAGATGAACACTGTAAGGATACTGTTATCATTAGCTGCTAATTTTGAATGGAATCTGCGAATGCGTTTCTCCATGGTGATCTAGAAGAGGAAATATACATGGAAGTTCCTCCTGGATTTGAATCAAAAGAAGGAATGGTATGCAAGCTGAAGAAAGCTCTTTATGGGCTCAAACAATCCCCACGAGCTTGGTTTGGGAGGTTTGCTAAGGTAATGATCTCATTGGGATATAAGCAGAGTCAAGGAGACCATACCTTGTTCATTAGACATTCAAGTTTCGGTGGAGTCACAGCATTACTAGTTTATGTGGATGATATTATTGTGACGGGTAATGATGCAGAAGAAATAAAAAATCTGAAGCAATGTCTCTTGAAGGAATTTGATATCAAGGAACTAGGAAAGTTGAAATACTTCCTAGGCATTGAAGTAGCTCACTCAAAGCAAGGGATCTTCATCTCTCAACAAAAGTATGTATTGGATTTGTTGAAAGAAACAGGAAAATTGGGTTGTAAACCAGTGGATACACCGATTGAGTTCAATCATGGATTAAGTAATGCTCCAGAAGATTCAGCAGTAGACAAAATGTCATATCAGAAGCTTGTTGGGAAGTTGATATATCTGGCACACACAAGACCAGATATAGCATTTGCAGTGAGCATGGTTAGTCAATTTATGCACAATCCCAAAGAATCACATCTCAAGGCAGTAAACCGAATCCTACAATACTTGAAAGGCAGCCCAGGAAGAGGAATTTTGTTTAAGCGACAAACAGTCACAGGTATGACATTAGAAGCCTATACTGATGCAGATTATGCAGGGTCTTTGGTTGATAGAAGGTCAACATCTGGTTATTGTACTCTCCTAGGTGGTAACCTTGTTACATGGAGAAGTAAAAAGCAGAATGTAGTGGCAAGATCAAGTGCTGAATCTGAGTTTAGATCTATGGCATTGGGGATATGTGAATTACTTTGGATGAAGATAATTCTTGATGACTTGAGAATAAAGTGGGAAGGGCCTAGGCAATGGAACCGAATGCTTTCAAATGACTTACTTGGGTTTGCTGCCATGCAGTGCTTCATATGGAATCATCTCTTTAACAACTTGAGTTGCAAACCGATTGAGAAGATAAACAACTACCCTTACTGCTTCAGCTCAAAACTCCTTAGGTAGGCCTTTGCCTTTGAACATACTTCTAGCTGCTTCAACGATTGTTCTATTCTTCCATTCTGTGACTCCATTTTGTTAGGGTGTGTAACGTGCTGTGAGTTATCTTTGAATACCACAATCATTGCAAAAAATGCTAAATTTTGTAGAAAGAAACTCACCACCACGATCAGTTTGGAGTGTCAAAATAGGACAGACACTTTTCTTTTCCACCATAGCTTTGAATTGCATGAAACATTCAAATGCTTCTGATTTTTCTTTCAAAAAGTACACCCAACTCTTTCTTGAATAGTCATCAACAAAAATCAAGAAATACTTACTTCCACTTAAGGATGGTGTCTGCATTGGTCCACATATATCTGCATGCACCAACATGAGTGGCTTGGAAGCTTTCCATGATCTTCCTTTAGGAAACTTATCTCGTTGGTGTTTTCCAAAAATGCAAACTTCACATTGCTATTTTTTCCATCAATTATAAGATCACCCACTATAGTCCTTTTGCACAATAAGTTTAGTCCACTTAAATTAAGATGACTAAACCTTCGGTGCCAAAGAAAACTATCATTACTAGTTCCATTGAAAGCATTGATCAAAGCTTCAAAAAATACAAGCAGAAACATCTTATCAGCTGTCATTTTCACAGAATGAATTAAATGCATGTTCTTATCATAAATCATGCACTTGCCATCATCAAACACAACATAATAACCATTCTTCATCAATTGACCCACACTAATCAGATTATGAATTATCCTAGGCACATACATCACATCATGCAGTAACTTCATTCCAAATTTTGACATAGCAGCAATGTGCCCATTCCACACACTTGAACCTGGTCGTTGTTGCCCATTCTTACTTTCGTCTTAATTGATTCATCAAGCTCTACAAATAACCTTTTGTTGCCAGTCATATGATTACTACAACCGCTATCAAGATATCAAACATCGTTGGACTTGCCATCATGAGAAAGTAAGCAAGCAGCAAATAAATTTGCTTTAGTAGCATCTTTTTCTTCAAACTTTTCACGATCAACAACCTTTTAAAAACATTTTTTCTTAATATGGCCATAACCTTTGCAATAATAGTGTTAAATTTGCAATGGGCGTACGAGCTCACGCGAGGAGAAAAGTTAGACTACACATAAGCCAAAGTGAAGCTCCATCCTAAAACCAATCGATAATAGGTGGAGTAACCCATTAGGCTTATATGTTAGTCTTCTTTTCTTTTAGTCTTCTTTTCCCTCTTTCTCCAATGTGGGATGCACACATGTAGATATTCTCAACACTTCTTCTCACATTTGAGTCCCTTTTTACTTGGACAATCTAGAGAAGTACATAAACAATCCTCATCAGGGCTGGACTTTTGATTAAGGTCAAATAGGCCCCCTCCTGGGGCAAACAATATTGTTGAGCCACTTGCTCCATGCAGATTTCAAATCTTTCTTTAATTGCTTAAACGACGAACCCCCTTCTGGGCCAAATACTAGGCCAAGATCTTCTTTGGCTTTAATACCATGTTAAATTTGCAATGAGCCTACGAGCTCACACAATGAGGAAAGTTAGACCACACACAAGCCCAAGCGAGATTCCATCCTAAAATCAATTGGCAATAGGTGGAGTAACCCACTGGGCTTATATGTTAGTCTTCTTTCCTCTCTTTCTCCAATGTGGGACACTCACTTGTGGATATTCTCAACAAATAGCATTAAGGAGAGTTGTATTGCACATGTTTTTGTTTATATCAACAATCTTTATCTTTATGATTTAACCTTCCACAATGTAAGCAAGAATTAGAATGATTACCTCCACTTGAATTGTTTCTATGTTGTTCATAATGTCTTGCTCTACCTCTACCTCTTTCGCGAAATGATCTACCATGACTATGGCCTCAGCCTTTGCTGCTTCTACGACTCATGTCATCTGAGATCTTTCTCGACTCAACCTTTGAATGAAAGGCTTGCTCCAGAGGTGTCTCAACTGTCCTGTTTATCCGTTGCTCATAAGAGAGAAGAGAGCCCATCAACTCATGGAGAGAGTATCTTTTTAGATCCTTTGATTCTTCTATTGCAAGAACAACATGATCAAATTTGGGTGAAAGGCTTTGCAAAACCTTTTCAATAGCTTTCTGATCGGTCGATTCTTCTCCAAATGTTCTGATTTGGTTTACCACTGAGTGAAATCTTGAGAAAAAGCCTTGCACAAATTCAGAGGGCTTAATTTCAAAGTTTTCAAATTCTCAACGTAGGGTCTTCACTGAAACAACTTTGTTTGTTCCACGATACTTTTCTTCAAGCAGGTCCCATGCTTCCTTTGATGTTGAGGATTCCATGATTAATGGAAAAATGACATCATCTAGTGCTTGTTGAATCAGCAATAGTGCTCTTGAGTCCTTCCTTTGACTTTCTCTCAACTCATTGCGTTGAGTCGCTGTAAGTCTTTGGCTTTCTTCTGTTTCTATAAACTCACAAGACCATTTGCAACAATATCCCATAACTCGTAGGACATGAACAAGGTCCTCATCTTGTGTGCCAAAATTGGTAATTAACACCATTGAAGACAGGTATATTCTCAGACGAGCTTGTCAAGGCACTAGTATAAGCCATACCATAAACTTGCTTTGATACCACACTTGTTGGCAAAAAATGTGGAATTTGCTTAAAGAAGAAATAACAAAGAAATTGATTTTGAATGAAGAGAAGTTTGTATTGACTTTGATTTCTTCTCCACAATGAAAAAAATGACGGAAATGAACTACTTAAATAGACGTCAGCCACCTCAATATTCTCATACATGGCAATTCCTCCCTAACTTGCTAATAGACGCTTTGACACATAATCACAAACAGTTGGTAGGCATACTTATTCAACCTGATTTCTATATAATGGAAAAATCAACTGAAAAATCCTAAATCTTAACTGCAGTAGGTATTCAAACCAATTGCAAAAGCTTGTATTAATTTCTAACATTGAGTCCAATCATTTTCCCTTTCCTTAAAATGGTTTGTTCTTAAATTAGTACCTTCGTCTACAAGATTAGACAACACTTGATGCTTGGCTAAGTATGTATCCCTCATTTTTACTTTCCTTGGAAGACTTGAATTATACCCAAGTATATTCCTTTATTTTTTTCCCGTTAAATCTCCTGCTCACTCTTATAAATGTGAATTTGAACTTTATAAACCTGCTTAGGTAACAATGGACCAATGATAATTTAGTTGCCACTCATAGGAAAGGAATATTTGTTCTTATATCCATAATGTATGACACTCTTATCAAATTGCCACGGACACCCCAAAAGAATGCGTCCCACTTGCATGAGTACCACATGACACAACACTTCATCCTTATGCCTTCAAAGGGAAAGAAATCAATATATGTTTTGTTACCTTAACCTTCTCACTGTAGGTTGTAATATATGTTTTGTTACCTTAACCTTCTTACTGTAGTTTGTATGGTTTAGGGTGTTTCATAGTTAACAATCTCAACTTTCCCCTAACTCACATTAGCCATATTAGTATAACTATCCCTATCCCCACAAATTCTGATTCCCTCGTTAATGGGACCGGTAAAATTCGATATTAATAAGATAGGACCTAGGACTATTCTATTAGAAACATGTTTGATTTAAGAAATTGAGCGCTCAAATACAACAAATAAAGATATGAATTGCTACACTCCGAAAAAGAAAGGAATTGGAAGTGATAAAATTTTAGAGTTGATTGCTACTAGCAAGGTAAATGAGATTGATAGTTAATAGGGAACCTAAATCAGAGGTTTTTCCAAAAACAAGGATGAAGAAAATCCCTCCAAAAGTTTTTGATTCAACAATAATAGTGATAAACTCTCAATTAATCATAGGAAAGCCTCGATAGAGGCATAAAACTTTAAAGCTAGAGTTTTAAAAGAAAATAATAGGTTGAAATAACAACACTCTAGCTAATTAAAATATGAGTTTGGCGCCTGTCTTGGCCAATACTGGAAACAATTTTGTTCAGGGGCTTTCAGTAGGTGAATCAAACATGAATTCGGCGTTGGTTACATGATGAACTTTAACATCAGTTTGTTTCTGTTTTTCCAGTCAGCAAAACTCTTCTAATGAGAATAAATTTTTCTGACTTCTTATTCGTACTAGCTGTCACAGGCTTACAGAACTACTAGAAAATAACAACTGTGCCTCTATATTGACTTACTACTACATTAAATGAGGACACGACACAGCTATTAGTAATACTATCTTCTTTAAACAACAGCACATCATCCTTGCTTATGTTCTCAGCTGACTTCCCTTAATTGAGCTAACTTCAGCTCCTCTAGCTCCACCTTTGTTTCAGTTAAACTATTTTTCACAATTTTCCTTGTGGAATCAATTATGAAGCTGTTTGTTGGATATACTGCTGTTTCTATTGCATGAATATTCTTTTGAATTGATTAGTAGGCATGAAGTTGTGATTTATTAGCTGGTTTGTTGCTAATAGGCTGTGTAATTGAACAGTTCCTTACAAATAGGACACTACATGTAATTACACCGAAAGAAGAGGGTTTCTGAATTTTTTTGGTTATAACTGACTATGACTGATTCTCTAAAGAGAGCTTATGTTTTTGGGATCTTGTATAGTGAAGCTGGGAGGACATTTGAAGTGTGGACAAACTTGACCTTAAACTGAACTTGGTGCAGGTGTCGGCCTCCCTTAACTCATCGTATTGTTACATACTGCGGACTGGAGCATCCACCTTCACTTGGATGGGAAATCTATCTTCTTCAATAGACCATGACCTTCTTGACAGGATGCTGGAATTAATTAATGTATATATCCCTGTTCTCTTAACATGAATTTGTCTTACAAAGAAATTTGTGAAAAGGGTATGTGGACCGATGATTATAGATGGACATTTTGTTTACTAATTATCATCAATAGGGAAAAAATTAAACTTAGTAATAAGGGACAGTCGGCACAGATTGCATGGACAACTTTTCTGCGACTACAGGCCATTTGTTTGAAATTATGACGTCTTATTTCAACATTGGAGGGATATACATTTGTTATTTGGCTGTCCCTTATTAGTAAAAGTATCCCTCTTTAATGATTAGTAAACAAAGTATCCTTGACAAATAACTTTAGGTCTTTGTCCCGTTTCATGATTTCCTTTATTTGTTTTCATCGTTTTTGTATATGTAACAAGAAGAAATAAACTTGAGATTGAGTTGAGCGATTAATAGGCAGGCAACTACATTTAAGTGTTAGTTACATGCTAAAAGTGTTGCCTCAACTCCATCCCATTTGGTGCGAATTTTGAATAGGGACAAGTAAACAGATATAGGACCCATATCATTTTACACCAACAACGTGTTGTCTTATGGGGAAATTGATTCTCGTTTTGAACTTGTTTGTCTACTCTTTTGTGAAAAGGAACCAATTTAGAAGTAATTTTCTCTTCATTTTATTTGTAGCCAACATGGCAACCTATATCTGTGAGGGAGGCAAGTGAACCTGACATTTTTTGGCATGCACTTGGTGGAAAGGCTGACTATCCAAGGGAAAAAGAAATAATAGGGTTTACTGAGGATCCACGTTTGCTCCAAGTTATGCCTAGTGATGGTAAGCAAACTAACCTTTTCTTCGAGTTACACTCTCAAAAGACGATGGGCTATGCTTTGTTTCTGAATTGTGTCAGGTATAAACTGCTGCTTGTTTGAACTCAACTTTAGGTGATTTCAAGGTATGATATTGTACATATCCTAAGGCTTAATATGCAGTTCATGCTTGTTCTGAATCTGTAAAAGTTCAACTAGATGCTTCTCACTTTCTCCCTCCTAATGTAATAGAACTTTGAGCCTGTTACATGTTTTCAGGTCAAAGAGATATTTAACTTTACACAAGATGACTTGACCACTGAAGATGTATTGATTCTTGATAACCATGAAGAGATTTATGTCTGGATTGGACAGCATTCAAACATCAAGTCTAAGCAGCAAGCCCTTATTCTTGGCCAGGTGACAGTTTTATAAAACACATAAGGTTACTTGTTTATACACATGCCCTTCTTACCATAAAAAGCACCTCCTTTTTTTTGGCAGTACATAATATGGAAGTTCTAAAAGTCATTTTTATGTTATTACGCATGTAAAAGCTTTGAGTATATGTGTTTCATCGCTTCTTAAATATATGATTACCACCATATGTTGTTATCCAGCTTCTGTCAAGTGCTCCTTTTAGTTCTTGCTTCATAGAAAGATTATGATGGAACTTTGGTTGGTGGGTAAAAGACATAAACCTTCCCTATAGTTTAAAAAGTCTTAGAAAAATCCCTTGATCTTTAAAATTCTCAAAAAAATTCCTAGTTTTTAGTTTTTCATGATTTTTTTTTTTAAAATTCAGTTAAAAGATATTGATGAAAAATACGCGATATGAATATCAAACGTCAATTAATGAAATATTACTAATATGATTACCTAACTCAGTTCTTAAACCCTACCTGAATCAATCAAATTTTGACTTAAATTAATAATGTAAGATAATTATAATAAATTATTAGTTTGAGTTAAATTTAGTTAGTTCAGTTTGGTTAAGAGTTAGGGTGAATCGTCATGTAAATAGTGTTTGATTATTTCACGTCTGATGATCATATTGCATATATTTCATAGTTATTTTTTAACTGAAGTTTAAGAAAAAGGTCTTTTTTGAAAAAATGAAAATTAAAAAGAATTTATTTGAGAATTTTAATGACTCGGGAGTTTTTTTAAGGTCGATTAAATTATAGGGGAGGATTGTGTCTTTTATCCTTTGGTTGACATAAGTACAAAAATCAAACTTTATCTATCAACTCAGTATGACAATGTGTCTTCTTGTTAATCTATCACCTGATTCATCTGTCTTCTTGTTAATCTCTCACCTGATTCATCTCTTTGTCATTTTCCCTGCAAGTGCAGAAATTTCTTCAAATAGAGTTTGCGGTTAAAAATCTCTCTTTTACAACTCCTATCTATGTTGTTACGGAAGGACAGGAGCCACCATTTTTCACTCATTTCTTTGAATGGGATTCCTCAAAGGCAAATGTAAGTGGACTAAAATCCGAACTAAATACGCTCCTGAATCAGGAATCGATTCAATATGTCTGCTAATATAATTCACATAACTAGACTGCACAGTGAATGAAGGTTCTGTATATGCAACGGCTATTCTATTGTACTAATGATATTACTGCATAATTAGAAGTGAAACCTTTTTTTTCCACATTTTATTAGTTACAAAAAAGATGCAACTGTGTCCAATAATTTTACTTATGATTACTGATCTTGCAGATGCATGGCAACTCTTTTGAAAGAAAGCTTGCTATTCTAAAGGGAAATAAAAAATTTCAGGAAGTGAGTATTCATGACTTCTAATTACTTTTCTTTTTTAGCCACGTGTTCTGTGGGAATTAGTTTCTTGACTACCTTGTCACAGCACTCAAAGCTACAGGATGGCCGTCAAAGCATCCAAGGATGATAGTCCTTATTATCAGCTGCACCAATACTATATCTTTGAATTATATGCTTTCTGCACTTTATTGACATAGTGTGCAGGATGTATTTTGCAGGACGCCATCTTTTTGCTTTATTTTCTGTTTAATCACTTTTATACTAATTAATGAACAGAGTTCTCGTTTTTTTCTTTAGTATTTTGTCAGTGACTCCCCTAGGCAGTACTTAGAAGTTTTAGTTCTTCACTGCAATTATACGTTTAGGTCAGAGTAATGTAAAATCTGGACTCAAATACTAGATTGAGTTGATCAGGTAATTGCCCTAATGTTAGATAAAATGGAACAAAATGGCTTGGACATCGGCCATTTGAAATAATTTTTTGGTTGTTAATGTTAATTTACACTTGAATCTTGATAAATAGGGTCCTTGGTAGTGACATAAAATTGATCATCCAAGCATCCTCTGATGTGTTTTGCAGGTTTCTGTGAGAAACTCATGGAAAACATCCCCTAGGTCATCTACTCCAGATGGGTTCAGAAGTATGTCTGTTGTTTCAAACGGGAGTGGAAGCAGCATCTCTCCCATGTCCAGTGTCCTGAGTACAAACTCAAATTCTTCGCAGAACCATCTACTTTCCAGTTCAACTCCAACTCTGAGGACGCTGTTTACCGGGTCTCCTAATCACGGTTCTTCTGGTAAAAAAAACAGTTCTTTTACTTGTTTTTTCTAAACAGGATAAGATTTTCGCTCAATATTTTGGTGTCAAAAATTCAAATTGAATAGCAGAGGAAACAAGATTTGGAGGGTAGACTATGGGAATTTATATTACTATATAGTAGATTGTTGTTAAAGATTGTCTACTTGAAAGAGAATTTAATTATCAAATAGTCCAGCCTCCTTGTATCTTGGTGTATGGGTTAATACCAAGCAATAGAAGGTCAACGACTGGAAAGGCTGGTGTTGGAACATCAGATTGCAATGTTGATCTGGTGATTGGTTACATAATTTTATATCAGCATATCGTAGGTTGTACAAGAATTGGCTAATTAAGAAAAATTTAAGTACCAGCCCTCCTTGGAGCTTAGTCAATATGCCAAGCAATAAAAGGTACAAGCATGGAAAGGCTGGCTTTGGAAGAACCCGTGGAATGGTTGGTTTGAAAAACCCCTGAAGAGGTCTGGTCTACTTTGTAACTGGTCAAAGTCGGTATCCAATGGATTTTTTTTACAGAAAATCAATACCTGTCGTCTCAGGTTTGCCAACAGCGCGGGAAAGCTCCCAATTTGCACGCTCACTTCAAGATGACGGTACTGATGCAACTGTTAACTCATTAATCTATCCATTCGAGCGATTGAGAATGGACTCAAAGGACCCCGTTACAAACATAGATGTCACGAAAAGAGAGGTACCTGTCTTGTGGATTCTGGGGAATTGTTCTCTTTCAGTATTTTGGTGAACCCTTTTACGCAAAAACTACTTGCTACGTTGCTAAGTATAGCTTTGTTTAAAAAACGGTGGATAGTGTTGATAGACCATTGGAGAGTTTTGAATTATGCTCGATTGGAAAAAAAAAAAATTAGGTGCCATTTGTTAGTTACTTTGCCATTATCTTATACACTTTTTGTTTTCCTTTATTAGTTTGATTTGATGTTAGAATAGCTTAAATGTGTCTGTCTGTTTCTATATATGTTCTCATTGCCGTGTGACATAAGATATATAGGGATTCTAAACAGTAAAGACTGAACTTAACGACTAACTTTTGACTCTTCTCAGGCATACTTATCTGACCAAGAGTTCGAGGAGAAATTCAGGATGACAAGAAAAGAGTTCTATGGCCTTCCAAAATGGAGACAGAACAAGCTGAAGTTGTCTCTAAATCTATTTTAGACTGACAGTAGATATAGTCTTCTCTGTTGAGCTTAATTGAAGTAATCCCTTATTATACATGTGAGGCATTCTCAAGGCAAACTTGGCCAAGATGTCTCGATGTATTCCGGGGTACCCTTGACACATAATCGATGAACTATATTAAAAGGAATTTTGAATTAACAGTGGCTGCTGTAAGAACTGATTCTTCTTGTTTTCTAGCTTTCAAACAGCTATTTTTGATTATCTATTTGGGTTGCTTATCATCTCATTGATATTGGACTGTTACAACAGAAATTGTTCTTGTGGATGCTCTTGTTTGTTTCCCATTTTTCTATATGTTTGATTTCTTCGTCACCTTGTATAAGTATAATTAAGAATTAACAAAGGTATGGGCATAGCTCCTGATGTATTTGAGAAGATGTGGTCTTGGAGTTGAACTTTGCCCAGAATTGTACGAGTTTATAAGAAAAAACATGAGGAAATCAAATTGCTTATACATAATCGTACGGCTGCCTATGTTCCTCTCATATTTGCTTAGATATAAAGATACGGGTAGTTACAAAAAGATACTTGCTTTAAGACTGGTGCATTTCATCTTTTGTTCGTCAAAAAAGTTACAGAAAGATACACGAATTGAGACAGAGACATATTGGAGCTTGCATCCTTCTTTAGACAAAAGCACTAACAAACATGGCTTGGGACCGTGTCCCAAATCTTGTGCACTTCAAAAATAAAGATGCACCTTCTATATAAGCAGACTAAAAAAATCTTAAGTTGCATTAGGCTATTGTCTCTAATATGTAGAGACGAAACAAGATAAAAATTTAAAGATAAAACAGAACAAAAATTGGAGACAGTGAGGTATCTGGTTGTGATGAACAAAACAGATAAAACTGTCTCTGTCTCGAGGACAAAAATGTGTTTGGTTGCAGTGGACAGAACATAAAAATAGTATCAATGACTAAAATACTTATGCAGTATAATATGATTGGAAATATGTAATTCATTGATTATTTTACAATGAATGATTTGTATTACTAAAAAAGTTAATAAATAATAACAATAACAATAACAATAAGAAATTAATTTTATATAATAATAATAGTAGTAGTAATAGTAGTAGTAGTAGTAGTAGTAGTAGTAGTAGTAGTAGTAGTAGTAGTAGTAGTAGTAGTAGTATTAAAATTTTATTTATTTATTTATTTATTTTTCTTTTAGGTCATTTAGAAGTAGTCTCTCTACTAGTTAAGAGTAATTCTGCATATACTGGACCTCCCCAAACTTGCATTTAATAGGATTTTCACTAAGTCATCGTTGTTGTTGTTGTTAATTTAATCGTTATTCAATTCTCCCGTTCTATAGTCGTGAATTTATATATTGCATTTAGATCTGTAATTCTTCATGAGTTCGACCTTTACTTATTATTTACTACATTTTAGTGTGTTCTAGCTTGATTATTAATTTGGTTACAATAAACATCATGACCATTATTTGTTTTAACTACTGTTGGGAGTGAGTTAAACAGAATTCTTTAAGGGGCTGTTTGTTTTTTTTTTCTTTAGGTTTTCGTTGTCGTTTTTAAAAAAAGAAATAGTCCGTTAAAACTTGTTTGGTTAAGGATATTGCCATTTTTCATTTTCAAAAATAAGAAAACAACAACAACTTTACGAAAACTAAAAACTAACGTTTTCGTATGTTTTTAAAACAAGTTTTCGTGTATTTTTAAAACAGGTTTTCATATTTCACATAACTAGTTTCCTGTGTCGTCGACTGTATAATCTTTTGCGTCTTTAGCCTCTTCTACTATTAAAGGGTTTTGCGTATAGAAATCAACGGAACTATCATCTTCATCGTCTTCTCAATCTTTGCGTCTTCTGCTATCTTTTACAACTCATCACATCATGCAATTTCTAGATTTGTTTTCGTATATGGTTATTTGTGCTTTCTAACCCGTTGCTCGACAAATAACATTACTATTATTTGCATTGTTTTCATATGTGGTTATTTGTGGATAAAGCAGCTCGGACTAGTGAAACAACAACACCCTTGCCTTCATCCCTTAAATTCTAACCCAAAGTCTTTGTTGCAACTCCATATTGACTTCCTCTCTCTCATTCTCCTCTGTGAACTCTTTATCTTATTCGCGAACTTCATCGTCCCCCACCTTTGCCTCAAGATCAATACCCTTTTCATGTCAAAACCCTCCATCTGTACAAATATTCCCAGACTTATCAACAGTTATGTCCTTAGTTTCCTCCTTTTCAGACTCTATCTTTTCTCTGGGAGTACCTGCCGCTCCAATAACACCATCATCATTACCAGAATTTACAACTTCACTGCTATTAATACTAGCCTTATAACTAAAATTCTCCCCATAAACAACCCCCTTACCTCCCTCCTCAACCACATCAGTCTTTTCAGAAACACTTTCCTTCTCAAACGCCTTCTATTTTACATTTACTTCACCATTACCAAGGTTTTCACCCTCCACCTCTCTACGATAAACGTCCACTCTGTCATGTTCTGAGCCATGCTTTTCTTCCTCATTTTTATCCTCATCACTACCTTGAACACCGGGTTGAGGCTCTGGTTTGAGCTCACCTTCGTCCATTCACCACTACTCCCACTCTCAGCACTCTTAATCTCAATTTCAACATCCTTCATATCCACTCCAATCTTCTTCCCCACCTCCACACTCCTAGGTTGCTCACTCCCAGAATCCTTTGACCATGATGGAGATGATCTTCTTGACTTGGATCTCGATGATTTCCCCTTCCCCTCATCCCTCGGTGACTTCACATCCCTCAATCCCTTAGGAGATGATTTGCTGTTGGACCCCGATCTTAGAGTTGAATTTAAAATTATAAAATGAAATAAAATGAGGGGTTTTTGTGTATGTATTGTGTTATAGGGGTTTTTGTGCTTTAAGGAAATTTAATGAGAAAAAGAATCGATTAGTTTTGATGACTTTGATATTTGAGTAAATTTGTTTGGGTTATGAAAGTGTTAGAGAATGAGTTGATTTAAAATGGAAGTGAAAATTTAGAAATAAAATTATGGAAGTTTGACTTTTTGGAGTAAAAGTTGACTTTTTGATTTAGGCCAAATTTGAGGAAATGATCTTCTTGAGACTTGTAGCTTCTGTCGAGAGCTTTCCGTAGCCATAAAGTTTGATATTTTTCGATATCGGGAGTGAAAGTTATGATTTTTCTAAGTTAGTGTATTTTGCTTTGTGTTTT
>JAOSBK010000008.1:28107997-28120799 GCA_027568895.1 Erythroxylum shatona | reverse complement strand
TTAAACAAACAACCAAGCATGAATAAATCATTAAGCAAATAATAATTAAAATTTAAAGCAAATCGGGATCCAACACAAAGCATTACTCTGACTAGGCTTATATTTTTTCTTTTAAAGTTAGTTTTTGTAAAACAAGGCTTTAGTTGCATTTTTTAAAATCCTAATTCTTGTAAACTGTGTTTTTAGATCATGTTATAATGTGGCTTGAAATGCCCATTAAAGCTTTGTAAAACTCTTCTTTTTGGATATTAATGAAATATCTTTGATGTTGCTTTTATCTTTCAAATATTTCACATTACAATCGATTTACAATGAGATTAAGAATTTGAAAAGTTGATCGTGTTTATGTCCAAGTTTATTTAGTCTTTGTGTGGAATTGATGAGGGTGTTTGAGAGAATTTATATTTGCAGTTGGTATGATAGGAAGTTGGGATTGTTGGTTTTGTCCCGTGGGTTTCATCGAGGTGAAAGTTGGGGTTGTTAGGTTTGTATCATGGGTTTCGCTGTGGCAAGGTCAAGAGTTCACCGCGATGTAATTAACTCGAAGCTATATTTTTCGTTGGTGTGGCAACCAAATGGATGCAGTAGCAAAGATAAATTTTCAAGTTTGCCTTGACGAAGTTCAATCGCTCGCCACGGCGTAAATTACCTGAAGGGTCTATGGGATTTTCCCATATTTTCACCACGATGAACCCGTATTGGTTCTTAGTGGTTTTAGATTCAAATCCCAAGTTTTCCCCCACACTCACGTTCTCACAACTCTGATGTTGGGCTCTGAAAACAGGGTCCAACAGCTATCAAGGCCATAAATTGGGATCAAAAGGTAGCTGGAGAAAAGAGGAAATTGTAGTCAAATGAGATAGATGAGTTAAGGCTACAAGCTTATGATAATGCCAAGTTCTTCAAAGAAAATGTGAAGAGCTAGCATGATGCACACATCAAGAAAAAGGAGTTCCATACAGGTGATATGGTTTTACTCTTCATCTCTAGACTCTAGTTGTTTCCTGAAAAGTTAAAATTTAGATGGAGCGTACCTTTCATAGTAATTAATGCATTCCCATTTGGGGTTATGGAGTTACAAAACGAGTATGGAGAAACTTTCAGGGTGAAAGGTCACCGTTGTAAGACCTACTATAGAGGACAAGGGCCCACAGGGTAGGAAATAATATTTCTCAGACCCTGCCCATGGCCAAAGAGTGATCAAAGTCTTGCTAGTGACTTTAAAAACTAGCATAGGTTTTTTTGTTTATATTTGTTGGATGCTTATGTTTATATTTTATTTATGTTAGGCTTTGTTTTCTTTGATATAGGAAAAGAAGAAGTAAAGTGTCAGCTGTGAGGAATACGTGGGCCACCACAAATGTAACACCCATATACCCCCTGGAAGGATATGCAAATGCTACATAAAACAAAACAAAAATAATCCCTAACATACTAAACATTCCTTACATACGTTTCCAAAAATTCAAGCCAACAAACATTACTATCCATTAGGAGTTATTTTATAAACAAAACATAATATAGATCATACGTAATGAGCTTATCAAAATATATGACATATTTATTAAATCCATCCTATAGTAAGGTTATTACAAATCATTTATAGGATATTACAAACCTTATCAACAAATATACAAAATGTCTCATTACATTAAATACAATTTAAAAACAATCTCAAATATACATCTTGTCAAAAAAAAACACATCCTCCTTTGGCCACTGGCGTTGTCCCAGCCTTAAATCTTCTTATCAGAATCTACACGGAGGCAAAACCACCATGCTAAGCATAAAGCTTAGTGAGGACTAACTAAACATGATACATAATAATGACTATTTCTAACAGTCATCTAACATTCATATGTTCAAAATCTAATCATATCATAAGTACTCTTTAGTTATTCATATTCAAGAGCAACCCCAACATTAAGTGTCTCAGAGTAGTTTATAATTCATCAATACAAAACAAAACATATAAATATCAGAAAATAATTTCATTGCTTCATAACAGAATGCACAAGTCTCAAAACATAACATAATTGTGGTAAAACAGACCAGAATTTATATCATATTGGAATTAATCTTGTATTAGATTAGAATTTATCTTATTTCAAATCAAACTTGTTTATAACATAATCAAACATGTATCATAATACAAACCTAGTTAGCCTGCTAATCCTTTTTATAGAAGTGGGTAATAGAACCAAAATAGAAGATACCATGATTGGTATCAAAGAATAGGAGACACTTATGTCTCAGTATCAAAAGACACTGTTGTGCCAGATATCGTAAGACACTGAAGTGTCGATATTAGGAGACACTGAAGTGTCAATATTAAGAGACATCTTAGTGTTACAAGAGTAGGTGCAGACCCTTCTAGGCATGCTTATTTAGCCATGACTAGGACTTAATAGTTTTAAAATAATCAATTTTAGATTTTAGAATCACAAGTAAATAATGTAGTGTAATAACATATGTCTTTATTTCATTTTTCTTAGATTGAACATATTCACTCCCTTTTGGTCAAACTCAATATGCCTTATAAACATAAGCATTTGCTTCAATATATTAGTGAAAAATTAATTCCTTACATATTATATAACATCATAGAAATTCCCAAATCATAAACATCCATAACCAACTCACATCACATAAAACCCTTGGAAAACATTTGTGTTTTTAAGAACACATTCATCTTAAACATGCCATACATTTTAGACACATTATTAATTAATCATACATTCTTTAAGTTATTACCTCAATTAATAGTCCATAACTAGATTAACTTCTACTCAATTAATATAACATCATCTAGGTTCATTTTCAACCTCAATTAAGTTCAATTAAACCATTACCAAGTGCCCTAATCTTATATATGTCAACAATTACACCAAACCAAGTTTTTCACATTCCTAACCCATTTCCACAATCATGGGAAGATGCCTTATAATTCCCATGATCGTAGGATGAGTGGACCGAAGGTTCTTTTACCTATAACCTTCAAACTGCTTCCAAAACTTAGCTCCTTCATACACCTTCAACACCCCTTCACCATAGTTTATCAATTCCACTTCAATTCCAACTTATTCATGCCTTAATTCCACATCAAATTCATATCCAAAACCAATTCAAAAATCATTCATTTAGCAACTTACAAATCAATATCTTCCACACATCAAAACCAAACCAGAAGTTATCATACCAGGATCATTTTTCCAACATTCATTTGTCATCATCTTAACACATATTCTATTCAATTTAAGTATTGAGCATTTCATATTGTAACATGAAATCAAGTTCAGTATTCCCTTACCTAATTACCTTCAAGTTCCTTCTTCAAAGAACTAACCAAACTAGCCCTTCATCTAACCAATACACTTCTAAAATCTAGGTAGATGTAGGATGATCTGAACACCCAAAAGATAACAACATAAAAAATAGTTTGAGATAGTTTCTTGATGTAGTATATGGCAAGGAGTTTAGTTTCATAGAATATCAAAATTTAAGTAAAATTCAGAGAAAGGAGAGGGGATGATTTCGGTGGTGAATGAGCAAAGAGAAGGATGAGTTACAGCAGAAATTAGCCAATGCATAAGGCTATGCCATTTGTAAGATGAGTCTCCTTACTCTAGGGACACTTATCATATAAAGACACAAACCATATGTCCTTTAATGGACTAAACCACATGTTACACATAGAAATGAGCCGCTTGTCCTCCATTTAAGCTACTAAATTTCACAATTCTATCAGGCCATTTCTCACTCAACTAATGCTGCCAAATGTCAATGCATCAACTATTTCAAATGTCACTAACTAGTAGGCTTACTCATTCCAACTTTCATGTATCAAGCTGTCTTGCCACTTGACATTTTCCTTGTCCAAATGTACATTTTAATACATCAACTTTATAATAGTAACAATTAATTCCAATTCACTAAGTATTATCTATTAAACCAAAATTCAAGTCATACGTAATTCTCAATCATATCACAATTTTTAACACCTATCATATATGTACTTCCAGTTTTTTGCATGTTTTGCATGATTTTTCATGTTTTTGTGTTAATGTGCCAATATTTTGCAATTTGTGTGAAATTGTGTGACTGTGTGGATATTTAATAGCTAGAATTTTATGTGAATTAACTTAATTTTGAACAATTTTATTGAACTAGTGATATGTGTTAACTTAGAAAGTTAGATTATAAGTAGCTTTAACATAAACATATGTGTTGATTAGGATAGGACACTTAGTTTTACACTTAATATTGCTAATTAACATGTAGTTACCATTAAAGCCATTAAATTGGTAGACAATCTTAATTTCCCTTTTATGAAAATAATAAGCTAAAAGAAATGAAGTAGGTGAAAAAAGAGTGTGTGTTAATAACTATTCCGCTGACCCAAAAATGGATAAGAATAGGGCTAGTAGTCAGTTGTGAGCTATGATCTAGTTGAGTAACCAAGGGCATTCATCACAAATGTTTGTCTTCATGTTAAAAGGCTAGAATGATGCTCCAACTAAGCCAATTTAATAAATAAAAAAATGTGACTTACTTGAGTAACAGGGGGCATTCATCACCAATGTTTGTCATCACGTCAAAACAATAAGTCATCGTTACAAAAATGAGAAAAAAATGTTAGTGATCTGATAAATTAGCCAAAAAAATTCATGAAAGGATAAATTCAATGTTAATCATTTAAATGATCAATAATTGTAAATGCATGTCTATAAGTGACATAGGTTTAAAATTGAGTTGTTTACATATTGATTGATGTGTATGTTTATATTAAAGTACTTAGGCATAACGGAATAAGTCAATACATTGAGCTTGTGATATAACGATTATTTACGATTAAGTTAATTGCATAATGTTTTGAGTCAGTAGCCATCAATTTTGGCATTGTATGCGTGCATGTTTTTGTGTATTTGTCTTCTTTAGATTATTTTTGTGTTCTATTTTGCTTGAGGACAAGCAAAAGTTTAAGTGTGGGGGAGTTGATAGGTGGCATTTGTACATACTTGTTTTTGGATAATTTGTTAGTTAATTGTGATAAATTGATTATTGTTAACTTGTTTAGCTTATGTTTTGTCTTATTTTCATATAATTGCATGATTATGTATGAATGTATGTGAATATACATGAATGTGTGTGATGAGGTCTTTAAGATTAGGTTGTGTATGGATTTTGCATGGCATTATTATGTGTCCTTTTCTTACATTATGTTGTTATTAATTGCATGTGTTTTGTGCATGATTAAGTTATTAATTTTTTTCTAATCAACAGGATTGAAGGTGGTTTTAAGGGATGGAATGATAGAAGAACCAAAGAGAAAGCAAGGCGTGCAACCCAAAGTAAAGCTGGAATTTTCCTAGATCTACCCATCACCAATGTTAAGCTTTCACAAGATATAATTCTTATTGTATGTTTTTCGTTTTCATCCAAAATAAATAGAATAAATTCAGTTTCAAATTAGTGAAATAACTGCTGAATTTGGATAAGAAATCAATAATATATCAAGTACTGAAGTTAAGACAAAAAGCAGAGTTTTCTGTAAAATTCTAGTAGGCAACTTCCACTTCCTACTTCGTTTTTAAGCATGAAGTGGGGTATAAAAATCAATTTTAAATCCTAGAAAGGAGGAGTTTGTGCAAGACATCGAAGGGAGAGAGAAGAATGCATTTTTTAGAGAAAAACCAAAAGAATTCAAGGTGGGATCAAAGAATTTCAAGGAGACACAAAGCTGCCACCATAGAATTCCAACTTTTCTCTACAACATATAAGCCCTACTTATTCTCTTTTCTTGCTTCTTTGTTGTATTTTATTGATTGAGAAGGATGTATGGATATTTTATGAACATGTTGGATGAGATTTTGATGGATTTCTAAGTAGTTATTAGGGTTGTTGTTGCCTAAACTATGTAGTGCCTCACTTTATTCAATGTTATGGATTTGTTTGATGATTATGGCATATGGCTGTCCATACTTAGCTCAAATAGAGATATGAAGTTAACAAATATGTTAGTAAGTGCCATGAGAGTGGACTTACACCAAGAATACTCCATATATCAAGTTACCTTGCCATTTGGAGAGAGATCTTGAATGAAAAAGTGGCTGTCCAAAAATCTATTCATATCCTTTTAATGGTTAAATGAAAAATGGGAAGTGAGAGCTTACATAACTCATTTAATTCATTAAATAGGGCTAAGTAATGAGAGTGAAAGAACTAGGACATTAGGAAATTTTGGACTAAACATAGTGAACATTACTAAAGTAAGAGATTACATAGTTAGGTAATGACAATCCTAAGTTGTTAAATTGAAACTTTGATTCAGCATTTTCTAAATTTATGTTCTTACTTTTATGACAACCCTAAAATGTGTATATATGACTCTTAATTTTTTTATTTTGTATCTTTCAAATATAATTATTTGAGTTTCCTAAACAAAATGAAATTTGGATCATTTTGATGACTAACCAGTCCCTATGGGACGACACCTATCTAAACTACAATTTTCTATCTATATACTTGCAAGATAAGAGGTTTTAATTTAACATTTGGAAAATTTTCTATCACACACTTATAATAACTTATACCATTGAAAATTTCAAAATGGCTTATAGGATACAAGTACATTCTCAATCATGCTAATTCATGTGTTAATGATTGTGTATAACTCCCTTTATTTATAAAAGTTTTATAGAGTTGGAGGAATTCAAGTAAGATTTCAAGATCCAAAATTTTTACTATATTAATTACGTAAAGAAAGAAATCCATATTGACAATATAGATTCTCTAACATCTTATACCTATTTTAAATTAAATTGTTTAATGTGTGCTATTATGTTAACAACTATAAGGAGCTTAAAACCTTGCAATAGATAAAAATAACATTCAAACACTAACTTATAACAACCAAATTAAACCTTCCTTATATGTGACTTAGTCTTGAGAGGAGAGACAATAGAGAGACACAAAATGACAATTGACCTACCAAAGAAAAATACAATTAACCAAAAAAGTACCAGTTTATTGGTAAGGGAAATGAAATTGCTTACTTTTTCCCTTATACTAATAAATTTCTCATTTTGTCGAAGATTATAGGCTAGTTTAACCTTATAGATCAGTTTGGATTTATCTTTAAGTAAGATGTGATGATCCAAAAGAGGCTTCAATAATTAAATTGGAACTTTTAAAATAAAGGATAAAAGCCTCACTTTCAAAAATAGTTAAAAAAAATAAGAAATCTCATATAGAAACTATAATTATAATGAAGCATTCATTTCACTAATAGTTTTTAACAATTTTGAATTAAGGTAAATTCCTTCATTTCTTTCTCAAGAGGTACACAAATGGTAAAATTTTTCCATCTTCTCTTTTAGACAATATGTCATCAGTGGAAATATCTTAATTAACGACAATGGCTTTCTAGACTTCTTATTTTATTAGTGTATAATCGGTCATTATATGTATTTCAACCACTTCACCACTCCTTAAAGTAGTTGCACTCTAAATGACACAATAATTTAAGGAAGTCAACATCAATGATAGTTAAAAGAATATAGAAAATCCTTTATCCTTAAGATTTAATGGCAACTTGTTTTGGATAATAGCATTGCATTCCTTGGTTAATGCAATTGTCTCAAACTCTTTTGTTCTCCTTTTTTATCCATGATTTAATAAGTAATATCTGTTATAGGATTGTCTAGGTCATTTTGTGTGATAATGTGTATGTTTAGTATAAATACTAGGATGTTTAGCCTAGTTTTTATGTTATTTTCATATAACTTACACATTTATGTGATTGCATATGATAAATTACATTTCAAGTTATAAATGAAGGTTTTTACGCTTAGGTTTTGCATACTTTTCATGTGTTTTGATGTACATACATTTTGTATGGTTATATGTCAATATTTGCACAGGATTTTGAACTTATTTGTGTTGATTATCAACTTACTTGCATATGCACTTGTTTTTGGTATCAAATGAGAAACAAAAGAAGAAAATAAGGTTGGAAAACAACAGGTTATGATCGTGACCCAAGTATAAGCTGGAATTTTCCAACTTTCTAGCTAGCAATTCCAGGTAGCTCCATTTGTATCCTAAATTTAAGCATCCAAAGTAGAATAAAAGCCCTAGTTCTAACACTAGAAAAGAAGAAAGTTATGCAATACACCAAAAAGGGGAAGATAGACTTATTTTTGGGTGGAATTTTATGGAGAATCAAGTGATTTCAAGAGATCTCAAAGCTGCCACACCAAGTTCCAACTTTGTTATTTAACTCATAAGACTTCTATTCTCTCTTCTCTCATTTGTTTTTGTTTAGTAATTGTATGGTGAAGATGTATAAACTTTTTTTGAGGATGTTGTTGATGATTATAATGGATTTCTAAGTGGATTTTAGGGTTGTTCTTACTATAACTATGTAAGAACTCACTCTAGATTAATGTATGGTTGTTTTAATGCTTATGATGGATGGACTTTATATACCTTGACTACATTGAGAAATGGAGTTAGGAAATCAGTTTGTATGTATAATGAGACTAGGAAGCCTTGAGAACACTTCACAAATCAAGCTAACCTAACATTTAGCGAGATATCTTGGATGTTTTGATGGTTATCCAACAAGTTACTTCATATCCACTTAATGGCTAAGTAAAGTGTGTAGGTTGAGAGGTCATATAACAAATTTTAATCATTATTTCAGGTTTAATTGATTTGTTCATTGAAAGAGAAAGGTCCAATGCATTAGAATGCCTAGGACTAAGCATGATTACATTAAGAAAGTGAGGGATTATATGGTATGGAGAGAATGACCCTAATATTTATAATTTGATTCTCTAAACCAAAATTGTGTTCTAATTTTTGTGACATTTTGAATTGTGTTTACAAGCCTTTAAATTGTGAACTTTTGCAATTTCAATCTCTCATTATTTATTTTACTTAAGCAAAAGTCAATTTGAATTATAAGGTGAATAACGAATCCTCAAGGGAATAATACCTTGCAATATTATTTTATGTAAGTTGTATACTTACAATATAGCAATTTCAATTAATTTGAAAACTTTGAGCTAAACATGAAGTAGCTGTCATGATTTTTGTAAGAAATTTTGTATAGGCAATCATTAGTGAAATCGAATTTGTAAATGGAATGTTTTCCTTACCTGTCCATTCCCTTACTTAATTGTCTATATCTTAACACTCCTCAATTTCATTAACTTGTTGCTTTTTCATTATTTAGTAAGGATTCTCAACATATAGAATTAATGGAGTTTACATACTATCCAATTTAAATTTTCTTATTTGAAGTATCCACCATATTAACCTTTGGTATAAAATTTTCAAATTGTTATATAGTTTTATTTTTATAATCTCTTATTGGCTAACCCTAAATGGCTAACTCCAAATCTAACATGCTTTATTATTGATCTCTCCTCCTTCTTGGTTACTCTAATAAAAGCTTAGTTGATTTCTTCATCCCAAATTGTATATGTTATTGTATGGATTATTTTATTATCATTGGCAAATTTTAAGATATGTTATAAGCTAAGTTAAATTAGCAAAGGGAGTACCTACTTGACATATGTTGCCAAGATGACCTCCTCCACATAACTCACAACATAATTCTTTATGGCTCTAACTGGGCTACTGGTTTTTCTTATAAGTACTTTTACTTAAGCTATCAATAATGTGACCATGTCCATATTATTAATATCTATTGATCTTAGTTCCTTATTCTAATTTGATTGTCATTGTTAATTTTTCATGATTATATGCTCAATCATTTTTAAGGCAACTTTAAGAGTCTTGTTATTTAAGGTACCTCTAGCGGTTACATCTACCATCTATTTAGTTTCATAATCTAGCATATTATAGTAACTCTGAACTTATAGTTATATTAGGATTCCATAGTATAGCTAGCTCCTTAGTAAGTCATTGTGCTTCTCCAATGAATCATATAAGGTTTCATTATCCAACTATCAACAGAAAAAGATGTCATTCCTTAGTTTAACTATATCATTAGTGGGAAGTATTTGACTAACCTTTTTCTGTTGAATTGTCACATATAGTGATTGAAGTACTAGATTATGAATTCAACCACTACTTAGCCTACCTTCCTAGAGAAAATCAAAACAACCCTAATGGCATCTTCAAATGGCTTATTAATTTTGAATATGTCACATATCTCTAAGAAATGACTAATATAAACATTCAGATATTCTTCTGGCAACTTATCGAATTGTGAAAATTTTGCAATATCTATATAATATTAATTTGTTCTCAAAAATTTTTTATGTGATAAGTAGTCTTTGCATGCTAGATTGTGCACTTATCAATGATGGCTTCATGTAGTATAACATAGTTCTCTGTTCACACTGCTTTTATGTTAATTCTCTTAGGTAGAAAACTTTTTGCTCTTTTAAAGTTTTTGCAAAAACATTTTCATAGGCTCCAAATGTTCTTCCATTAGCTTCAAGGAGTTTCTTCTAGTGATATGACAAGATTTTCACTCTTATAATTAAATTTACACAAGTGCATCAAACGAAAAATCAATAATAAAACAAAAATTTTTAATTAAAATATAAACAAAATGATTAGATAAATAATTTTTAAATCTCTTCAATATTGCACCTATTCCTCAATGATAACAGTAAAATTTATTGAAGGATTTATAAAAATACTATTCCAATTTAAGACTAAGGTAAGTGAACTTATCGTTTTGTACTAGTAAAGTGGTAATAGGATTTGATCCCACAATGAATGATATAAGCATTATCTTCTTATTTTTATGTAATTAATAATAATTTTGGGCTTTTGGTTGATTTGATTAAAAGCAAATTATCACTATAGCACTTTGCAATAATCAAAAGAGAATATCAATATAAATAATATTCAAATCAAAGTTTTTCTTTAACTTCATCTTTCACCCATGATTTAATTATTAAATTTCTATCATTTAGACTAGTAAAGTTTTCTATTGTAATGATCTACAATTTATTGATGTGCAACTTGCTTCCCATATATTGATTAACTAATATATCTATTTGATTAACTATTCTAAAAATGTACTAAGTTCTTTGAAATGTCAAAAGAGTTTACCCTAATATTAAAATGGTCAAGCAAGTCTATATCTAGATCCTTATTCAATCCTTAATATATGTTCCCAATTTAATCTACCCATATGTTCTTTTCAATATGACTATATGTAATTTGAATAAGATATAAGTCATTGCTTGTATATGATAAATGTTAAGATTAAAACATATAAATCTCAAATGTATAAAGTTTTATTGAAAATTTGTGTAAAGAATACAATAATCAACTAGGGTTCCACCCGACCTAGATATAAAAGATGTTAACCTAAACTCATCCTTAAAATAACATAAATAACAATTGAAGGGAAAGAACTCAAATTAAGGTATCCCTTCACAAAAATCTGGATACTTTGATGATAATCATTTTTTTATAATGAATTTCAATCTCTCTCTATTGAAAATGAATCTTTGTTGTGTCCTTGTTCTCTCTTATGGTAGGAAACTACTAAACCTAGTCTAAAAACTTAAAAGAATGTAAAAGTCACTTCCAACTAGTGTTTACGTATGTATTTATAATACAACCCAGCACCAAACACGGTCTAGGACACTATTATATCTTATATCGTGTTATAAATTGCTTTCATTATGGGAGATTATATAAACATAGACATGCATGCATCATTAATTGTCTTATTCATTACTTCTACATATGGATATAGGCACTGACACGGTAAGATTGCCAACTAGGCTTTTCACTTTTTTCACTTTAAATTCTAAGAAATTACATGGGTATATACACACTCATTTTTATGAACACATTTTTTTATCATTTCTTAAATTTTGAATTTTTTAGAAGAACATGAATATATGTTAAGTCGTATTTATCTATATTTGGTATTTTCTTCATTTTTGACACATAAACTCCATTTCTTAGCTATATCATTCCTTAAGCAACTCTTACACAATGACCTAAAATAAGAAACAAAACCAATTAAACTAAGGTAATTTGAACGGAAAATATAGAAAACACTATTAAATATATGTTTATTTCATGCACATTAAAATAGTATAATCTTTATCCCCTTTTTAGCATCTTCACCTTCATGGTGATGGGAGTGAAAAGATAATCTTCTAAAATTGACACATGACATCATCTTAAACAACTATTGTAGAATTGATGTACTTCCATCATCTCCTTAGTGGTGTATCCTCATAGTGCATTAAGGTTGCTTTCAGTATTAGTCACAATCTCATCAATATAGCCAAGTCATGTCTCTAGCTATTCATAATGTGTTTCAATAGACTTATGCATCATAAATGCACCTTTAATAGGTTCCTCATAACTAAAGTCATCATGTGATCTTATTCATAAATTCACACCCACCTTTTCTTTTGATCTCATTTGGACATTAAATTGCTTAGCTTGTTTGAAAAATCCCATTTTGGTGAGGAGGAAATGACTATTGTTTTACTACTTGTAATGGTAAACATAAATTAAATGTCAACTAGGTGGGGTAAATTTTAAGTCTATACCTTGAAATGGAATTGAAGGGTATATGGTGATGATGGAAGTTTGCTAGAGTTGGAATGGGTTTGTCATCCAACACCTTTTTTGTTGGACCCCGATCTTTGAGTGACATTGAGAAATATTAAGTAAAATTAAATGAGTGGTTTCATATATGTATTGTAAAATAAAAGTATTTATGCTTTGAGGAAAGTTATAAGAAAAGAATGATTTTGATTTTGATACCTTTGGGTTTTGAGTA